>QVRM01000636.1:0-42747 GCA_003439945.1 Dermanyssus gallinae | reverse complement strand
GCTTGACCTAATGTTTTTTTTTTTTTACTGCTGAAACCTTTCAGCATTACTTTGAGGGATTACGGGAATCCAGACGGACGTGCGCCACCCCAGCCATGGTGACTAGTCTGGGACTCGCAAACCCAGTAAACCCGCTTCCCCCCTACCCCCAGGGATCGGTAACTGCGTAGGCATTGCTTCGAATCCATGGGACTGGTGTGTTGCACCAACTCCTACATTCTACTCAATCTGGCATCATCCATGTCTGCCTTGGTGCAGCTCAGGCGCGTCAGCCAGACCGTTAACGCCTTCCACAACTGGGGATGCGTCGAGAGTCATCGCCTGGAGCGTCCCTGGCTGTCCCTGCCTAACCCCAAGGCTGGTTCGCCTTTCCTGCCTTTGCTTGACCCAATGGTTGTGAAGTGCCTGTTGAGCTCATTCAAATATTCTGCGGATTACGGAGCTGCTGCATCCACTCAAGATCAAGCGCTAATAGTAGTAGATCGCTGGATTTTCTTTGGCACTGGATGCACCAATGAACTTTCAAAGTTGAGTCGCAGACCTGCCTCTAATTCTGAAGCGTATTGCAATAGACAGCGTTTGAATTATGTAAGCCGACGCGGTGCCAACATAGAGCTTGTTGACGTTGTGACGAAGACGTCCAAGGCCAGGAGAAAATACAAATTTGCTATAGCGGTGTGATCAACGCATGAACCAGGCGACGGACGAGTTACGTCGGTAATGACATGGAAATAATCACTAGAAGAGAACAACGCTAAATATTTCTCACCAAGAAGTCTGACAAGGAGCGTGACATTTGAGTCTTCCAATAGCAAATAAAGAAAGGCAGATGTTGCAGGTACAACGTCGAGTAGAGTGGTTCTCTGAGTAAATGACGGGAATAAAAACAAACAATATAACTATCGAAATCGAAATGATTTTTTACTCGAAAAACAATCTGCCTGGACCGTACCGTCGCCAATGCTTAAAAAACGAAAAATACCGCACAGTTTGGACCGTACGTACCCCCGACTCCACAACAGCATCTCTCCGACTACATGTGAAGAAGCTGAAATTAAAAATAGTAGGCTAACATTATCAACGCTCTTTAACAAGGTATCCATGGCATCCAGTCCAGGCCCTTCAAAAAAAGAGTATGTTCAATATTTCCAAAAATATTAGCATTCATATTAAATCTGGTCAAAATGATCTAGGGGATTTTTTTGGATCCCGTGCTGATGTTAAGTATAGCCGCCATAACTAGACCGACTAGTAGTAGAAAATCTTGTAAACATTTTGCTCTTTTTTTGGGCAAACCGACTTAACGTATACTTAGCACTGGACTTACGGGTAATTCATATGTTTCATTGTCAGCGGGGCCTTACGACCTAAGGATTTGTAGGACATTCCTCTGAAGTGTCTGAGAATCTTCCTTCTTGGCTTCACGGGAGCTGACTTGCGCTCTTACTCTCGTATTGAAGCCGCGTCAGAAAGGATCACTTTAAGTTTGTGCGCAGCAGCTGTGCTAACAACAATGGTTCTCACTGAGGCAGCATACGAATTGCTATGGACTACGGTTGAGTTACTTCGCTCTCCTGTGACTTCTGATGGTAGCGACGGCGAGGGAATATCACTGACCTCAACATTCATCGCATTCTGTTGCTCAGCTCTCACTTGCTGCTGAATACGATATTCAATTCAGGTCCTCCGCCTCTCAATTAAAATTTTTCGAAGTGGACCGAGTGACGGCGTCGAACAACGAGCACCCTTACAGGGCAGGCAGACAAACTCGGGTCAAATTCAAATGCGGCTTCAGGGAGCGTTATCTTCAGGAACTCTGGTATCTGGTTAAAGTAAGGATTATTAATACAAACTAAATGGCAAAATGGTTGAAATTACAAATTACACATCGGGGCACATTGTTGAATTGGGCCAGCCCTGGGTTAGAGAACCCGTGATCACACGTTCGCGAGAAGACAATTGTCCACTCCAAATTGCTAACATAGTGAAGTTATATAAATAAATAGACTAAGTTGCATTTTTTAATTGTACATTGTAATCTCATAAAAGGGCCTTCCAACAAAGTTAAGTTGTTTAGGTGCATCACACTTTACGAACGCACCAGACTTAGCGTGGTAGTGAAACGTACCACACTTGGCGGGGCATCCAAGCTGCAAGCCCGCCCACGAGTTTCAAATAAAACTCAACAGTCAGTTGTCAACTCAACCACGGCCTCATTAATATATTTAATTAATGGAACAACACATTAGAAGCGCGCAACAGATCAGCTGATAGGTGAGATACCATAAAACAAGAACCAATGCAACCAGTATGACGGCGAGCGGTAGAGAAGAGGTGTCTCGCCGAAGATGGAATTTTGGACACGTGCTATGTATTTATTGCGTGTATCGGCGTTCTCATGCGATCTCATGACAGTGGCTATTCGTTCAAACACAAGATGTACGCTTCAGCGCTTACAAACAAAGCTTCAGATGTCAGATGCATGGGGGGTACAGGAAGAAGATTTACACAAGCAACAATATCATCGCATTTTGTCCTAGAACTCGATAACCCGCACAAAATTTCATCAGAGCTCAAAACTCAAGCCAGTGTGTCCGAACGCAGACGGAAGACCATGCACAGATCTGGTCTCTCCTCATGAAGAGGTAGGCGACGTCTGGCAACTGTCCGTACCGATAGCAAAACTATTTCGGGCTGACCCTCAGACCCAACATTTAACGTCCACGGGTTTGCTTTCGCATTGCTTCGTAACACGGACCCCATACATACAAATGTGCAACGGTGGGAATCGAACGCGCACACCTATATGTCTCCTCCGGCCGCCAGGCGCACGCGAATGCACCACGCAACCTGGTTTGATGGACAAACTAGCCTACAGAAACTACGTGGGTAAGGTCAACGTCGCCGCCGCTGAGATGTCATCAATGGGTAACAGTCTGATAGCAGTGCCACGCAAAAGTTGTGTTCCAATACTAATGTATGGATTTGACAGGGTATGTAGACACCTCACAATAGCAGCAATTGTTCTGTTTGGAAGGTGTTTTGCAATGTACGTGAAGCGAGTACTTTGTATGTCTATATCTGTATATCAGGTTGTACACTGGCTGTTAAAATGATTCTATTGAGGTTGAAGACGCTGCTCAGAGTAGCATTAAAAACTTTGTCTTGGAACGGAAAATTAAGCTAAACAATTGCAATAAAAAAATACATGCATACAACTCAACAGATGAAATAAACGTGCTGATGATAACTGATACCCCGATGGCCCTGACCGGTAACATGTCTGTCGTGCTCTATTGAGAATATTACTGTCTAATTAAGCATATTACTGGTAAGGTATGCTCTCATGTGGGCTCTCAACGTCTCAACTTTCATACGTAAGCATACTTACTATTTGCCTAATGCTATTTTTCCACTCTCCCACCGATCTTACACCCAAGTAAAGTGGTCTGAGAGCGTAGTAGTGATATGCGGCATGTCGTCGATACGCATTTCGTGCTCTGCCATGTAGGCCTTAGCGTAAACACAGAATGTGATCGATGACGACGATCCTCCGAGTAAATCGGCCCCGTGCGTAGTCATAATGAAGGCGCGCGGTAAAGGCGTTCCTATAAGAAGTGGTCCTCGGAAGTCGGAAATGCCATCAAGCTGCGACACAAGTCTCATATCTTGTTTTCTTGAGCGCTGAAAGTGAGGTGTAAACCTGTTCGTCACCAGCGTTCGGTGCTACATACGTAAAAAATAGGATGCAACACCTTGCACCGAATGTAATGGCTGGCGTCTAGTCGGTGCCTCTTTCCGACTATGATGGCGATGTATTGTGCCTACGTCCATAGTCACCTGACCTACGCTGTAGAAGTTTATGGCTTAACACAGATGCGTCTTATCAGGTCGCTTCACCGACTCCAAAAACGAGCACTGAGAACAACTCTGGACCTCTGGATGCGAGATTCAGTGCAACCGCACTACAAAAATATTAACATTTTGCCGTTCCCAAAACTTATAGAATACTGTCTCGTAGTTGAAATTAAGCGTATACTCCTTGGAGTGCATCCAAACTTATATGGTCTGGCAACATCAGCAACACCCATATCTACAAGGGGTAACGCATCAAACCTGCTTACTCTGTCACACGCCAACTCCAACCAGTCAAGGCTATCAATCAGAAACATTGGGGCCTCCTACTGGAACAAAGTACCGGCCTCCGTTAGGCAGACAAAGTCCCTGCTCAAATTCAAATGAGATCTCAAAGAGCATTATCTTGAAACTTTGGTATCTGGTTAAAAGTGATATAAAAATACAATCATGTTGCAATATATTGTAAATAGGTGAAAATGGCATATATAAATTATACATTGTTATTCATAAAAGGGGCTTCGAACAAGCTATGTGCTTAATGGAGCTTGAAATTAATGTGTGCAATTATCTACAAGAAATGTCAATAAACAAACAGTTGAAACTATACTTTTGCGAAGGTTGTCGAACTTTACGAAGGTTGCACTCCACTTGCGCGGTTTCTAGTCGATTGCTTCCATCCAGTACTGATGTCCATTAAGGTCAATATATCGAATTCTAGCTGAGCCCAGCTCGAATGAGTTCCATGGCATGCGTTTAATACTCCGAAATGTATTTAATCCTCATTTCGTGGTCGCCTTCAGACAATCTCTTGCGACTCTTAAGCGGATCCTTCGTGCGGCGGTGAGCAAGCTGTTCGCCTCTCTATCTTTTAATGCTACCTCCTCTACTGCTATTTTTTGTAGAGGGATTTTTCGTTGCTGTGCCGCTAACCTGGCATTTTCTGCCAATGTAGTTGAGTCCAGTCGTGTTTTCTCATCCAAGTTGGCTTACTATATGTCACTCACCTATCCCTTACTTTCACCCACCAGACTTAGCCTCTGTCCAACCTGCTACTAACTCTCTTCGAGATGCTACCGTTGCTAGCCAAGCACTCAATATTTCACACATACGGTTCCTGGAGGACTACCGTACAGCAGCTGAGCAGCAAGGGATCTTGTCGCTTTCTAAATTGTATATATGCACTTCTGCTTACCTAGCATGCTTCATCAGCCTAAAGACTAGCTTCCCGCAGCATGATTAGGCTCGCGTGTGCAAAATGCCTGTTTAAAGGTAGTTATCAGCGATTTTATGAACATACGTAATTTATAATGCATATATATATATATATATGCATTTATCGTAAACTCGACGTTTTGCCTCTGAGACCTTAGGGGGCCGATGGAAAATTACTGAGGGAGTTATACTAAGATATGCAAGTGTCTTAGCCTGGCCACGGGGAACCTACGCGCTGGTGAATTTTTCCGGCAAAGGATGTTATTGAATATATAACGTGGTAACGCCACGGCGGGGTTTGGCACCTCGACCAGGTAATCGGCACCAGGCTTGGATCTAGGGCTGATGTAGTTTGTCGTCACGTTCACTAGGGGACAGTTGTTTACACCCCATTATTAGTTAAATAAAATGTGTAACTCTTTAGAAAATCGAAGATCCTAAAGCATCACCCGAACTGGCCTAGTTGAGGCTGCTGGCCGAGATAAAAAAAACGGCAACGGTTAACATAAAAATACCAAAAAAAAATATCATCCTGCTCCGACTACAAAACCTTTCCGATAGACTGCAGTCACAAAAGCTCCAGGCTTGCGCAACAACAAGGTGCAAACGGTAGACCTATCACGACCTAAAACCCTTAGTCTCTGCCGGATATTAAAAGGGTGATACTAAGCTAATTACTTAGATGTACTACGGCCAACCGAGAAACATGCTGTCGATCGACGATAAAAGTGGCTGAAAGCCTTTTGGCCGGTCACATTAATCCGCAAGGATTACCTTAACCAAGGATCGCAACTGACTCTATATAGGTTGCGACATGGTAGGTAAAGCGGTAACTCAACTTGATCGCCTTACATCGCTGTGCCTTATGAGAAACCAGCTTATGAGGCACTGCAGAACAAATGCTAATATATATATATATATATATATATATATATATATATATATATATATATATATATATGCTAATATATATATATATATATATATATATATATATATATTAGGGAGAAAGATCTCGCTCAGTAAAGTGCGTGGCTGCTAGCAGACGCCGTGCAACCAATAAAACAACTGAAATTTTCTAATCCAACTGTAGCCAGAGTGGGTAAAAAGAGAATGTTTATGTCAGAAAGTGAAACGAAGTTTCTGTAACCAACATGGTCAGCATATCAAACGTCTAAACTCAAATCAGCGCTGTCGATGCGGCAACTCAATAAACCTAACGGTCAATACTCTTCTTTTCTTTTTTCTGCTTGCTTGTTGGCAATGTGGGTGAACGCACAATCTCAGCGCCAAGTTAGATTTCGTAGAGTTCGCCAGCTAATTAATACTAAACCATCGTGATTTGTAATGCCCAGCCTCGATCTCCTGTTAGGTGCTTACAACGGATAGACACGACAGTGGAAGTTGATGTTTTGCCGTTCTATATCTTCTTTTGGGGCAACGTACGAGTACCAATTCCCAGCGGCTCTGCTACAATTTTCCTTAGCAACATAATATAGCGAGAATAGGCTTGCCTGAACATCATCCTACAAACTTCCTGGGTGCTAACGACACCTATGGCGGCGGTAGCGCTAACCAGGCGGCCTTTTAACTGGGGTTTATTTTTATTACTAGATTATGAACTTATGACAGTAACACGCCGAAGGCGTCGAGTAGGAGGCAGCAGTAATCTTCTCAACTTGGCATCAATATCATTCGATGATGCAGGTTCCGTCCATAGAAACAGTCGCTTTTCTGCTTCTAAGGGACAGTATAGGGCAGTAGTGAAGTCAGCCGTCTCTAAAGAGACATCGCGTGTGATTCCATGTGACGTGCTGGGTGATGTCACAGAAGCACACAACTGCGGCATAACTTGCGTTCGCCGATCGCGCCATCAGTAAAATTAATTAGTGTAAGAATTAGTTGCGCAAAATTCGAAGGCCATAACGGCGCTTGTAGATGAGGAGAGAATTGATAGACAAAGGCAGAATGAATGATTCTCCTATGAAGCTAACACCATGTACCCTCCTATTTAGAAAATCGATTAAAATTAAAAACAAATCTCAGCAAATCTTAAGCGCACGTCTTAATAAATATTTCCAGTTTATGTATCAGATTCAGGACAAAGAGTAAAACCGAGACAATAATTGAATTAAGCAGTAGGCCAGTTTTAGTGTACCATCCAAGTATACACATATCTGTATATAGTAAAAATCGCAAGTTTTGTAAATTACAGTTACGACGACCCGACTACATGGCATGGATTTGTTCTACACACATACTGGCATGGCAACATATATTTTGTTAGTCAAGTGATGTAGGCACTAACCGATACCGTCAACGTCATTACGTGCATGACACCAGGGCTACACTAAGAGCTAAATTTAGCTCCCCGTGTGGTATACGGTCTATGTGTCCAGGAACGATTTTCCTTTATTTGTCTTTCGCTATTTGCTGTCATAAGTTACATTAAGAAAAAAAAAAAAAAAAATATATATATATATATATATATATATATATCAGGATAACTAAATAGACTCATATAATTTCCTTTATTTGCCAACGGCACCAATCAAGACCTTGGTGAAATCCGCAGACTTGTTGACTCATCAAAATATTTGCCCACCTTTTCAACAATCTCCTGCCGACGACTTGTCGGTTAGTCGATTTTCCTTTTGCAGGTTGTCGTTTCTGCAGTCAAGGCGAAGGTCGCATATCATTCCTTTAAAAAATGCGCGATACCTCGGACACCCTGTCAAAGTAGCATGATCTGCCGTAAACGTACATATATTGGGTACTACTGACCGTCAAGAAATTCTCAGATATAGCAGCGGCCGGATTGTAGGCCGGAGAGGTAGGACCTGGGTCACGCGCTCGATTTATATTACGATTGGTCTGACCATCGTTGACCAGTTTACGTTGTTGTTGCCAGTGGTTTTTGTTGCTGCTGTTGTTGTTGTCTGTTGCTGCTGTCTGTTGTTGTCAGTTGTTGTTGTTGTCTGTTCTTGTCATTAGCATTTACCCTGTTGATTCCGATTTTTCCACCTTTGGCTTGCCGTCGGTTCCTCTGACGGCTTTGTTCGCTACGACGAATCCGGTATTTCAGCAGTTTCGCGGCGTCGCTCTTTGCCGCTGCCACTGCTGGCCGTTGTTTGCAAACATTCTTGTTGATGTTGCACGTTAAGGGATTGATTCACTCCACTCCGACGAATGCACACAAATATCGCATCAGAACGTTCGCAACCCCGACTAGCCGTAACCTCGCCGCATCTGAACACCTGCGATGATAATCCTGTTGCTGCTTGTGCATGAGTTATGTCTAACAACTTGGCGTTCGCATTAAACTTTAAGCAATGCTGGCGAGTCCGTGACTGAAGCGTTTACCCCCCTGGCGGTAGACAGGAGTAGACGCTAAAAGAAGAAAAAGAAAATGTCCGGGTTGTCTGTCTCTTGTGTAAACTAATTATTCGAATTAAAAATTCGTTTAATATTACTATCGTATTAGTATGTGTGAAGTTATGATCAAACCCACGATTCATTTTATTATCTTGACGCATACAATACCAACAAGTAGGTCTTATTTTTAAACTGCACGTTGATATCAGATAGCATAAAAGCAATGGGACACGACTCATAGTGGGTAGATGTTTCAACGCAACCTAGTAGAAGTGCGTTTATTATTATTACAATAATTATTATTATTATTACAATTCTATTATGTGTGAAACGAAGATCCAACTCACGACTAATTATAATTTAGGCTTATACAATACTAAACAGTACGTATCTATTTAGTGTGAGCGCAATTTAAATGTATCAAATGTGGTCACGTGGAAGCAGTTGTATCAGCCCGAACGCTAAAGACATTTCTACCTGATCTAGTAGTGTTCTAAAGGTAAAGCTCTCATCCATCGGTCGTCGTACTACGTCTGCTTCGTACTTCACCACTTCTCAATGACGAAAAAAAAAAAGAAAACAGCTTTCATCTTTCATAAGTCGCTCGTCATAGCTCGAAAGCAAACGAAGTTACCCTCGCCACTCCAGTCCGGCGGTTAAGCAATCGGTCAAATCTTAACAAACCCACTCGCACCCGCGTGTGTTGTTTACACAACACAATCGATGCGGCATCGACGGGGGCTGGCCGTTGAAAGATACCATATCCGGAGGGATGCCACGCTTCGAAACATACCGAATCCAAATCGACCACGGCAACTATTGTACAAACGACAGAGCATCCAACACTCTCGCATCCGATCCCCTATACCATAGGTTGTTTCGGTTCTTTTCATGGTTCTCTCTCTCTCTCGCCCGCGCGCGCTCTCTCTCTCTCCCTGTTTTTGGGTTTCTCGTAATTTGTGCGCGCTGTCTCGTAATCTTATTTGTCGTGAACAAGTAGCATACAACCTCATTGTACCCACATAACCTCATTGTACGCACATAACCTCGTTGTACTACGGTGAGTCTGCTTAAAGACGCGGCGTATCTGGCGCCGCGCCATTTTCCTTCCCGCTAGAACCGGTGCTTTCTCAGGTCAGTGCAAGCACGTTGTCGCTTCCGTTTTGGTGATCTATTTGTATTTGATCAGTTCAGCGTTTTCATGTAGTGTTGTGTGCAGTGTTGCAACGGTTGGATGCGACTATGGTTGTTCTCATTGCTCTCACATCTTGAGCCGCACCACATTATCGTCCGATTTCCTGTTTCTGTTTGCATGCGACGTGGGTAGCATTACCAAACTCACATTTCCTCACATACCTCATACCTTCAGCCCATTTCCGTTTGTAAAAAAAGAAGAAAAAGACGGAGTAAGCCGTAATACGTACTAATGCTACTGCATTCGTTTCAATTATTTTGCCGAGTTTATTTACTGAATCGACATCAAAGAGAGTGTTATCGTTGTGCAATGGCGTGCAGGCAATGCTAACCGGCCGCTGAACGTAAAATCATATCGTTTCTCAGCTCTACAGTCAGTTTTTCGTCGTCGTCGGCATCGTTATGGTGGCGATGGGTGGCGTTGTCGATTCATAACTGTTAAAATGCATTGGTGATCTTTTCATAACGGCATTTAAGCATAGCCGCCCGCTCCTTAGACGGTCCGCAGTGCTCTTTCACCCATCATAATGCAGGCCAAGCCAGCGACAAACATTCGAACGGAGGCCATAGCTGTAAGCTGCGTTTACTCCAATCTTAAAGGGATTAGTTCTTGTTTTACTGGCTGCCTTAAGAACAAAATGCAAAATGGATAGATGTCGTAAAAATAATATTCGTCCGAAGTTTTTAACGACAAAACCAACATATAATAGCTAGATCGCATTGGAGGTAGTTTACCAGTTTCATGGAAGCTTTACGTAATCAAAATAAATATGATTGTCTTGAATGAAGCGTATATATATAAGAAATGATATATATATATATATATATATATATATATATATATATATATATATATATATATACTTTTCTTATGAGACCGTCTTCTCCGAACGGCAAATTTATTCAAATTCAGTTATTCCTCATTGAGCTTAAAATTTCCGTAATTACACATTTCCAATAATTGTAGCAACAAGGACATTTTGCAGAAAAGGCTATCGCCCGTGTCTGCAAATATATGCATATATATATATATATAATATATATAATAATATATAATAATATATATAATATATATATATATATATATATATATATATAATTAGCTAGATATAGATATGCCTGTGTTGACAGACTAGCAAGAGCCCTACACAAAGACTAGAAGACAATGCTAGGGCGTCGACTGAGGCAACGCTAATGAGCATCATCAGTTTTCCTTTAACCTAAGTAGCTGGACTAAAACACACGCATAGAAAAAAACTAGAAAACAAAATGTCCAAGGTTCGGACCATTTGTTCTCGCCTGTAACGCATTGATAGCGTAAATGTGTGCCTCGCTTTTGCTGTTAGTGGAAGAACCGCGACGGTTGGCTGCGACGTGGACCCGTGTGCGCTATGGCGCTTTTGATTGATGATGAGAGCGCCACGTCATCACATCGCACGAGCTTCTCTTCGCCGTCGAGCTCGTCGTCTGTGACGGACGTCAGCTCGACCGAGGACTGCGTGGACACGAAACTCAAACAGTCGCCGAGGGCCGGTCGGCAGCTCACCACCGTCTCTACCCCGAAAACAAAGTGCATTCTGTGCCTGGCCTCGTTCGAATCGAGCGAGCAGTTGCGCGCGCACATTCAAATCGTGCATGCCAGCCTAGCATGTGACAAACAGGCCGCCGGTGTGAATGAGACGAGCATGAACGCTATCGGCCGGTCGAGACACTACGGCCGTAACGTTGCGCCGGAGAGAACGTTGCCCGTTGCGATCACAAGGTACACCTGCTGCGGGTTTGGGAGGGTAAGACATAAACTAAGAAACCTTTTATTGGAAGTTCTAACTTTAACAGGTAAACTTTTGTGAGATTTGTGAGTAGTACGCACGTAAAACTTTATTGCGTGCGTTACGGAGTGTGTAATGGTCGACGAATGCAGTGGTTATAGGGATTTATTTATCCTGATATTACAATGCATTTGTTACTTCAGAGACGAGATTGGCTCAGCCGATTGCCCAGCTTCCCCGTACGCCATGAATCTTTTGTCCGATTAAAGTTTTCAGGCCAGATTTCTTCCGCGAAACTTAGAGTCTACTGTGGTAAATTATCGTCATTGCTTGTAAATAAGATATGTGCTATGTTTTGTGGATCATACCTGATACCTTACGCTGGTTGGGTCTATATTTGGCTCTGTGGCTTCTGGTACGTAGCATAACTGCTCGGCAGAGAAAACAGCAAAGCCGAGTCTCAGGTGTCGTTGTATAGATTTGGATGTACGTTCTTCGCACGACCCGATGTCGGGGATCAACCTATCCGTTGTACATATGCACGCGACTTTGTTTCTATTATGTTTATATTGTCCCGACATGGTCTTTGACCAGCGATACTCGTCCATCCATGCTCCTTTCTTCTGCTTGTTTCTTTAATTTTGCTGTAGTTTTGCGCAAAAACGCAATTTCATTTAAGCACAACGGAGCAGGGATTTGAAACTGTTTCCTCTACCTAGTCTGCCACAATTTGCCTCGGCCGCTTTGTGTAACCTCGGAAGCCAGACCGCTTTGTGTAATCGAGTGCATTAATGTGAAGCTTAAGTAAGATCGGACTAAGAATTACTCTGCCATCCGTATACGACATCCTCAGTCTTTTTTTTTTTGAGCCCTTGATTCTCAAGAACCAAACAGAGAGGTTTAAATCTTCACTGCTATGAGGTGAGACGTCACTGGGGCGCTGAATGGAGGAAAATTGTACATCGCTTACTGCATTTCACCCACTATTTTGTTTCACTCCGCAAATCAACTAGTTTTGAAGCACAGGAGTTTTGAGTCACTGTTACTGGGCGGTATGTTGCTAGATTATGTTTGAGCGAATTTGCCTTTCAATCGAAGACGGTCCACGGTCTCTCCGAGCAGCGGGCAACTCATTTTATCTATCCAAGATCCTGTTGAATAGAGTGCAATGTAGTCATCCCCGTGTTCTCCTAGATCTTTCATAAACACTTCCCGGTATCCGGCTCAGACCCATCGCCGTGCCCTTTAGGTTGTTGTATCTCTGCGTGTTGTTCATGGCGCATTTTACGGGAGTAACTATGACTCTCTTTTCGACGTGTTTTCCCGTGATACGGATTCTTTGAGAAGTGTCACTGACCTCCGGTCGGACTGCCTGTTGTCTTGGCATACTAGGCATGATAGACTGATAACCTCCGCACGAAGCAAAAGAAATAAAACAATTCTGTGTTCACGAAACTTTTGTTTATGTTTCACCAGCATGCCGAATACGCTGAATTGCCGTACACGTCGGTAGGCTCGATTTGCCGAGTACTGTGTGTCTAACTTCCCTTGAGAGCACCAGTGGTTTGTCTGTGAGTTTCCGTTTGTGAACGTTTGAACTCTTACACACTACCGCCATGACATTTTCTCGAAGTGTCGTGTACGAGATAGATGCATACGCTAGCTCCCTTTGTAGGCTGCAAACACGGTTGCTTTGTCGACATTAAGCGTTGTATGAGTTATTTTATCTACCCTGCTGTCAGAATGAAGGCCGTACGCTCACATCTTAACCTAATAAAAGTTATCAGTGAGGAGTAAAGTTGTCCGTTATCATATGTTTGTGCGTGAGCTACATACATACGTATGTGGTAATGGTTATCATTTACATGGGGTATCGTCTGTTCAATCCCTGTTGTTGATTGAACTTTCTTTGAGCGATGCTCATTGAGAATCTATTATTAACCATATCACTGAGAGTAAGCCACCATGCTGCCACAAGGACACTGTTGGAAAAACTCGAAATATCTCAGCATATATGTTTATGCTGCCGCTCTATGCGCCTCTGATATAAACGTGGCATGTGTACTGGATGCAGATAGTCGGTTTCTTCTAATATTTCAGGTGTAATCTGTCTATTAATTAGACAGATTGTTTTTTTCTTGATTGGCAGACGGATTTGTTCCTTGCACGAACGTCATACTGATGTCCATTGCGATCAACACATCTAATTCTAGCTGATCCCATTTTGAATGAGTTCCCTGATCCTCATGCATGCCTCGCCTGCTGTATCGGTGCTGTTTGCAACCGATGCTATTCCGCTTTTCTCTAAAAGGGATCCATCCGGCTAGTGGCGATGTACGGCTGTTTTAACTGCTAGCCTGGTGCCATTTCCACCGATCATGAAACTGTGGCTACTGAACCTGTGATAAAGACATACTTTCCGGCCAATCGCGGTCGAACTCTTCCCGGTGTAGGTATGGGCCGCCGGCATCCCATGTTCGGTGATTTTTCCGGAGCGAAAGAGAAGCCATGTTTTCCGGGTGTTATCATATAGGATTTTCAAGTGTTATCTGTTCCGCGATTTTGTTCAAGAGTTTGCAACTTTGCCAGCATTATTCGGAATTTGCTCACTGCATTTATATGTAATCCTCTTTCAACGACAACAAATAACAAAGCCTAACACAGAACCCAAGTGTCAAATGTCACCAAGTGGTACAACCTGCAATCTAGCCGTGGTTGTTAATTTTTTTTATATTATTATTATTATTATTTATTAAGTTTTGGTTTTTGTCATATTTGCGTTTACCTGTAGACAGAAAATCGCGGCCAATCCGTCGCGTCGAAAACGTCAAACGACGGGCGTAACCGGGTCGCATCAGTGCCTCGAGTGTAACAAACGCTTTCAACAATTGGGACACTTACGCAACCATCTACGACTTCACACAGGTAAAAATTCGAAGCAAATGCATGCATGCATGCAAAGTACGCGCTTTATCAGCAGCACAGGCGGCGTTCGACTATATACGAGTACGGTATATCCTAACGTTCGCGCCCTCGGGAATTCTCGTTCCGTTGGCACAACGTCACCCGTTACACCAAGCCAATCATCTCAGTGGATAATTCTCGTTCTCCCAGCTCGTTAAAGCTGAGCGGTCTACTGTCATTCTATACATGCCATGGCACTTCCATGGCCATCTTGTAGAAGTTGTCTCACGGTGTTCAACGTTCCTTTTGTTTTCTATTTTTTTTTTCGTTGAGCAGACCCAGGAGTGGGTGCTCTTTCATAGTCATCGCTACTCGGATGTCCACACATTCGTACAGATTTTGTGTTCTTTTGTATCTCACTGGGCAACTTGCAATTGGGATGTTCTCCTTACGAAAAGGTCTTGAATCTGGCTTCTTCCTTTTCCTCGATATTTTCTCTGCTCTCTTTAGTGGCGTCTATTTGACATCTTTCGTAATCCGGCTACCCCGTCTTCCTCTGGGTTTGCATTCCGCAGCTGCCATAATGTCTGTTTAACCATATTTTATGAATTCATATTAAGCCTACTGAAATTTGATATAGCTCAAATTCACGTAAAAATAATAGGTGCAAAGTGTATTACATCATAACGTGATTATTAATTCTCCGCAGAGTCTCCAGTTTAGTCAGAACTGTAATTACACATGCAAATTAGATTGGGACTGTTATATAAAAACAACTTTGTCAAATTATGAAGTAAAGCTACCTACGACAAGAGTTTAAACAAAGAGAAGACTCGACGTTCCTTACCAAAATAGTGAAAACATCCTGCCGTTACTAAATAGAATAATACTAATGCCGTTTTACAATTAATAAATAATGGAGTGCACTGAAGAGGACATATTCTAAAATATTACTTTATTGCCTATGCGGTTTTTATCTGTTTGTCGACATGCATGGCTGTGGACTTGCGGTAGGTGAACGGCCCTTCGTTTGCGAGATCTGCGGCAAAGGATTTCCCCAATCGGGCCATCTTGTCTCGCACATCAACTCGCATACCGATACAAGACTCTACGAGTGTTCGTTTTGCAAGAAGCGGTTTACTCAGAGCGGACACCTACGGAACCACGAGTACCTTCATCTCGGTTAGTTTCTGCGCAAGTGTTGGTAATCAATAGGAAATACTAACAAGCGCCATACAGACGTAAACACTTTGATGAAGTACTTTCTGTATTCCGGGATTCGTTAGGAAAGACGTACTAGCGAAAGCATTTTTGCAATACCGCACACGACACTGATTGCCCTAGGGCATGAGCGCGCGACGTTTAGGATTGACGTATATTTTTGCTGGCAGAATGCCATAAAAAAAAATACGCTCTTAATGCATGGTTTGACAGTATCGTTCGTTAATCGTTTGGCCTTAGGCATTGGCATTTAGATTGTAGCTTCTAGTTCGGTAAAATAATTTAACTATACCTCTGTAGGCATGTTTCCCATGGTTATTAATTACTGCTGGCGGGGGGTGGGGGGGGGGGAGCAGTAATTCTATGGAAAACATGACAAGTTTGTGCGGCATGACAATTAAGAAAAATCGCGCTAATGCTACAACAAAGGAGGTTAATTAATGTACTAGCATTTGATAAATGCAGATTTACGTACTTCAACAAGCCGACGAAGGGCTATTTGTCAGCCTTCCTCATGTGAGCCCCGTCGAAGGCGTTATAGACTCTTAGCCCAATGTATCCCCTATCCTGCCGGACGGTCCTCCTTGCTTATTGTCATGACTGGCTCAATCCGTTGAATTTAGCTAGGTTAGCTTAGTTAAAGTGTGGTTAATAAAGTATAAAGTTAAGTCTATTCATCTGTTGTCGGGTAGTCAACGCGGTTCAGTCTATGCCTTTCGGTCAATCTGATCATAGGTGAGTATACGCAAGCATCTAGGTACGTTTGGCTCTCTGTAAGAATGGCTAAAACAAGCTAGTATCGCCTATATACCGACTACACATGATTATATTGATATTGTCAAAGTTGTTATTGCTTTTTGTTATTGTCTTAATAACATTTCTGTTTTTGTTTTGTTTTTAGGTATCCCTTTGTATTAGAACTCTTAGTGTTCGATGCAACGCCTGCAAAGCATACCCCCACGAGGTTTTATAGAAAATCGTGTAATGACGCCATGATGTCAGCCGTTTAAAATTACTGTCGTGTTGTGATTTAACATCTATGGAAAAAAAGCCGCACTAAACGCGATTCCGTGTCTATACCATCAAACAACTTTAGCTTGATTTTCTTCCGTGTGTTAGGCATTCGTCCGTATCAGTGCACGCAGTGCGACAAGTCATTCACCCAGTCCGGTCACCTTGTAAACCACCTTCGCCTTCATGACGGTGATAAACCTTACAGCTGTGAAACCTGCGGCCGACGCTTTACTCAATCGGGTCACCTGACAAGCCATGAGCGGCTACATAACAACGACAACGGCAACAACTCTAACAAACCCAACAACAATATTAGCCACGGACACCAATGCAGAACGTGCAAAAAAAGCTTTACCAGGGTAAGGCGCTATCGTTGGTTGGTTAGAGATTGACTTTTCACGTGTCAAACTATATGTAGTACGATGCAGCCATGACACTACTAATAGTAGAAGACAATATCTCATTAAAAGAAAAAAAAAATATATATATATATATATATATATATATATATATATCATATGCTTTATTTTTCATTGGTTGGCTCATGCATTGGTTACACGTTTATATTATCGGTAGCAGCATCGTATTTTATATAGCTGCAGAGCCTTCGTATATCATTGGAGGTAGTAGAGAGGTCGCATGACTTCGCACAAAGGACTGTCTTTGTACTTTCCATGTCTGCACTCAGGGGCACTTCGTGAGACCTTCATTGATCTCCAGGGAATTGCGATCGACGTGCAGTTGCATTGTGCCTATCGAGTGCTGCAGATGAAGACGACTGCGAGAGAAGAGTGCTGCTAGGTCATCTGCGTATATGACCGCGTGTACCATGTCTAGATCGAACTCGATAGGTCCTAACTAATATCGATAATAGGCTTCCCTGAAGTCCACAAACGCTGCGTAAAGATGCGCCACTTTAGCTGGAAGTGTCCGGTAAATGTGGTTTTGACGGACGACATACGCTGACATGGTAGGTAGATCGGCCTCCCCTGAATCTTGGTGAAGTCCGTTGGTTCCGGAGATTTCAGGTAGCGATAATTGATTTCGAAAAAGCCCCATGCCAAGGCAGACTCTCTCAGTGTGCTTGACAACAATCGGATGAAAGCGCTGGTGTGAAAAATACCCACCGAATAGTAGTGGCATGGTTGCTCAAACCTAGGCATATCATATCACACCGTTAGACCGCGTTTGCACTCAAGCAGAGCATTTACAAAGTTAACCGGGATGGAGTGGCCCTGGCAGTTGGAGCGGGCAGGCTTTGTACCGGCATGATACGTTTCCAGCGCGATCATCTTTAGTATTTGCAGCAGCTAAAAAAAAATAGGAGCGTATCCTTCAAATCAGGGTCACTATCCCCAGGCAGAATGCTTTTATGCGTTAGTTCCTAGACTAGAGGGTTTATTGTTCCTGATACTACGATCGTTAGGACAATAACCGTAATGATGAAAACGGCAGGGGAAAATCTATCGAATCCACTAATAGGGTTACATTTTGTTGGCATGCATGCTCGCCTCACTCAAACATTCAAACGCGCGGAGAAAGCTTACAACGTCTATATATCGGCAATGAGGTAACGGATAGGCACCGCGAGTATGATGAAATGCGTGTATTAGCCGTCGGCACGTGTCGGTCCACTTATCGGTCTGTGGTAGTCGTTATGTTCATGACCACACGCATTTTGACAGCTTAATCATTAAGCGTCGCCCCATGAGTTTAATCTTGTGGTTGGAATCTACTGGAACGAACATCGAAGCTGCCCATGCCGTCTTAATGTCGTTCGACGCGTTCATTTGATTTGACTGAACTATGTAGACCATCTGCTGTGTCACTGTCGGCTTTTACAACAGGCTGAACACCTGTCGGAGCATTGTCGTGTGCATTCGGATCCTCGACCGGCCGTTTGCCTTCATCCGGGTTGCGGCGTTCGCCTGTCAAGCGACGCTCTGCTAGCTGTGCACGAACGACTGCACAGGCCCGAGTCACCTTTGGCCCGAAGAAGAAACCGGGGCCGACGCGCCGTCACAACGACAAGGACAAAGACGACGACAACGAAGTCAGTCGTTGTCGCATTGGCGACGAGCACAACAAGAACAACAACGGCACTCACAACGGCATCGAACAAGGTAGAGCTAGCTATACACGCTAGGCACACTGGCTTAGCCAATCTTTTGTAACATGTGTCCCACAAACATAATTTAGTATACGAAAAATAAATTCTTGCCATTCATCTTTAAAGCACGGATGTTTGCATACAAAAAAAAGTAGAGCTTAGTCCATCTATCGATGGCACAACAAAAGTTAAGCAACAAAAATAAGGACGCGACTGAAACTGCAGAGACCTTATTATTGTACCGACGCTCAAGCAATAAGAATAATATAACCAATATTGTAGATGTTATATAAGTAATATATTAGTACTTGTGACACATGTACATATTGATTAAATAAACCTTGTTAAAAAATTATTATTATTTTCATTATTTTTATTATTATTATTACTATTATTATTATTGCTAGGCTTGTTTCTTTGCTTTACTGAAACGATTGTGCAAGCTTCGGACGAATACGTTACTTTTTGTAAATGTCAATATACTTGAGATTATTGGGTTATGCGATAAACAACTAACTCTTCAGCAATTCGGCCATTGTGTGAATTTCTGTTTTTTTTTTGTTTTCAGAGCGGCCATCCTGTTATTGTTCGGTTGAGCCCCGTAGCGACAACAAGCCAGCCACAAATGGCACACGTTGGCGATGTTAAGGTATTTGCGTTGAAAAAGGTTGACCCCGTGTGTTCTGTACCGCATTCTCAAAAAATCAGATTTATGTTGCTGGATTTGTTATTGTTAACACACTAGCTCTCTTCGTGGTGCATCTAACCTCTTGAACCTCGTCGGGAAAGTACCACCTCCAGTATTGCCGTTATAATCACCGAATGATCCGACCGATTTATCGCTGCGTATAGAACAGATGATTCGGCAATTGAAGTGAGAAGTCCAGGGTTTTCTTTCGAATTTTCCTCTCCCCATTCTTGGCATAATCCGTGACAAGTTCAGGGCAATCTGGCTGGTTTTTTTGGCGACTTAGCTCACATTTGTCGTTCCGGGAAACCCGACGTCGAAGATTACCCAGAGGCATTTTCACATTCTTAATTTCTATCGAGTTGCCTGTTATGACAAGGCTAACGTGGTCGACTCCCAGCGTTTGTTAAAAGCATGCTTTGGTCTTATCTGGGGCGAGATCCTGGTAGGGTGTTTAAAGATACGAACATCTGCAAAAAAGCATCACACGATTGTGCGTCAACTCTGATATTATCGACAAATCTTTGTTGGCCATGCGTTGCAGTGTCGCTTTGGCTGCGCCGTTAGAGCCAGATCATCTGCGCAGATCAAGAATCTACTAGCGGGAGTAACTATGACTCTCTTTCCGGCGTCGGTCCGCTGGTGCGCGACTTCCGCGCGCTGCGGGGACCTTCACGCGCCCACTTGAAAGTTGGTTAAACGGTACAAGCTCCTAATAGTAACATTCCCGAGGTCACTTCTGTTTGCGCGGGAGGCAAAGCATACGATATCGGTTAAGTGGCAACGAATGCATATTGTCATTTTGTCGTGGCCCATTCGAGGGCTGTTAAAGCTACTATGAGATACGGGGGAAATGTGTTGCTCATGGACCCCGGGCTAGACGGTTAATGCCCCGGGCTTTAGCAACCTGGGAGTACCGTCTGAGACGCCTGCTGCCTTGGCTCAATAGGCACAATGAGGGCGAGATATCCACATGAACGTAGACCGCCTGTCGAGAGGACCATCTAGCTCCGCTGCTGCCCTTTGCAGCGGTGGCCCCCCCCTGCTCTGGAGTGGTCGAGCCTCCCTAATGGGGGGTATTGTATATTCTGGGATGTAACGCGGAATCGCGGGGTGATCGCGTCTAATCGGTAGGGCGGAGTAGTGTGGTACCTCCATACGGAACCCCGATAGGGGGAAAGGTGGGGGATCCGCTAGCTTGTGATCCAGGCCCCCTCAGGCAAGAACTTGTCCCCTTCTAATTCGTTCGTTAATGTCCAACATCCCGTAATAGGCCAGGTTATAGAGGGCGTGTCTTTAAATGAATTCGAGCCCAGCGGAGTGCAATTTGCGTCCGGAGGAGACACAGGTTCAATCCCCGCCATCGCACATTTATGCTCATGGGGTCTGTCTTACGAAGCAATGCGAAAGTAATTCGGTGGTCATTAATTGTTGGCCGAGAATCAGCTCGAAAAAAACTCTTAGGATCAAACACTGTGGGATTCCGACAGTGGCCCTATACTTTTGATATCTGTCACTAGACTCCGGAAACCGAAGTAGTGTAAGGTAGTTCGGAAGATATATGAGGATATTGCCTTCCTCTTTACCGCTTTCATTACAATTTTCCAGTTCACCATGGTAAAGTCATTTGTAACATCCAAGATGGTCAAAACAACACAAAATTCCTTGTGTTGAAGTTTTTGCAGTTTCTCGACTTGCTCATTCCAGTACTACCGTTAAGGCATCTAGTCCATCCGCTTTTCTGGAAACCGTACAGGGTGTCTAATAGCCTATTTGCTCACTATTTTTCCGTTCGATCTATTCACCAGAACGACCTTAGGAGGTGTCGAGGAAACACATGGAGCGGGGTCGCGCCGAGGAGCCCGCCCTTTATTCTGGCTTAGGCATGAGGACCAGACTTACTCCCTTTCATAGCCTAAGAAACCACCCTTTCTCTAAGCAGTTTAGTAGTTGGACTCTGGATGACTTTGGCCACCGCGTAACGAATAGCTGCAGGGCTATACCTTCCAGTCTCGTGCTGACCAACGTCGAGAACGGTCGCACGTTTTCTCGATGTCGGTTGTACGTGCACTACACATCGGCTGTACTAAAAGTAAAGTTTTCGGGCTGACCCTCAGCCAAGATTTAACGTCCACGGAACTGTTTTTCACATTGCTTCATAGACGGACCCCCATAAATACAAATGTGCAACGGTGGGGTTCGAACCCGCGCACCTATGTGTCTCCTCCGGTTGCGAGGCGCAGACTTAAGCCACCACGCCACCGGGCTCGACTCATCGGCTGTACTGCTACTAATAATAATATGGGAACGACTTTCTCACAGCACATCGTATATAAATGCTGAGCAGCAATCGCACCGGTTTGAGTGATACATTTTTGTGCGTGTATGTGTGTTGTGGTTTTTTTTTACAGGGGCCAGGAAGAAACGCACATAACGCATAACGCACATCTTTTGGTCTGGGTAGTGTGGGACTCTCAAACCCACTAAAAACCTGGTTACCCCCGAGCCTACATTACCGGGATACTTGTGGTATTACTTCAGTGCTAAATGCGTGTTGTGGTTGGGACCGGATAATTAAAAAAAAAAAACAAGCAATTAATTCACTGAGGTGTTGTCCTTGGGTTTCATCAACAGGTTGAATAACTGCGGAACAACGCCCCGATCAACGGCCGTGATGGTATTGAACAACATGGCTTTACGAATATTCGATAGATTCGCCGCAGCTACACCCTGGACTCAGCGAAAGACACGCCTACCACTTTAAGTGTCGATAAACAATTTACAGTACTACAAGACTACGATATTGTTAATATGAGTTGAAGTTCCTATTGACATTTATGAAGGAGTAATTGTTTGTACTTGTGTACGCAAGAGAATTGAATGACAAGAAAAAACGAGTTGGAATGTAGCGGGGTAACAGTATTACTATGTTTTCTGTTTTTCATCCCTTGCTGGAAGCTAGTTGTGTTTTGTCTTTAAAAATTTGAGCAGTTGTAACGCCTTTAGATTATTTATATATTATAACTCCAGGCAGATGACTGCTTGGAAAAGTTCTAACGCCCCTAAACAAACATTGTATTCTTACCCCGGGAAGAGCCTATTTATCCGTACGATGGAAACATCATCATGATGTAATGTTGCCTAACTTATTGACCCACCTATCTATCTATGTTGCAACCGCCTTTACGGCTGACCAGCTGCTAAAATTGATCGAAACGGACTCCCAATGAAGGGCACCAGAGCTGTACGATAGCTTGTAATAAATGCCCAAGGAGTTTCGCTGCGGTGGTAAATGTTTTTATCTCTTCGTCATAATTTGTACGCTAAATCAGTAGTCACGTGTTATCATCTAATTTGTTTTTTTTAGTGATATATCTCTATACCACGAGGATACAATATCAATATCTGTGGTATGTATTCGATAAGGTCTCTTCAGGTAGGAAATGTTAATAAAAAAATAACCATTAGTGTGGTGGTGCCTACTAGCGTTTATCACCGAGTCCTCCGCAATGTATGCGGCGCCGGTAAGGGCGGATCTTTTTTGCACACTGTTTGCAACAGATGAGCTTTCCGCTCGAATTGGCATGGCTTATCGGGTCTTTACCCTGGAATGCGAGGTAGCGAGTAGCAGGACGGAGGATGCGATAGACGGGATGCAAGCCCGAGAGGTGACGCTTGACGCGTGGGCCCACGAGTGAACGGCGACGTCTGGCTTAGGAGTGCCCCGAGCAAGTTATGAAGCCACGGATGGATACGTGCATGGTTTGTACCGTCGGGGCCGCAGGGAGATGCAGGCTATAGGGTCTCGTTTTGCTCCGCCCTGGCCTGCCTCCGCAGAAACTCGACGGATCGTCACACAGGAGGATCGACACGAAATATCGTGGAGACTGCAGCATGGGCGGCAGGTGTCTACGCCTTAGACGCAATTATGCGTAAAAAGACGCAGCTGGAGGATGCTCGCCGCGCGCGCCACGGAGGCGCACCGACAAGATCAATGCCAGCATATCAAATTCCGTAGAATGATAATTCATTTTAGTAGACAATAGCCTTCAACCGACAGCGTAGCTCATTATCCATGCTTCTTCGACCGTTTGCAGCAAAATCAATGTTCAAAAACGACATTTAGCTGGGCGCACTATTGGTTGCTCTGAAGCCGGTTATCGTTTTAACACGATTCTTTAATGCCTAGACGGATGCTGGAGCTTTCATACTACATAATAATGATATAATATGTCTGGTCATCGGTGCATGAAAAATATGCCTCGAGGTGATTCCAAGTCTATAGTTGGAGGATAGTTAAGAATTAACGGACACTCTATAAATCAACATGCTTAAAAAATTTAAATTAAGGAGATGGCGAAATTTTAAAGAATCTGAAGGCAAGATCCAATGTACGATATAACTGATTCAGCAGATTAATCTTCGCCACTCCCCCAGAGTTCCGAAATATGTGGCACCGTTTCTAGACCGTCGAAGCGAAGCGCCCGTGCTCAACCAGCTCTTGTGACCTCTTGCGGGGCAACTTCATTTCGACCACCAGATAGCTACGTCATTATCTGTTTAGTGTCTTGTTTGTTGCTGTCACGGATTGTATGGGAGTTGCGTCGCTCAAAACCAAGGCACCTACCTCGAAACACGTAAGGTTGCTGGAAAAGTTCGCAGTATTCAAATTTGACATCAAATAGGGGGGTATAAAGGGACGTGGGCTATGTGGACGCTCGGAGTCGTGCACCGGTAGATGACAAAGGGGAAGAGAAGTTGACGCTATACCGAGCCTCCTTGCCGTAAAAAAAAACGGAGCTGCTAGTTAAGGTGATGGAGATCGGGATGACCCAAGCACAAAACAAAAAGCTGGCCGCTAAATTGAATATACTTCGGAAGAATAAAAAAAAAGTCACTTCGGTCAGCATAGTGTACGGCGACGCAAAGGAGCGCAAGGAGCAGACTGAGATAGCCGAGGGGCTGAGGTGGACGAACTGAACTGAAACGTTTCTGGACTCACCCTCAAGGGTGGGCAACGTTTAACGTCCACGGGTTTGATTTCGCATTGCTTTGTAAAATGGGCCCCATAAGTACGAATGTGCAACGGTGGAGATGGAACCCGTGCACCTATGTGCCTTATCTGGTCGCGAGACGCACGCGAATACACCACGCCACCGGGATCGACGGATAAACTAACCTATAGAAACTACAAAGGCAAGGTCAACGTCGCCGCCGCTGCCGCTAAGACGACATCGATAGGAAACAGTCAGCTGGATGGAGGCCGAGCGAGCATGGCAGCGATTGACACCCGGTAAAGCACCCGGCCCGGATGGAGTACCTCCTGGAGCGGCGAAGCTACTGGTTCAGCGATGGCCGAAGCTGTTTCAAGCACTGGTGATGCGTCTTCTAATAGAAGGGCGATTTCCGCGGCTGTGGAAAAACGCCAACCTGGTGCTAATCCCCAAACCAACGGGAGAGAGCAATGCTTTAGCAAGTAGTTCTGCTTACCGGCCTATATGTCTTCTTGACACAATGGGCAAGATCTTAGAGAATGTTATCGTTGAGAGGCTCAACGCTGAAGTTGAGCTCAAAGGGGCCCTGTCAGACGCCCAGTACGGTTTCCGTAAGGGAAAGTCCACGCCCTTACACGGGTTTTGGAACGGGCGACCGAACAGTTAACAATGACCCCGAAAACAAGAGACTTCGTTGTGCTCGTCCTCCTGGACGTCAAGAATGCCTTCAACTCGATGAGCTGGGAGGTGGCCATGGACGCAATGAGGCGCAATGGTTATCACGGCACGGGAAACTGGGGCCCTGGAGTATGCCGCTAATGAAGCCTTGGAGCAGGTGGCAGAGTGGATGGAAGACCATTCTCTAAGACTGGCCCCGCACAAGACGGAAGCAATGTACCTTACAGGCAGGAAGAAAACCCGGAACATCCGCCTGCGTCTAAACGGTCATCCTGTCAAGCTTGCTCGGACAGCAAAGTATCTCGGAGTGGTGCTCGACAAAGGTCTTAGTGGATCGGCGCATATCCAGCATGTGGCTGGTAAAGCCCACAAGGTCGCGGCCGGCCTGGCGCTGTTAATGCCCAGAGTCGGCGGCTGCACAGAAGGCAGGCGGCGCCTGTTGGCCAGTGTAGCAGAGTCGGTAGCGCTATACGCGGCTCCAGTGTGGGCAGACATGGCGCTGAGGACACAAAGAAACACGAGAGCGCTTCGATCGTCACAGCGGCCGGTAGCCATTCGTGTCTGCCGGGCTTACCGCACGGTGTCGACCGCGGCCCTCTTGGTCCTGTCTAAGATGCTGCCATGGGATCTGCTGGCAAGTGAGCGGGCCGAAAGATGGAAGGATGGCGATCTAGGCTTAACAACGGCTAGATCGAGGACAATCGCCCGGTGGCATGAAGAATGGACTGCAGTGCAGCCGGGAGACCCTCGGAGGCCGCCCGCGGGGAGCTGGACCAGAGACCTCATCCCAGACCTGAAGGCGTGGTACGACTGCAACCACGGTGAGCTGTCTTATGGTACGACACAGGTGCTGACCGGGCATGGCCAGTTCCAAACGTACCTGGTGAGAATTAACAAGGCGAGTGTCGACATCTGCGCGTTATGCAGATCGGGTGAGACGGACGATGTCGAGCACACAGTTCTGCGGTGTCCGGCTCTCCAAGAAGCCAGAGACGCGGGTGCGACCACCGTAAGAGGAAAGTCGATCAAGAAGGTTGTAGCACACATGCTGACTTCGGCGAAGGCGTGGAGGGAGTCCTGTGCCTTCTTCGAGACTATCATGTCCTTAAAGGTGGCCAAGGAAACTGCCAGGAGAGCTCGTTTCAACAATAGCCCCCGATCCAGTCGAGAGGGAGCGCCCGTAGGTGACAGAGAAAGAAGGGGGAATAGGCAGCAAAGGCGAACCAGCCTTGGGATTAGGCAGGGACAGCCAGGGACGCTCCAGGCGATGACTCTTGACGCATCCCCAGGTGGCGGAGCTGTGGAAGGCGTTAACGGTCTGGCTGACGCGTCTGAGCTGCACCAAGGCAGACATGAGGCGATGGATGATGCCAGATTGGAGTAGAATGTAGGAGTTGGTGCAACACCACTCCCAGTGATTCGAAGAAATGCCTACGCAGTTACCGATCCCAGGGGGTGGGGGGGAAGCGGGTTTACTGGGTTTGCGAGTCCCAGACTAGTCACCATGGCTGGGGTGGCGCATGTCTGTCTGGATTCCCGTAATCCCCCAAAGTAATGCTAAGAGGTTTCAGCAGTAAAAAAAAAGCTGGATGGAGGCAATAGGCCCGAAGCGAGGGTCAAGCCGTCATAAAAGGAAGCATGCGACGACTATGTACTAACCAAGTTTGATGACTATGTACTCCAAAGCGAGATGTGCTGAATCCGAGTGGTCCAATTTATTTATTTAAGTTAATTATTTCTACTAAATATATTACGTGATACTTTGCTCCAATTGCTTACAAATTTAGTTTTACTAAGATCATTTCAGTGTTGTGGGTGAATTTACCAAGTAGGTTGCAAACAAATTAATATGGAGAGCATATATGTATGCCAAAATCAATTGACGATGATAATAATCGGCGTAGATTGATCCAGTCAGCCTGTATTTGTTAATTCGTTAGTATATTAGAATACGCGCTTTATTTGCATAAAGGATAAGAATTTGTTTTAGCATCAAATGACCAGTTCCCTCTCGGGTGTGCGTCAGTTGTATGTCCTGGTAACCCTCCAGGGGAACAGCGACATAACGATCTCTTTTCGAGCTATGCATTTGGGCTCGTATCTCGCTTGAGATCTTGTTGTCGTTGGTATGCGATTAAAAAAGAAGCTGCAAAACTCCTCATTGGAGAAAACATAGTTGGCAAATTTACAGTCTAATTCATTTAAAGTGTCTATGATATCTTTAACAACGGTTTGCGTCGGTGGGACGTCACAGCGGTAAGAAATTCGGCGTGTGAATTTCTTGATCACACCTCTCAGTAGTCGTCTATCTTTTTCGTTCATGGGGTATCACACTTAAGAGGCATACGTCATGATTGGTTTTACATAAGTATCAAATAATTTTATATACAGTTCTGGACTTTTAACAATGAAGGATCTGAGGATCCAGTTGCATCTTTTCGTCGCCTTAAGCGCGATTTGTCGACACTGCTCTGAAAATTACATGTCAGGTGCCATAATTATACCTGAGTTCCTCATAGCAGTTACATTTTCAATATTAAATGATAATTAAGTGCTGTTGCATTTCAATTGGAGATATTTGATGAATTACTTACACAATAGTTTCTTCCTTTGACGATGATGCTTGAATGTATCAGTGCAAAACCGACACGGGCATTAGCCTTACGGAAAAACGAATGAAGTTATGGTCATCGCACATGTTATTAAAAAACGCACTTATATAAAAAAAAACAATTAGGTAATGCATTGATGCTATGATGCTATAGTTGTTGTTTAACTCATATTATTAGAACAAAGGCACGATCCGGAGATCTATCTTGCAGAATGGGCTAATATATATATATATATATATAAAAATGACGCCTCAATGCGCTCGAGGCAGTGTGACAACAGCAAAACGCAGTACTCTGCCTACAGCACCCGTTAGTGTAGCACAGAATGAATATAACTAGAATCGTACGATGTTGTTAGTGGAGTGATGAGTGATAAACGTCTAAGAAGTGATCTGTGAACGTACCATTGTTTTCACAGGTTATTCAAGTTGCCGATATACCGTTGGCTAACCCGAGGTTCTATCAGCATTGCGAACATGCGCAAGCCTCTCAAGACCTCGCTAAGCATTGAGACCCACCCCGTTGATCTTGTTCTTCAGCTTGAAAACTACTTACGAATTGTTGGCCTCACGAGTCTCAGAAGCCCGCCATGGCTACGGCAGAAACTTGTGACATGTGAAAAGGAGAGAACAGTCCCCCACAAAATTCGGCCTCTGCTATTTTTGACTTAGCCAGTCGCCATTTGGGGAAAAACAGGTAAATCACTCTATAGTAATAGACAGCGTGAAGTTTGAGGAAACTAAACTGCGAGAAGACTGTCGGAGTGTGGAAGTGGCGCTTAACGCAGCGACATAATTTCTGCAAACCTAAAGAGGTACTCCCGCTATAAAGCTCATTTTCCATAATAATTTCAATTATTTTACAACAGAAGACTGCTTTTTGGATACCGTTCAGAAATATAATCTTAACCTTTCTCACGGTACCAGAAGATGCAGCGGATATCTAAGGCGGTCTTCGTGTGTCTGATTGGAGCCGACCGGACAATATTCCTGGTTTAGCAGGTCCATAAAGGACAGAAATATAACCATATATGAAAGAGTCTGACGCGACTTACACAGTGGTCTTTATGAGACACGACACGATGCAATTATGATAACGCTTAACGGTTAATCTGCTTCGGGATGAGCATTACGTTTTTTCAAGAAATCCTAGAACAATCGTTCGCCGGATCATATGAAAAGTTTTCTTCATCATCTTTGCACAACTAACACATAGAGCAGAACAGGCCTCGCACAATTTAATAGCCAGGCGCTCGCAGAAAAGCAGGACAGGCCAGAAAGTTGCTAGTTTTTGCGCTCTGAACACACGTAGACAAATCTGCTCTTATGCAGTAACTGAATCCTTTAGAGCCCAACAAGTTCATTTGAAGAATACTACGATGGAAGCCGGTACTTAACATGCGTCTTCTCTCGACACTGCATCATTTGTAGTGTAACATACATTCTTGGATGACCGGTGGTCGGAAGCATTATTGCACGTGTGGGAGCTATTCTATTTTTCGCAGCGAAACATACATTACTCGTATATTCCTTGTGTCAGTAATTTGGAGCTTCATGCATTGAGCTTCCACTGACCTAATAAACGTTGAGCCCTGGTATTGCTGCTCCTATGCGTGGTCCAGCCTTCGCTGGTGATACAAGTCGCCAACCTCTGGATAAGAGGTTGGCTATTTGTATCCGATAATCGAACTTTGTAAAACTATGAAAATATTGAAATTTGGAGATTGCCGGGTTTTTTTCCCGCGTGCACGATGATAGCCCTAGTAAGGTTGCTGATACGGTATCTAAGTAGCTCCTCTATTAATGCATAGTACAATTATAGTGCGGACCATATAGAATTATTCCCGAAATTAACCGTATATCTGTGTGCATTGTCCTGTAAGCATGATGCCCTTAAACACCTTCCCTCATTTAGTTTTTTCCTGAATTTGCCGAACGCCAGTCTGCAATGCCAAGACCACACAGCGTTTTACTGTGAGATTTCTTGATGATTGTCTATTTCCGCGCTCTACAATAACGTTGCATTTAGTAAGGCGAACCGATTATGCCAAAGTATGCCGATAGTATCAAAAATCGTCACTAAACACAATCGTAATAATTAAGGTTTGGAAGTGATCAAACATCGCCAGAGGTAAAAGCCATTATTCCATATTTCTCTGGAATAGCCGTACCTGCCCAGATGCGTATGCCGAGTTCCCGCATAATCAGTAGAATTGTAAGTTCCTTTCGGTGACCCCCAATTAAATATTGCGAGCACTACGCCTTTGAAGAAAATGCCAATGTACACTCAAGGAACTCACGTGCGGTTACAACAGTCGGCATCGCCTTCGAATGTCATGATTTCGGATTTGTTGTTTCTAGGGATCTATAATCTATGTTTTCATTTTACCGCATAGTGAATGTGAGTTCAAATCCAACCCATCGAAAGATAGTGTCATCTTTGCTGATAATTGGACAGAAAAATCGACTCGATTCTCCCACAAACATCGATGTGAGTAACGGTGAACACAAGCATGGCCGTAGCACAACAACTGTACCCAAAAACTAAACTGTGTGTCGCTCTTACAACTTCCGGCGGGTATTAAGTGCGTTAGAATGCATCGACGAGCTTCGAGCCATCCTTGGAGATAAAGTAAACATTACCTTGCTTGGCACTGTGTGATTTCTTTCTCTTTTCAAAAATGTAGAAAACTAAGGAATACGATTCGATTTACACTAATCGGTGCATGTAAACGTCGATGTGCTGCAGTTCGAACAAACGAAAAGCGCGATTCGGAGATGTGCTTGAATAATGCATGGGAACCACCCAGTGAAGATAAATATTTATAGAATTGAGTCAAAATTACATTTAAATGTGATTTCTAAATACTAATGATGATCTGTCATACAAATTGCATAAATGTATTTATGTTTCCATGTATGTAGCCCTAACTGCATCGTCTTCTCGGATTTTTCTTGATCTCACAAGGGGTTTAAGGTCTCATTCGCGCCCAGTGCTTATTTCTTGTTCAATCGCCTTAGGGCTTATCCGTGACGCTGCTCCAACTTTCCATACACACACAGGCTAGCCTGAGGACATCCGATACCCGCTACCTATAGCTGAGCTATGTAGCGGACTAACAATGTTTTTGCCTAGCGAATGTCGAAATCAATACGTCTTATTGGCCCTTCTTCATTTATGCGTGCACCTGAAGTGACAACGAATGCTCGGCTAAAACAGACTCAACTCGTTAATGGTAATTCTCGTCAATGTGTCGTTAATATTTTTGCGCTTTAGCATGACTAACAATGCATTAATCTAAGGTGTGCCACAAGCGAGAGGACGGTGTGTGGCGGAACAAAAATAAATAAAGGTGTATGAAATAAAGCGCTGATGGCCGTACCAACAGCACCTGTGCTCATTCACTTCTAGCTAGATACAAGCCTAAAGAAAGCGGATTTCCTAATCAAGGGCACGCATCCAGGCCACAAAGTAGGACATTAAGTTTATTAGCCTAGTAGTAGAAGTTGGGAGCAGGGGACTAGTTTCATAGCGGTTATAAAGGACTATTGGAAAGAAAAGCCACTGAATTATTTGTAACGGTACTAGTAGAGACCTCGAAACGGGCTTAAAGGACACTAGGATTGCCGAACTGTGGCACAAGAACACGTGGCGACAGATGTCTCCCACATATGCCAACCTCAAATGATAGCAGTATCACTAAAAGGCTAAATTTGTGCAAGGAACTTTGGGAGGAGCTTTTAGCAATTAAATAAAGTTAAAAATTAAATTTAGTTTCTCTGTAGGGCAGACGTACTAACGCCTGTATGTCCGCCCGCCAGTGAAATTAACGGTTTTCAAACTTGCAGTTGACGCCTCTTGACCCTTATGCGACTTCCTCTGAAAAGGCGTCGATGAACTGCGACCTTTACGAAGGCGCGGAGGAACTCATTCGGGTACCTGATCCGAAAAGCCGAACGCGTACTTTTTACTGAAACGGCTGGGATGTCTGCATTCATTTACCGACATACGGAAGCTCTCAGCGAATGAAAGCGACTTTAGCAACCACAGTTGCATCGCTTTGGTGCTAATGATGTGCATGACTATCACATCGTACTTAGTCGTACAGTCGTATTCTCTATGCCTGGTGTTGTTTCACACGTTATATCGTTTATAATTGTACCGTCAGCGGTAACGATAATGGGCCCACGGACGTTGCGCAATATTTTCTACAGCACTTAACCCTGATTGGGACTTTGTCGTTGCGTAGGTAGGTTGTATTGCTATGACGGGTTGGGTACGCTGCTTCCAATTAGAGCCATTGCGTGCGTCATAGAGTGAGTACAACTATAAACGCTGCCTATGGTCACTCGTTATGAATACGCGCGTTAAAATCCTTAAACCGCCCTTAGTCTCAAACTCTGTACGTTCTTGATAGCCATATATGTACACTTTGGTAGTTATGTTACAATCTTGTCTATCAACTGGTGCATTCATTAACGTCTGCAATGCATACCGATTCCCTTACAACGGGGGCTTTCGCGTTCCATGTTCGTTCGTTTGATTGCTTAGGTCTATTTGTATACATGTTTAGAGGTCTGCAGTTTAGATAGGTTTGATATTCATCTGAAACGAATGCTATTCGAGCTGAATCGTACGCCTCACAGATTGGGAGTGCTGTTCAGACAGATTGCCTTCAGACGCTTTCCGTTAGTCGAGGGCCCGATAAGTCGCACGAAATCCCTACGCTGGCCGCAATTCAGAATAGTTCCACCTTGCTAACTGGCGCATCTCAAGCATCACACTGGGCCCTCTCTGTTGGACTCACGGCACCACATCTGATGCATTTAAGCGTAAGTCTTTGAAGCACGTTACTAATTTAACTTAGCTACCGATTAGTTGTCGGCCAATTCAGTATCTAACCGTTATGTTATCTCGAATAAGTAACTAAGTTATATTTTTGTAAAATATAATTGTTAATGAACGTAGTAAATGCCATATTGACTTTGTGCCTCTCCATATGCAACCTCTCTAACTGGCGACCGGTCAAATAGGTTGGTGACTGTTGCCAACAGGGCCGCAGATGGATGACCATCAAATTTACATGTTTACGCTCCTTTGCACGACAGAGAGTCATATATATATATACTAAACTTACACTCAACGCGCTACGCTGCGGCGCTCAGCACAGAGCCGCCTCACCGTTAGAACTCAACCTGACAATGAATAAGCAACACATATATGTGCATGTATATATATATATATAGAATTTGTTTGCGGTCGATGAATGTGTAATCTGTATATCACCATATATTCATTGTACGTACATCAACCGCTAAAAATTATATATATATACCATTTACCAACATATACCTACCTGCTTTCACTTACCACCCCTTTTCATTTTACACTATCCTCGATCTCTCACGGCCCTGGAATCACCGTGACACATATTTTCATTTTGCTGAGGGGCGGAAATATTGAGATATCTGTGGTGTTTGCCAGCAGTCCTTGTGGCAGCATGGCCGCTGATTCTCGGCGGTCTGGTTGATCATCTAATTTGAATGAGCAGCGCTTAATTTAGTCGATAACGGGGATCGAACCGGCGACACCCCCAGGTAGACGACAGCCATGACTAACGCATTAGCCCCCGAGACTGCGCCGCCACTCCACTCAGCACCCCTAGAACTGTACTGCCACGCGCACGTCGTCGCCGCGTTACCACGGCGTCGGACGTCCCGGTCGTCACTGAGCTCACGGACCGCTGAGTCACACGGAAGACTGGAATGGGCAAAAGGGGTGCCCAATGCACCGCAGCTTATACAGCCAGCAACCGGCGTTATGGCAATGCGCGAAGAACGCTTGACAGGCGGTGTTTTAAACGGTCAGAAATGATGATCGAGACGCCAACGTTCAAAATGTAATTTGCGTTTTCTCTATCTACAACATTCTGACCCATTTAGAAGCGGAAGCAGGCCCCCCAAAATCGTAATTTCTTTGGTATATATATATATATATATATATATATATATATATGTATATATATACTAACTAAAAGAGAGAAATACTTGCACTCCCGCCGCCCGCGATTTAATACGCGCGAGCCTTTGACGGGAGTGCCCGCCAGCCCGAATAGACAGGCCAGCAGCTCCCCCACCCTCCCCCCTATCGAGGTTCGGAATGGGGGTACCACACTACTCCACCGTACCGATTAGACGCGTTCACCTCGCGATTCCGCGTTACACCCCAGAATATACATTCCTCCCGAAGGACGTCTGACCACTCCAGAGCAGGAGTTCCCCGTAAAATACGGGGCCAGAAGGTCCTCTCGACCGGTGGTCTGCTTTCATGTGGCCACTTCTCACTCATTTTGCCTATTAAGCCAAGGCAGCGGGCGTCCCGGGCGGTACCGCCGGGTGTCACCCGGGGCATTAACCGTCCGGCCCGGGGGTCCTCGTGCAGAACGGTCCCCCCGTATTGGCAATAGCCTTAACAGCCCTCGAATGGGCCACGACAGGATGACAATATAAATTCGTTGACACCCCAGTTTCTATCGTATGCCTTGCCCCCCGTTAGATGTTCGAAGCGGGGGTGTTACTATTGGGAGTTTGTACCGTCTGACTAACTTACAAGGGGGCCCCGTGAAGGTCCCCGCAGCGCGCGGAAGTCGCGCACCAGCAGACCAAGGCCGGTAAGAGAGTCATAGTTACTCCCGCGTCTTTTAGACATTATGGTGGAATCCATAAATTAAATGGCGGGTTGCAAAATGTCGGCTGGGTTGAAGTGGTCTCTGCTAGTTCTGCGTGACCATTGCGACTGCTGACTGCGTGAGCAGGGGTCTCTTGGAGACTAAATATAGTAACTAGATCTTCTACAAGCGATTGAGTAGAGGTCATTGGCTAGCCGTTTTTGGCGTTCCGTTGCACCCAATAGCTAGTCGAAAAACGCGGGCTTTACCTTGTCTAGTTTATCTAGCTGTTATGGGCTGAGATGCTCCCATATGACCTGGATGCCGTAGGACGTTATCGAGGCAGACTTCAGGCCAAAAGTGCTTTTAGCGTGCTCAAAAAGTATGTTTATGGCTTTTCAATTGTCGACATCGAGACTAGACTCTTCCTCACCTGTTCGGCGACGTCTTGTTCAAGGAATTTGGCCTTCATCGAAAAGTTAACCTCAACGTAGCAGAAGGTGCCAACAAACTTGAACCTGTTTAAGATAATAGACGAAACATGAAAAGTGTCTTTAGGGTGTTCATTTGGGCTAAGGTCGCGACCGAAAGCTTTATTCCTTTTTCGCCTGATCGATTGCTTCGAGAACCTCGCTGTAACTGATGGGTACAATGTAAGCAGTCCGAGTTTGTCAAATATTCATACCCCTTGAATACCACATCAATTTTGCAAAATAAGAAGTCGCAAATATGTTAATCATCAACGTCCCCGAATGAGCTTGCGAGCCGCTGGGTGATGGTCCACGGGAGTCTATAAAAATGTGTGAGTTTGTGGGGGACTACGTATCCAGAGTCGGTACTGATGGAAATGACAAAGCGTCGTGGAAGATCGTGGGGCACAAAAACAAGCGCTGGTGATACACATTCCATTTCAGCTGGCGACGGAAGGCTGGGCGGACCTAACGTGATGCAATCACGTATCTTAATTGCTGAACAGCTGGTTGAGTCAACAGACACCAAAGTATGAAACTGGTGCTCTATTTGGTAAATAATGCGCTGTACAATTTCCGCTTTTTGTGGTCGTGAAGTGTTTTAGTGAAGATCATCCTACAGAAATAAATGGATGTCCTTGGGACGAACGCGCACCATCTGGTAGGCCCGACATATGTCGGCCACACAAGCGACAAGTCTCCTCTGCCCGCTGCCGAAGCGTCAAATACTGGTCGTACCTTATGCGATACCTTCCATGGCTGGGCTACTGGCAAACGTGGCATTATATATACCATTGTGACTCACGGGGGCAGAACTTTGCCAAACCTCCGGCGAATTCGGCATAGTCGCGTGGCAAATTCTTCGGCCAATGCCGCATCCCATGCAGTCATTTTCCTAATGACTAATATTGCTTCGTCGCAATAACTTCACTCTTGACGATCATAATGACGTCAGACGTTCAAAGTTAATGCTTATTGATAGTGATAATCTTCTCGTCGCTCGCCGATACTGAGAAAGGTTCCCGCAACCTCCTTCTTGTTACGCGGCTCCTAGCTTTGGCGGGCATATACCAACAGATTTCTACGACAAAAATGACCAAACTCTTGCGTCTCCTTGTTGTCGTCGCCGTGAAGGCCTGCTTATCGTCGTTCAAGTCCGCCTTGTACGCTTCGAGGACCCAGCCAAATCGAGTGTCCATACAGGAGGTCCACTTGTCAAAACGACGTGGCTCTGCTCGGATGGTTCCAAACGCATTGCCCGCACCAAGCTAGAATTCGACTTGGTAAGGATCGGCCAGTTCGGTTCCATTGTTGTTACGAAGCTTGTTTGCCGCCGGGGCGGCGAACGTCGTCGACGTAATTTATTCGACTACTCGCGCTTCACGGACTATTGAGGACGAAGCCGAGCGACGGAAATTCTCTTCGTCCGTCTGTTGGAGCCAAGACCCGCTGAAGACATGAGTATACGTGTATCGTACCCCACAGGGCTACTGGCCCTTTTGCAACCAGCCGACTGGCTGGTTGCAAATTTACGCCGTGAGCCACTGTCTCTAAACTTGGCTTTGACCGTCCCTCTGTATTTTGTGCTTCACACTCCATCCAGAGGTTTGAATACGTTACAGCCTGTCATATCTTGACTTGGTGGAAGAATCGGTATTTACGTGCACTCTGGTAACTTCTATGAAATTTCAGCAAGTCATAGTGCCGGTATTGCAACCGAAGTGTATCCGGTGTTGAATTTACTCATTTACACAGTCGTTACCGTTATAACTGCGTTATAAAAAAAGAAGAAGAATGCGTTAGAAAGAAAGTTAGAAAGAAAGAAGAATATATATATATATATATATATAATCTCGGAGGCAAAACTCCGTAGTTCTGTAGGTTTATTAATAAAACCTGTGCGAGATGGAAGGACGTCATAGAGTTGCTCGACGAGATTTCCCACAAGTCAAAATTTTGCGACGGATTTGAGACTACCACTGCGGCGTTAGTCCAGCCAGGTAGTGACACTGGGTGACTACTTAATGAAGTATAACAACAATTATTTCCCATTTACGAGCTATCTTACGTACAAGTGTGAGATGCCGTCATTATTTCTGATTTGAAGCATAGGGTAATACCGTGTATTTGTGCCTCGTTTGCGTTGTGATTTATACGTAGTTTGGCACCTGCATTGCGGTGTTTCATTTAGTATTATGGACGTGTGTAGGTCTGTATTTTGTTAAGCTTACTGCGAGATTATTGTCTAAGAATTTTAAGGCATGTGAAATACAGGCATTTACTAAGGCATGTGAAATACAGTTTCGAAAATAAGCCGTGTAGAAACGTAAATTTGGCTGCTAAACCTTGTTAACAGCAGAGCGATTAGGCAGGTCCTGAAACTTCTGACAACCTGAAGGGCTGACTACTACCGAGAAATGGCCAATCGTAAAAGCGAGAACATCCTACTTATAAAACGAAGTATTAAGAAAAGTGTCGCTCGGGGCCTAAGCTTACTGCACGCTCGGCCAATTTGATCAAATACCTAGAACTGGTGCTGGACTAAGGACTGACCTTCACTGATCAAGTGCAGCTAGCAAAAGCGAAGAAAAATATCCAACCTCCCCGAACGAAGCATGCGACAAATATGTGAAGCTGAAGAGAACACTGGACGTTGATCGGCGACCGTGGCGGCGTAAATCTCTCGTTAGCGATTAGAGTGCCAAATATGTCATTGTACTATTCTGTGATATTGTCTCCACAATAAAAGTGCGACATGACGCTGATGATGTTTTTAGACTGTAATATTGTCTGATATAGCCGATTATTTATTTGACTTTGCACAGGTCATTATTACTCTAGGTCTGAATGTTAGGTCCGCCCAGAATGTATTGCACCAACATGTGTTATGAATAACCTGTATTATTGGCAGGTGGTTTGCCACGTGAGAACACTTACGAATTAATAAAGATATATTTGGTCATTGAATTGGCAGCCTATTTACCACACCGAACCACAGTCATGGGTAGCGCAGTAGCTACACGACAACACGGATGACCCTGCAGCCACCAATGGTATGGTGGCACAGTTGAAGGCAGCTCATACGATTTTCATTACGTTCTGGTTCCCGACGTAGCATGGGAAGACGTACTATTATTATCTGACTCAGGGGCCGCGTCTGCTTTCGACAGAACCTGTCTCGTCAGACCTGTCTTGAAAAGACCTCTAACGCAAGCTGAGCAATTTGCGATAAACCCCCGGATTTATAACAAATCACTCAGCACTTCGCATAGTCGGAGCTCACCATGGCCAGCCAGACTGTACTTCCCCGGAGCTCATTATCTTAGTGTAGTTCCGGGGGGTCTGGCGGGCTGAACGCCAACATGAGGATAGTTTTAATGGGTATTGCATGTAGCAGTAACATCGTTCGTCCCACAATGTTCACAGGGCATATACTAATATACTCGTATGTATATGCATAAACATATTTTTTGTTCAGCAAAAAGCCTGTTGGAACTAATATGCATCACGACGTCGGTCAAAAACAGTGTCAGCATTGCGGCTGCTAATTTGCTTTGTTGTAGGCCGGCCGCCTTGAAAAAGCTAAGTCTCTATGCTTATTTTTTTTAGAAAATGCAACTGGTTGAGCCATCACGTTAGCCAACGCGTCTTAGAGACACTCACATGCTAGTGGTTTTCTTCGCGAGAGAAGGAAGACAATAGTTTCCACATAGATGAGAGAGCTGAGCTGCTGAACGACGTGTGTTGTATGATGTTTGGTGGTGACATGCACATACAATATTAGTACTCGATGCTCTTGGAATTACCGTGGATGGCCGACGTTCATCAGGTTAACTACGGCTATTTATCTGAACTAGACGACTCCAAAGAATGCCACTACTTCGGAAAAGCTTTGCGTGTTTGTTTATAAATATGAAGCATCAGGAGTCACGCGGGATAATAACCGTGAAGTCACACCGATATATCAAACTCGTTCAATCGTCTTCCTAACAGGCGAACGTTATTAAGCGTGCGGCTTGCGCGTCGAGTATTGAAACGTGAATACAATGCAGTAAAGTAAAATATAACTGATGAGAATGCGGCTAAAGCCCGTTGAGTATCACACCCGCCGAGACATTGCGGATGACTAAGAAGCCGGAAAATGAATAGTCGTCACAGCTTGGGTGGCCGTCAACAAGGCCAGAAAAAAGAATAGAAAAAGAAGGCCACAAAAAAAAAATATATAATATATATATATTATATATATATATTTTTATAATTATTAATATTTTTATAACGGCAATTATGTTGTGATTAGGTATGTATTAAATCACATGCATTCGTACATGCTTTCGCATTCTTTACGACGCAGAGTTAAGCGTATAACAAGTTAATGCATTACAATCTGTTTCGAGATGCTTTCTCTGAGCCGACATAGAAATGTGTGCTCAACGAAGTTCCATTTTAACTAGAATGCTATGTACGACTTACAAGCCATATAGAAGCGCGCTCGCAAGACCGAGATTTACGTTCTACGAAGTACTAAAACCTACGTTGGCTTTTTCTGTTGTGCCTTACTGATCTGTCTGGCCTTATCTCACGGGGCTCTTAGCACAATATTACAAGGGGGGTTAACGGCCGCACCCCATTTTTGCCAGCGCCGATACTGTCCGCGCAGGCAACCCGATGAGTCATTTTTTAGACACCCCCGTATTTCTGCACGCCGATTGTTCCTCTCCAACTCTTCCACGGCCTGCCCCTATTGTTCTCTTCTCTACCACACCTAGCGCGTCGCACAGAGAAGGAGCTAGCCTACTATTTGCAAAGTTTCCCTCCCCCCCCGTATATTCTGCCTCTTGCTGACAGACCGATCCACTCCGGCGTCCAGCTCGAAACCTACCTAATCAAATGCAAATCTATCCCGCCGTTAGCAGTCTACGGTCGACCTAACTTAAACGGTCGAAGCTGAATTCCGTTCGCCTGAAAGGAGGACATTTCGTACTGGTACGATGCTTACCTTAAATGTGCAGGCACGAAACTAGCAAGCTCGTTAACGGTTGGCCTCAACTGCAATCTGTGTATGTAGATCAAGCTTAATTTCGCGTGAATCTTATTGTGTTCAAGTTTTGACTTTGATGAATTATTCCATTCATCGTGTGAGCCGGACGTGAATGAGAGGTGCTTGCGTTCGCCTTGCTAGCGTTGCCGCAGTAATTCTCGACCATCCCTTAATGAGCTACGCACGCAATCATTCTCAACGCTCCGCTTATTGTCGTATCAGTGCTACGGCACGTTTTCAAAGGGGTTGCATGCATCTTCCTGTTGACCTATGAGGTTGCAGCACTGCGATTTAAGTATTGGCTCATGAGTTGCGCACAGACGTTTGTATAGGCAGCAGGTCTCAACTGCGTGATATGTATGCATGGGCCGTACTGTGCAGTGCATATGAAGATAATTAAACGAATCCGATAAATGCAGGTGCAGTAGCCAGGTTCCCCCTGGAAGTGCAAACACAGCTCTTATCAGTGAGCGGTAGGGTGATGGACTAGCAAAAACGCAGCCTTATCCAAGTAGGTTCCTGTTAGGCAGCGACTTCCCGCGTATATACGCATGTACGGATAGTCAACTCAATTGTCCATAGAGTCGTGTAACGGGTAGTACTTAACTTATTATTATTATCATAAAAAAAAGTTAGATAAATAAATATTTATCACATACCTGTAAAAAAATTGACTTATTTAAACCTAAATTAAACTCCACCCCTCTTCTTCCACCGTCTCTCTCTTATGACTTCACTTTCTCTCTTTTGACTTCACTTCCTCCCTTTTGGCTTCACTTCCTCCTCTCTTCTAAGGTCTTCCGCTCTCTTCTGACGTCACCCTTTCCCTTCTGACTTTACCACCGCTTTCTTCAAACTTCACCCCACTCTCTTCAGACTTCACCCGTTCTCGCCTAAATGATCGATTGACAATCCCCTTTAAGCAACATGCGTTACGTTTACGGAACGATGTATATTAATTCTTAATTGTTCCCACTGTGGCTACTATGATGCCTCTTTGCACATTAAGTCGCTGCTTTATGAAGTATATTGCCCTACGCTCCTCAGTAGCCCTTAGCTTGACCGCATCAATCAAGTCTTCACTGCTTCATAACTGCTGCTCAATGTGTGGTAAAACGATACCGAAAAAAAGCGGAAATGATCCCATGCAATAGAAAATTGGATTACTAGACCCGTAGAACTTCGAAATCAAAATGGAGCTACGAAGCCAAGGAACAGAAATAATTATTGTTCGTCTATGCACCCTGCTAGCCCAGCTAGACAACGAAATATGCTAAAAGAAATTACAAGCGTTAGCAATTAGTTACGTTTTCAGACGGTTTGTAACCTTATACGTGCAACTCTGGTGAGGCATATGACCAAAACGTGGACGGTGTCGCGGTTTCCCAGTTGTAAGGAAAACACTCTAAACCACATCGAAGAAAACCACAAGTCAGTACTTATTATTTGCTTATTTAAAACTAAATCCAGAAAATACCCTACATTCTTTACATTTGTCGAGAGACATAGAGCGGGCTCGTTAAAGGCCATCTTTTGATCTTTGCTTTCATAAGCAACTTGACATGTCTGGTAAGAAGTTATCTTAGAGCGATGTTCCTTAAAATGCTACATGAATTAGTGTTTTCTAGGACATTGTTGCAGCTGCTCTAGTAAACATATACTATGTTGATGTTTTTGCATTGTGTAATATTAATATCAGGATATAAAATAATCACTGTTTTCTAGGATCAAATAATAATAATTGTTTTCCAGATCAACTAATGATTGTTTTCAAGGACATTAGCGGCTAGTCGAAGTTGCGAACACCATGTCGATTTGCTCGTATTACAGCAATATAATGATAGAGAAAATAAAAAGGTACTACTGTTACTGAACAGATGACGTCATTTAGTCTGTGCGATTGACATAATATCCGCCGTTTTGACATAATATCCGCCGTGAAACGGGCTATAGGTCTCTTTGTATAAAACAAAATTCCCATAGACGTATTTTTTCAAGGTTTGGTGGTTAGGTGTAACTTGGCACTTTTTTGTCATAACGAGAGGCGGCGGCAACCTTTTTTCATCTCTAGTCATCCGTATCAAAAGTAGTAACACCATAATGCACTAGCGGTTACTTAACTACGTTGCGCCCACATATCCAAGGCCATGATCATCGTTGTTGTGGTGTCGTCAGTACACGCAAATTTATTCTTCCCATACGTATCACACTTGATCTTTCCGTGGGTGGCGGCGGCTAGCAGTCGTAAATCGTACCTAGTCGTGTCAACAAGGACTCGATCTGCTTGAGGTGAGCACAAATCCTGGCGCAGACAAACCCAACAACAGGTGTCGTCTCCGTCGTCGTCGTTGTCGTGTTTAGACAACGGTACAACAGCCTTTTTTGCCTTTCTTGGCATTTGCCGCGTCCTTTCCTGCCGCCGCACCGCTCTTCTTTGCGTCCTTTCCCGATGCTGCCGCTTTACCGGAGGCTTTAGCATCCTTGGCCGCGGCGGCGGGAGCTTCTTAACCGTATCGGCTTTTTTGGTTTCAGTTGCCTTTGGCGCCGAGTGCCGGCGGGCTTCGTAGCCGGCTTGGCCGAAAGCATCGGTTTGGAGGGACGTGCATCGGCCGTCTTCTTCGGCTCGTCGTCAGCTTTCTTGGTGTCCTTCTTCAGCTCACTGTCCTCGCCGCCCTTCTGGCCGGCTTCCGATAGCTTGATGTCGGCCGGCTTCGATTCCTCACTGGGATTGTTGTTCGACCCGGTCTCCTCCTCGTTGGCCGGCTCCGACATGATGGACTTCCGACTGACTCCCTGTGGGCGCCTCGCGTCGTCGGCAACAGCTGTCGTCTACTAATTACGATTCGACAGCGCACCCGAATACCTCCGATATCAGCAGCGGCAAGGCGGCGGCACTTCGTTGTAATTTGAAAATGCGAATCCTGGATGACGCTTGCAAGAGCA
>QVRM01000635.1:110000-269746 GCA_003439945.1 Dermanyssus gallinae | reverse complement strand
AAAAAATGTATTCATTTTTCTCTAATAGTCATTATTCTACGGCACACCTGGACCTATACTGATCGTCATCGTCCAGACATGTGTCTTATGACAAGACAGTTATGAGAGCCATGACGGAGGCAGGCCTCCTTTTTTGCGGGTTCGTAAGTGGTCGCCGTTGGCCCTATACATATGGTGACGACCAATGAGTGAAACAATTTACTAATAACTAACCAGCTAAAATACTCTCTTTCGTTCTTTTTCTTCAACAGACGAAAAAGAAGGCAAAAAACGGGATAAACGATCGCGTATGGTGTTGCCGCTCGCAGTTGCTTACTTGTAACTGCTAGCAGAAATATTTTTGAACAACCTCAGCAGCGGACAGATGAATCATTCCAGTGCGCCCTCTAGTATAATATATATATACATATACAAGTTTGCCGCATCAAATTAGCATTGCGTTTTCGTACGCCGAGCTCCATCAGCGAGCGCATTTTCTCACGCAACTGACGAAGCGGCACTCATCTTCGTCAATATAATAACATATTTATTCCTATCATTCGTTTGCTCGCCCGCTCGCTTTCAGCCGCGTCCAGCCTCACCGTCGCTACCGCCATCTGCCCTGCCTGTTTGTGTCAACTGTGTAATTATAATAACCTAACGCCGGAGATCACTTATTGCACACCTGCAGAGGAAACTGGCGGCGTGAAACGCATCTCACGTCACACTCTAACAGGGTGTGTGGTGGATTCTAACAGGGGGTGTGGCGGGTTCTAACAGGGGGTGCGGCGGATTCTAACAGGGGGTGCGGCGGATTCTAACAGGGGGTGCGGTGGATTCTAACAGGGGGTGTGGTGGATTCTAACAGGGTGTGTGGTGTCTGCACACGCAACGCTTCTCACAATCTGCAATCGCCCTCGCTGCCAGTTAGTTAGTCGTTAGCTTCGGACAACACGTGCATGTATGGACGAACAACTTGTTAGTTTGCCGTCATGCCATGATTTGCCGCCACTTGCGCGCCAATCGTCTACTTGATTTGTTTACTGATTTTAACCGGGTTCAGTCAGATTTGGTTGCTCTTCTGCTGCTGGTGCTGCTGCTAACGCAGCGGCAGATTGCCAACGACCAAGTGGAGGTCCTAATCGAAGCTTAGAGCGTCGAACTTGGCTAGAGACTCGAACTAAGAAGGTATTCGTACAGAATGTGATATATGATTCTACCGTATGTTCTAATTGCTACGTTGCTTCCGTATTGACCTCCAAATCCGTGGTAATCCGTGGCCATCAACGTCAACCTTTTGTCTGCGTCTCCTGACAGAGCACTACCATCACATTGTACCCCCATTATATCGGCTCGAAAGGGCAAGCGCTTGCACATACATTAAATATATACTCATGTTTTCATGTAAATATGTATGCATGCTTTACATGTATGTGTACGTATAAGGATAATAAAATATATACATATATTGCATGTGTAAATGTATGTATATATATATAAATATATATATATATATATATATATATATATATATGTATATATACATATATATATATCCAATATATGTATATATATACATATTTTGGATGTGTAAATGTATGTATATATATATATATATATATATACATACATATATATATATATATATATATACTGCATGCGGCAAGAGTTACTTGGAGGTTTGTTTCACATTGTGCCGCCATAACGAAATGGCGGCCTTCACGGGAAGGCGTTTTTAAACATCCTCGTTTCGAAAAAATGCTATAGATTTTATTAAGGACATCTCTCAGAAACTAAAACTCATTGACTTTGAACATATGCTTGGTCGAAAAAAAGTTTAGTAGACGCGAGACCTTCCAGAAATCAAACGTTCCATGGTCACCTCGTTCGTTCGACCTGATACCTCATGGACTTTTCTGTTTTTTTTTTAAAAACAAGGTGTTTGCCAGTAAACCCGCTACCATCGACAAGCTGACAGACCAATTTGGCGGGAGATGTCCAAAATAACGCTTGGGTTAAACCAGAAAACCCTAAAAAATGATATTTTTGGCATTTTTTCAATTTCATATTGATCATGCCGAAAAGTTTCGCGGGGGCCATCTTCCCGACATCATCTTCCAGAGATAATGGCACACAAGGTATTTTTAATGGCACTGGAATTTTGACCGCACCTAGTTTGTTATTTATGTGAAAATGTTGAAAACCCTCTCGTTACTCTTGCCGTACCCTGTATATATTTACTATTATATGCAGATATATATATATATATATATATATATATATATATAAATATATATATATATATATAAACATATATATCTATAAATGTATATATATATATATATATATATATATATATATATATATATATATATATATATATATATATATATATATATATATACGGAATAATATAATATAGCTCTCTGAACAGCTTATCGCTGTAGTTTGCACGTTTGACGCACGTGTTTAGTTGTACGTCGTTTTGTCGTTTTTTTTCTCGCTAATTTCTACGTGTATATTTTGTTACCTCGATTCGATTGGCTTCGATAAGACGCAGCCAATACGCACTCACGATCTGTATCATTCACTCCACTGATAACGCAGGCGAATTTCCTCGTTTATCGACGCGTTGTTTAGTTCATCGACACATTCGACACTTCGAGACTCGGCATGGTAGTACGCCGCTACGGTAGGAGGTCGCTTTCGGAGATGAAGTCGCTCGCGCTCCTGCTCCGCGTTGCCGAGGAAGAACTTCGACAACCATCTGTTATATGCTGCTTTTCCAACTAACTAATAACTAAGTGAGCGAAGGTAGATGCGTCCGTCCCTTCCGTCGTTCTTTTTCTTTATGTCAATGTAAAAATATATGTATATATACATATATATATATATATATATATATATATATATTTATATGTATATATATATATATATATATATGTATATATATATATATATATATATATACATTTATATATGTGTACTTTCTAGTCTACTATTACTACTACTACTACTACCCGTTTCACAACTACAACTGCATGGACAAGACATGAGTCTAACTGCTAAGTGGACTGCACCGAAAGGTCGGCAAGGCATCGTCTAGACGCGCTCATCCTTCGGCTACAACTGCACGATTTCGTCCGCAGTTAGTGGATAACCCCACTTTTCCGCGTTCGAGTTTTTTTTCTTTCTATATTTTTCTCTAACTATCTTTCTCTACATATAAATATAAATATATATATATATATGCATATATATATATATATATATATATATATATATATATATATATATATATATATATATATATATATATGCATATATATATATATGCATATATATATATATATATATATATATACACTAACCTTCTTATCATCTCTCTCTCTGTAGTTATGTTTACTCAATCGCCGCTACCGTGACGTTTAACGTAAGCTAAATTCATAACGTTCACTATCACTCTGTCACCACCATCATGCATTCACTAGTCTCATCATCTACTACTAGTCTACTAGACATAGAGTGGTAGAGGTGGTAGCTCAGTTCAACGATATGCACCTGAGGAGTAAGGGAGCGGCGCGCAGTATCTGTCTGCAGGTAGAGCGCCATGACGACCATGTCAGACAGGAAAGAACACATGTGTAGGCGGAACAGGTAACTCGATTGCGATGCGAAACCAGGACGACCTGCAATGTGGTGCAGGTCGGTGCAATTTCGGTACCGTCTACAGACACGAGCTGGTAAACAGGCAGGCAGGCCATGGTGTGGAAGCGTCGCGGCGTGGCGGCGTGGCGGCGTGGATGCGTCGCTGCGTGGCGGCGTGGATGCGTGGCGGCGTGGATGCGTCGCTGCGTGGCGGCGTTGATGCGTGGGGGCGTGGATGTGGCGCTTGACGATTGAGAGCGTTGCCTTTGGCATCGTTGTCGGCGCGGACATGGTTCCAGCTTTTACGATCATATCACTCTATCATTATAATCATCATCATCATCATCATGGTCATTACGGATACCGTTGACTCAGACATAGAGCAGCGTCTTCACCTTAGCAAGTCAAACATTGCCACTTTTGCTATTATTTGCTGCGACAGCCGCGTTTGATATTACTGCAACGATGATGATGATGATAAGTATTATTATTAATAGTATGATTATTGTTATTACCGCTGCTGCTGCTGTTGCTGGTTTGTACCGGTGTACTGTATTTGTTAGAGCACTGCTATTAGCCGGACGTCATGCGCAGCGGTGGCGTTTCCTAGTTGGATGGCACAGCCAACACGCTCAGCCACACGAACGCCAACGCCGCTATGATATGTCTCGTTTCAGCCGGAAGACGATGCGCCATGAACGCCAGCCAGTGGTATCGGCGTGTGTTAATTTTTTTGTTCTCTCTTCCTCTCTCAATTTCCAAATTCTTCTCCCACGTGTCTGTCTCCATTTTCCCCTCTGTTCCTTTTACTACTTACACACAGTGGAATTAACTAAAGCGATGACTACGACGACGACAACGACTACGACGTTAGACGGGCTGCGGTGACGGCAAAAGTGACATGCATCATCAGATGACATTCGGCCGCTACAACCAACGTGAATTGCCATGTGGGAAAATTATCTACTTGTTTTTGTACAGCACTGTTTGTCTTTCCACCACCATACCAGCATTTAGCTATACAAGTACAGGAACAAAATTCTCGGTCGTTGGTATTGATGTTCTTCAACAGGTCAACAGGACACCGGCTCGTAATTGTGTATTACAATTGCACTGTATATATATATATATATATATATATATATATATATATATATATATTACAATTACATTGTATATATATATATTATAATCTAAAACCAGCATCTTGCACTTATGCGCCCTGTCATGTTGACCATCGTCTCCTCTTCTATTTGGAGTAACCATTACAATTGTATCATGACCCACTAACTGTCCAGAGCAATAACTAGGCGCAAGATTATGACAGCATTCTTAGGTCTGTTCACTTTGGTATTATAATGATATACATATACGAACACTAACTGTATCGTTGTTTCTTAGGTTGCTGATATTGTTGCACACTTCCGGCGACAGCCTCTGAGCTTATTTAGGGCTATGCATGTTTAAGCTAATCTGTAGTTGCTTCAGCGCATTGTAATTCCGAGCAACTGTTGGAACAATCTACTTGTATATATATATATATATATATATATATATATATATATATATATGTAAACTTTTCTACACTAAGTACTCATATTACTACTAGCACTAACCTGCGGGGCTATAACTCATTCTGTGTCAGTCTCTATCTTGTATTCGTGTTTCTTTACATTCGCTTTATTATGCTGATGAGGCGGAGGAGTCACAAAACCATTATGTGATGATATGCCGAATTTGTGTCAGCGAACCTGCGACACCAGCGTGCGTCTGGCATTTGTGACGCATTGATTGAGTCCGTCTACGACCATTCGCACTAATCAAGGTGGGCCCAAACAATCTTCTTGAACGTGCTCCATGGCCGTACGTCGGCCTCACTCTATGAGAAAGCTCGGCATTCACTATCCATTTGGATTGGAGCTACCCGATTCGCGCATTAATTCTACCGACGGCAAAAACAACACACTCTGTGTTAATAACGACGATAACAGAGCCTGGTGACTTCTTCGTTTTGTGACTGGTTGCAGCACGAGAAAACACTCATGCCTCTCTCGCTATATAATATCTAACAACAATAAACCCCGGCTGCGTCAGTGCTGCACCAGTGGACCAGAAATGCAAAATGGTCCGAAATGAGGTCAAGTATCCTATGAGGTAACTGCTCAATCTCGCTATATATATATATAAACAAAAATTAGATTTTTCACACCATGGTCTAGTTATATTCCGTGCTCTGCATCGATTTCATTGGGCCCATTCGAGCCGCGATTCACGTTCAAACAGCCGTCCTAACTTCAGCAAACGCTGTGTGTTGCTTCACAGCAGCTATTCGGAGTTGACACTTGACAATATTTTGATTCGACAACGACTCCTCTCCCGTAAGGCGGCGCGTTGCCTAAACTCTACCCTGGTGTTTGTGGTGTGGCCATGATCGTTCCGCCTTAACTTCTTCTATTCACGCCGTTTCCATTCTCTTTCGTCGCCTTAATTAGCACTCTCGTATGTGTTTCTATTTTCAATGTGATTTTTACTATAACGCTTTCATGACGTTCCGTTGCACTTTGTTGACACTATGTACATATGATGGCCCTGGAGGACCTTCTTGTGGTCAATTGCATCAAAAATGAATATATGAATCATGTATGCATATGCATGTGTATATGTAGAAGGCTTCGAGCCATATTGTAGCACGCTTATATATATATATATATATATATATATAGTCGGCACCCTAATCTCATTTGCGTTGCAAGGCTGAGAGCAAGAAACGTTTGCCTCTGTACGCGCTATGTCTCTGATAATACGACACGGCACAGTGGTTTTTACTGCTACTGCTGCAACTGCGTTTGCAAGCGTTGTTCACAGGTCTGTATCGTGCTGGATTTGTCTTTAATGATCATATTCCTCTTTCTCTCTTTTGAACAACTGTACGGGCTATGGAGATGATTTATATCTCGATACTGACGAGGGATGAATACAATGACTTTGCCTTTTGTCCACTGATTAAAGTTCGAGTTGAGGATAGCCGACAGAGAGATAGAGAGAGAGGAAGAGATGTCGGATGATAATAAAACTACAAATTTCATGGCGAGGATGGGTGGCATGATAGGGGCACGGGAAGGGGGGGGGCTTCGTTCGGTCTTGCAAAATTGCAGAGTTCCGACGTCGATCGGACCTGGACGCCACGTGCCTATTTGACGATTGCTGTTGGTTGACTGTGTGATGTGGGCTTAAATTCCTAGATGTATTGGGGGATATTGGCGTTGATGAAGATGATGATGATGATTGGCTCCTTGATGTCGTGAAGATTTGTCGCTGGGTCTAGATGTGCCATTGATGTTGTTGTTGTTGTTGTCGCCGTGGGGTTCGTTACCACTCGAGTTGATCGGCCGTGGCGTCCTCGGTCAGAGCTGAGCATGGCGTGAGACTGGCTGTGCTGATGAGGTCGGTCGTCGAGGACGCGAGGTCCCGCCGCGTGCCGAAGCCCAATAGCTCGGCACTCGGCCCGCTGAGCGGTGGTAGGGTCTGCAGCGAGCTGAGGCCGCCGACACTGGGAAGGCTGATCACCTGGCTGGCATCCGACACCGGATTCTGGCTTCGGCAGATGCCGACAACGTTCAGGCCACTGTATGTGCCTTCGCTACCGCCTTCGAGGGAAGCTTCAGCCTCGCAGAACTGGTAGGGCCGCTCATCCCCGCGGATGTCGCATATGACGTTTGTCAACGCCATGATGTAGTTCTTCGCCAGCGTGAGCGTTTCGATTTTGGAGAGCTTGCGCTCCATCGCCACATGTGGAATCACTTCACGGAGCGCCTGCAACAACACCCGTATGGGCAAAAACAAGGTAAATGTTAGCCGTTGTTTTTGTTGGCATTTGCGCTTATAGAAATTGTTGGCTCATAATGTTTTCCTCCGCTTCGCAGCAATCAGTGTTTCCTTTGCAACTAAGCGCGATAGGAGAAGGGTAGTTAGTCATGCGCTTTATATTTAGCCATATCCTCTGCGCGTCCCCGTTTTTTAATTTTAGTAATGCACAGTCCTCTCCGACACTGATCTTCGCCAAGTTGGGAAGCATTTACACCATCGCTCAGTCCTGAAGTAAAGTCTACAAGTGACCGCCCGATACCATTGTTTGTTGATTTTGTTTTCTTTTTTTCTCACTCTCTACCGTTCTTCTGCCGTCCCTGCACGTTGACAGTCGATCACATGTTTGCAATCATCTTTGTTATTGCATACCTGTTTCGTGCCCCCTCCTTCGCTTGCTCCCTTTGACTCCCCCGAATGGGGCATCTTTTTGTCCGCTGTAGCCGTGCCCCTTTAGTGTTGGTAATGACCTTGCTTATTCTGAACATGTAAGCTTGAAACTCATCGTGGCCGTCAAAATATGGGCTATGTAATATGATAGATCTTCATCTACGTAGTCGTACCCAACTCGTAGGAATGAGCTTTTGGTTTACTATCTTTTGCACCGTGACTGTGCATTGTGCCCATTTCTTGGCCACACGCGCTGAGTTGTGGCCTCCCTAGCTCCGCCGAATTCCAGGGCCACGTCAAGTTTCTCTCGCTGACCAAGATATCCCATGGAAGCACCAAAGACGCCTTCGTCGAGGTTGTTCGGTACAGGCGAGTCATTCTAATGGTCATCCTTTGCTGAGCATCGCGAAGTGTCCGTCTACTGCGGGCCGACCTTACGGCGAGATAGGGCCATATCAGGGCCGCGTACAGTGCTGCTGACTGTGCAACCCAGGCGAGTAGCTTTCTACTTGGCTCCAATGTTCTCAAACCTCTCAAAATAAAATATTTTCCAGATTCTAGGCAACTATTTTAGCTCATGGTCTACGTGGGATTTTTTGATGAGCCCGATGTCCAGAATGACGCCCAGGAATCTCCCATGAGGTAGAGGGCCATAGTGCTTCAAAGACACGTAAGGCGCAAGCAGACAGTGGCCCAGGTCGCTTCCTCCATGTTAGTACAGGCGCTAAGTTAGCAGGCATCAAGAGCCCAGGAAAACTCCCTTCCTCTAAGAGACCGTCGGTCAATTAAGAACCGCTTGGCAAACAGTTTTACTATAGGGAACCCGTCGGGGCTTAGGACCTTGTTGGGAACCAGCCGCTGGCAAGCGTACTCGATCTCAGCGAGCGTGGCAGTGGGAATGTCCTTTGCCCAATGGACAGTTTGCTCCCTCGGCCGCTAACAAATAACGTGGTAATGGTGGCCCGGTACGAGAGGTCCCAAGGGTCTACTTCTACCACCTCTATGAGCTTCAGCTACGCAGTTTGTTTTTGGGCCTTGGTAATGACGTGCTTCAAGTACCTTCTGCATTTTCGATATTGCTCCTTAAGTGTAGCAGCGGCGCCGCGATAGCCAGAAGCTAGTATTCATCTTCGCTCTTCCGTCGACACTTCGCCAATTCGGCGAGATGTTGTAGGTGTAAAAAACACAACAGGCTGCAGCCACACCACGTTAAACATATTGCGGTATCAGCGACTTCGTCTTAACTTCAGTCGTCCTTTTGATAAACTAGGAGAACGTCAAGCTCGGCTATCAGGCAGCTTAGCTGGCCTTCGGCTCGCTTACGTGACACTTGGGAGGTTCAGCTATACAGTCCTAAATGCCCTAGGCGCCCGGAATCCCCACAACGGCAACACACCTTTTTACTACTTTTCCCGTATCTGTGCAGGAGGCCACCGGGTGGCCTGGGCACTGGCAACATATGGGCAAGCGCAGCCACTCTTTCGGCCGCTATATCGCGTACTCAATCTCGGTTAGTCGGCGCGTCCGGAGTTGGCGAGACTTCGCAGCCGAGACGCCGACCGTACGATACTTAAGAGCGGGCCCATGATCCTGAAATCAACCTGTGACGGGAGGCCGGGGTCCACCTTGAGTTGATGCGCAATTAGCGTTTCGTTCTATAAGAGACCAATTTCCCACAGGGCTGCCTCCTGGTGGGAGTCAGTTGTCTCCCATCCGGTACTGTCAGCGCTATCTGGTGGCCGCTCAAGAAGCCACCGCGCTGCAATTCCGCCCGAATAGCCAAATCAAACGGATGCGTCCATCAATTGAGTTGCATCCAGCAAATCGGGCCGCGATAGAAGCCTACGTCCCTTCTCATCGACAGTCAGGCTTCGCGAGGCTCCACAAAACCACCTACCAGAATCTGGAAGGAATTAGAAAAGCGTTTGCTTATTGGACGCTTTGCAGACATTTCACGGACGCTGGTAGCGTGAAAAGCGCCCGCGAGCGTTCGATCGAGCGATGTGCAAAGCCATTTTGCCTAGTAAATTAAGCCTCTGGTTTAATATGAGCATATGACAGGTGTCCGCGAAAGCGCATTGGTAACAACAACAACTGTGACAATATCACTAATAGGGAAACAAACCAACTGAACTAGCTACACATTTATGGTGCTTCAGAAACCAAGCTATAAACGGATACGTCGTAGCCACGAGGCAACTTGCTGGAGACCGGTCAAGAGCCGCTGAAAGAGAAAGTAACCTGCTCTTGTTTTGCTTTGATAAATATGGTAAGGAGTAACCCTTTGCTCGTTCCAGTGTGTTGCAATATGCATTAGGGGCATTTAGAATGTTAAATAAATGTAGTTCACGACCGGCACCTAACACGATCGAACGATGCGTTAGGTGAGAATAGAGAGTATCACGTTCTAAAAGCATGGATATCGGCTATTACACCGGCGATATCGGGCGAACCGGGGTGTCGTTTCACCAATTTTGACGAGAACGAGACAAGAGCAGGAGTATAACGCTGCCCCGATAACGGCTACATGCCTACCCAAATAACCGCCCGTGTAAATGTTTGCAAACTCGCTGATAGCATACGGCGGCGCTTAACGCAGTCGGCTTCCGTACCTCGATATGCAACGATGCTCGACACTCGTGAGGACTGGTGGCGACAACCGCAATACCGAACTAGTCCATCATATATTCGTACCGGTCTCAAATACTTACACATCGGCAGAGCATAACGAGTGACTAATTTTACTCTACTGCTGAAAGCGAAACCCCTAGATTGCGCTCTGGATAGGTGTGGTTCGAATTTCTAGTTATTTACAACGAGGGCGCTACTCGACGGTTTTTAGACTGCTTGACTTGATTTAGGAAGCTCGTCCAGTTAGGCTACATGTAGAAGAAGTTTAGTATCGTGTGCCATCGTGGCACATTTCGACGTTTTACCTATTTGCCGCCGTCAATCTCGTCGTGACGCTGTTCACTGTTACTCTCTCGGGCTTAACCAGACTCTACCAAAATGGCAACGCATCTCAGTTCGGCGTTACGTAGTCCAATTCAAAGCAGTGTCGCAAGCCGACTTGCTAAACTGTGCATTTTACCCAGCCGCAGTTAGGGGCCAGCTTACTGCGGTGAGCATACACGAAGGGCATACTCGAAGGGCTTAGCGTTCACGACCCACTTGGGATTAAAACGCTCAAGTGATTTGAAGAGCGGAGTATCCGAGATCTAAATCCAGTTCAGTACTGCAGAGAAGCCTAGATAAGTTGAGTCACATCTCACTTTATATAAAACACACACACATACATTGGCAGTTAACTTTGCTTGGATACGGCAGTAATGAATGGCAAATATTTATGAAATAAAGAACTTTCCTACATGACGGCGTTAGTATCTTCTACAGCTAGAACAACAATAGAATACATATGAGGAGAATAACAAAAATATAACGTTTTGTCTTTAAAAGTCGGGATCATTTATTAACAAACGAAATAATTGCTTTTAGTACTGCGGCGTCCAGATCATTTTTATTGCAAGGCGAGAAAATCCTCCTCAATTAACTCCCGTAAATAACAATTCAAATTCATATCGGTATTCTCCTTATCTTAATCTACAAATCGACGAGCAAATAAATTAGGTTTTCGGTTACAAGGTGGAAAAACGAATAGCACGCATATTCAGCTGGAGACATTCGACCTCAGACATATACTAAATGTTTAAAAAACACGCACTAAAAACAAAAATCTAAACAAAGATTAGATAAACTGCAATGCTTCATGATCGTTGTGTTCGACGTGGTGAGGATCCACAAATGCGCAAAGATATATAGAAATTGAATCGCCTAACAATGATACATTGATTTCTCTTTTTTTGCCCAAGTCAGCACACACTCTTAACGGTTTGTTTATCCTTCCGACGTAAATACTGAGATCCCTCGAAGGACAAGAACGTGAACGCTTACTCGCACTGCCCTGCCAAGGCATGCTTTTGGGTATTCTGTGGGCCTTGGAACCGAGGAAACGCCACGCGTCTAGATTTGGGGGGTACGTGTCATTCAGGGTCCCCATAGCTCCGAGCATCCGTCTGGAGTTGTTTTGAACGAGCTCAGCGGTCAAACTGGCGTCTCATCTAACGGGACCTTCTTGATGGTAGCCCTATTTGGAGAGGATTCGTGTCCTACGGGAAATTGATAGCCAAAGCAGTCAATATCTGTCTACCTATGGCACGCATGTGTTCAAACATAACTTGATCACAATACAAAGTGAAGAGTCCAACTGTTGTTACCTGGAAGGCGTCGTTGAGGGAGTGCATACGCATTCGTTCGCGTTCATTGGACTCCAGGCGACGCAGGTTCCGTTCGCGCGCGCTCAGCGTCGTCCTCCGTCGGCGGCTATTAGTGTTATTACTACCTCCTCCTCCCCCACCTCCGCCGCCGCCACCACCGGCTCCCCCACCACCACCCCCGCTACCTCCACTGCTACTGCTGTTGTTGCTATTATTGAGATTATTAGTGTTGCTGTTGTTGTTATTGTTGCTGCTACTGTTTCTGCTGCTAGTGTTGGTGCTGGTGATCGTGCTGCCATTATTGTTGTGATGGTGGGGCTGATGATGATGATGATTGTGATCATGATCGCTATGCTGCTGGGGGTGATGGACATGCAAGTTTCGCTGGCCATTTTCCCCGCCGCCCTCGCTGCCTTCATTGTGGCAGTGATGCGGATGTGGATGATGATGTGGATGAAGGTGATTGTGATTGTGATTGTGGTGATGGGTACTATTACTGTTATTATGATTGGCAGTGCCGTTTGAGGCTGTTGGGGGGCTGCCGTTGCTGCTGCTTGCTGCTGTTGCTATTGTTATTGATGTTGGTGGGGGTGTTGTTATTGTTGTTGTTGTTGTTACTGTCGCCGCCGCCGTCAGCAGGGCGGCATCGCCAATACCCGCCATGACCACGACCACCACCACCACTGACTGAAAGGGCGCCGTGAGCGGCGCTCCGGGAGCCCGCGCCTGAACTGCCTGACGGGCGTTTGCCAACGACCACAACGCCACTGCCAACTCTTCCGCACCGCGAATTGTATGCGCTACCGCTCTGCTGTGATGAACTCGAATCTTCCTCGCCCTCTGAAACACGTTAAATGGCCATTAATATATATATATATATATATATATATATATATATATATATACATATGCATGATGCTTCGTGCATTTGACCCGACTAGACATTCAGTTCGGCCAGTGGCGTGAGTGGTGACTGGTGATCTTCGACATGTATCTGCATAGGGCACTGCAAAAAAAAGAGATGCTTCTCAAGTAGCTTCACGTCAGGTGCCATGAAGCTCCATGGCTCCGAACTCGAGTAGGTCCCTACCTGACTTTGCTAGAGTAAGAAGATTTGATATGTGCTCAATTTTGTTTAGAAGGATTTATAACACGCTTTGGTAGAGTACGCGCAATAATAGTCACATAAGTATATATATATACCTAAGAAATTTCCGACGTTGTGAAAACGAATCTATGGCCTATATATATATATATATATATATATATATCCATTGCCGCTGCTGATGCACGCGGGTTTGTTACACTATACAGAGTGGCAATCTTCTCCTCCCCCTAATTCCTATGCGTTTCTCTCTATTCAAAGTCTTTCATCAAAGTAGATTTGGCGCAACCGATTTTGTCGATACATGATGATATATATATATATATATATATATATATAAACAATAGAGAGCGCAAAAAAGTCGAGTACCTGACAGTAGCTGCCGTTTTGCAGGTGGGTTGTCTGTTTCGGAGGATCCCGCCTCGGAGTAGACCGAGGTGTTCTTGTGCCGCGTCGATCGGATTTCGTCGTCATCGCCGCCGCTGCTGCCAGGTCTCGAGTCCTCGAGCTGCGCGAGGATCTGCGACAGCGAGGGCTGGTCCGATCCGCCCGGCCAGTCGCCGCTGAGCGAGTTCTCGAGAGGCATCTCTTCGGCGCGCGAGTGCACCATCCCTACTGAAATGCGTAACGTAAAAAGGACGTTACGTTACCACTGGTGATTTAGATTATTAGCAGCAACAACGAGTTGTGTAGATATGTGCGTATACGACTATAAAACTGTGTATTTGCGTGTGTGTCTACGTTGGCTGCTTGTTTCTTAGTGTGTCGTTTGTCTTATATATATATATATATATATATATATATATATATATATATATATATATATATATATATATTTATAATTATATCTATATTTAAACATATTTATTTTCAGTATAATACATTGAGTATATATTACACATATCACGATGCGCGTATTGTGGGCGCGTATGGCTAATAGGCGCATATTGTGACTGTCACGTGTCCGTTCGACGAGGCCAGGTATATATATATATATATATATATATATATAATATATATATATAATAAGATTGCATGGTATTTCTAGTCATAGGTGGTATCGCCTGACACGCACCATTTTCCATCGTAGATTTTACTAATGTATATAATTGATTTTTTCTAATTATACTTTATACCATAATATATATAATAATAATAATAATAATAATAATATAATAACAATTATACATATATTTAAGACTATGAGTGAATTCATAACTATACTAATAGTATCATTATTAGTTCTCATAAACGAGATTTTAACTCAAGTCCGTGAAGCTCAACGATAGCGTCAGTCTGGCATACTTTGTGCGCCGGCGTCAAAATTACGACCGACGACCCTTCTTGCTTTCAGACCTGCCGACCGTATCCGGTCCCGCACGGTCCTGTACGGGCGGCTCGAGCACCGTAAGTAAGCACAGTGCTCTTATTCAGATGCACGATGATATTGAGAGGGTATTTAATTTTTACACCTAGGAAAGGTGCGGTGGTGCGCCCACAACCGCCAATGAGCGTTATTATCCGCGTGGGGCGCACCAACAAGCAAGCGGGAGGGAGGGAGGGAGGGGGTGGGGTGCTGGGGTGGGGGTATCTCGATAGAGATAGATAGTATGAAGTATGTGTGGATTGACTCAGCGCTGCCGCCATTTACTGCTCCTGGCTGTTGGTTGTCTGCAAATATATTCGCCGCCGCCGCCCGTCGATCTTGTCAGACCGTCTGGCTCCAGTTGTAGTAGTAGTAGTAGTAGTTAACGGATAGAGTCAGCAGGAGCCGAACCCCGCGTTTAGCCGGTATACTTCTTCTGCCTGCATGACGGTGAAGATGATGGGGGGGTGGGGTATACTATACCCCGGTAGCGCCGGGCTACAACCCTCGTCGCGACCGGCCCGGGCTATTCGAGCGCTCGTAAATGCATTCGAGCGGAACTCGCTCGCTTTAGTAGCAGTAGTAGTTATAGTAGTAGTGGTAGCAGTAGAAAGCATGCTACAAGTTGTAGTAACAGTCGCAGTATCGTCGGCCGAAGTCGTCGCAGTGGCAATGGGGTGTCTTTTCCTACTGGGCGGAAGAGATGTAAATTGGGTTGGCTCCGTACGAACGGTCGATATTCGCCCTAAATGCGGCTGTTTGGCCTTTGGCTGACGATTTGGCTGAGAGATTTGCCGCAGATTATACGGATTGTCGGACAAAGGCTACACTGTCTAAATTTCGGAAACATAAGGCAGCGGCGGGGGCGGGGGGGGGGGGGGGGGGCAACGTAAGATAAGCGTGGGGGCAATCTTTTACCTCGAGTCGCCCCGTGGCTCAGCATTCTTGCAACAATAGCAATAGACCGCTCATTCAGTTACATGATTACCAGGATAGCCAGGCGCATGTGCTGGCTGAGCGGCTGCATAATACAGAGTAAGAGTGCCATCAGACGAACGCTTGCTAGCCAATGAAATATACGATATATGATAGTGCATTCGCCTTGCCGATGCCTTAAACCTTATCGACGCTTCGAAGGCCAGTGGATAGCTATTTATTTTTTATTAAGCACCTCTAGTTATCGATTCATTATCATCACCTGAAAATACTGTGGAGTGATACTGGTTTTGGAATGACAACAATTTGAGGTGAAAAATGCGAAACCAATAAGTAAAATCACATGGTAACATAGCAACAACGCTAGAGCAGACCAAAGCTACCAAGACTTCTGAACCCGTAGTATTCATAATGATGGGGAGGGACATAATACTAAAAGAAAACAAATTGAATACAAAAGGCGGATTTAGCGTTAAATGCATCGAAATCTGAGGTCCTTGCTATCAGCGGTTTAATCCAAGATTAAAAGAATGCAATTCGAATAGTTACGGACACGATCTCCGATATAATGCAGGCACATCAGCTCATGACGCTCCTGTTCATGCAGAATTCGGCAAATGTTATCAGCGAATAAAGAGGCTTTTGCAAGGGTTCCTCGGCGACTGATAGGCATCCACCGATGAACAGCACTGCTTGGAGATACAGCCTTGGAACGCCAAGATTCAACTCCACTCTGCGAGCATCTCCCGTATCGCCGTACCACGAATAACTAAATGTCTACGATGAAGCTAGCAAGCAAGATATGCTACGCGAAGTTCTCGATAGATTTACAAGGAAACAGTTGGATACGAGAAAGCCTCTCTATAAGCGAGGGTGGTCGGCCTCGGGATCAGAAGGCCTACTGACCCGCACCCGCCCCGTCCGCCCGCTGCTTTACTAATCCAGTTTGGCTCACTCGAAGAGTCACTGGTTACGGCAAGCTACTTGGCCAGGAGGTCAGGCAGATCGAGTTAACCAAAGCAGACATGCCATCAGAGGCGTGCTTGATCCGGGTCCCCCCCTAGCTGAACGTCACTATCAGCATGCCCTGGATAAATATAGAAGCAGGAAGCCACGCTTTAGAAATTCTCGAACGACCAAAATATTGGAGGGTTGTGTTCTAGCGACACACGGAAAATATGCGAAAACTGTACGAAAGGAGTGAACATTCTGAACTGAGCTAGGAGATACATGTTTGTGCCTATCGAACTAATGAATATCCTACAACCCGGAATCAGTAAGGGAACTGATATGCTCAAAAATGTAGCCATACGTTTTCAAAAAATCACGGAAGAGATTCACTCTTTACGTGTCCGTGAAGGAGGGGGGCGAGCAGTTTCTACTGTGGGCGCCATGAGCCAGTAAACATGTACAATCACGACACGTTCACACAATTTATAACTGCACTTAATTGAACAAGACAATTGAACAAGAATTATGATAATAATGACAATTGAACAATATTACGTTAGTATTAACAACTGAACAAAAAGTATGCAAATAATAACCAGTCAAGCCTTTTGCCATGGAGCAAGCGACAACAGCAATATTCAATAGGTATTTAGCCTACCGAATGCAAGCCATCACTGAGATGACCCACTAACCATATGCCCCTGTTCAATAGGTATAATGTAAGCACAAACACCGAATGTTACGAGTGCCCTTGACAATTTCTAAGCTTCTTTTTTTCTAAGCTTCTTGCTGTCATATGCCGATCCGGTTGCCGAAATCTCTCTATCTCTCCATCTCTCACTCTCTCTCTCTCTCTCTCTCTCTCTATATATATATATATATATATATATATATATATATATATACATACATACATATATTCGTCCGTATAACCCTAGGAGATCTATAAAATGTGGCAGCTAAACGGGTAGCTTTTGCATATAAGGCTATCTATCAGGTGGACGTCACGTCATCCAGGAGCAAGCACGCGATGGCCGGTGGTCGGTAGAGAAACTACTCGAATGGATGTTGTAATCGCGTCATTATCGACTTCTTATACGGTGTTTCGGGCGTTTGCGGTCGGGTTGCACGTTGTTGTTGCAATGCAAGAGCGTGCTAATTTCATTTGTTCGTGGCCGGTTGGCTGGCTGTCGTTTGGTGGTCGTGTGCAGGCGTTTCGATAGCACGTTTCGTCTCCGCCACCGCCGCCTGCCTGCAACCGTAGACGCTGTCAGTCAGACGCTTCTTCACTTCGGCTTTTGGCCAGGACACAGGCAGGAACACAGCGGCCAGCGAAGATGAGCTGAGAGAGTTGAGCCAACGCAGATCCGATCCTGCCAGGATTCTGCCTAGCGCACACGAATCTACACGCCTACACGGCTAGGGGTCTGTCTCTCTGCTTTCTCGTCGTCGTCGTATCGTATAGCGAGTATTTGGCGGTATGCTTGCTTGTCTGTCTGAAGAACGGCTAAATAGGAAGAAAAAAAGGGAGATGCGGAGAAGCTTGGCAAGCAGAAGCAGCCCGCAGCCCGCGCCCGCCAGGCGGAGTAACCTTTTCCTCTTTCACTCACTCGCTCTTTTTTTACAACCCGTCTCGCCGACGCTTATGGCTGTTTGGCTATTTGGTTGTCGTCCTTGTGGCCGCGATCATGGGTTACGACGATGCAAGCGCCCCCCCCCCCCCCCCCGGGAAACACTTCGCCTCCAACTCACCCCCTCTTGCCTCGGGCCCAGCGCGACGTCAGGTCGCGCCAGAACCGCCTTCAGGACAGCATAGGCTCATAGAGATAGGCTGGCTGGCTGGCTAGCTGACACACACACAAGCAGGCCACCCGAGCTCGCAGACGAAATACTTCAGGGGCGTCGTATTGCCATTGACAGCATCGCGCATCGCACTCAGCGTTCCTACTGCACCTCACCTGACGTACGACTGTCTGCGGGGGTCTAACAACTCCCGCAGAGCCCGCTTAGCGGATCGATCACCGGCCATCACGGCACAACGTCTCGTGGCAAGCGCTGAACCTGAAAAAAAAAAGAGTCTAATCCTCTAACGCTCCGTCGGGGTCTTTTTTGTCGTCTCGGAAAGGTCGGCATGGAAGGCGAGAAGTCGTGCAACTGCAAAGCACGCCTGTGTCAGGATGTTGCCTGGGGCGATGAGTGTGGCCTGTCCTGCGACCACGCAACCCACCGCTTAGCTGTTTTGCGCTGCACAGTAGGCGCTCTTTTGGCTCCTGAGCTATACAATTACTAGCTGGCGTTTTGGTCGAAATTGCGTTCATCTTTTCAAGTTCACGTTGCTGTCACTTGTCCCGTCGCAAATGCAGGACCAATCGACTTGTTGCTTCATCTATATAAAGTCAGAATGGTCAGCGAAGAAGGAGCTGGACGATATTTATGTGAGGTCAATTTATATATCTATATATATATATATATATCCATGTACAGATAAGCGCCAAATATTTTGAGGTCTGGCCAGAAGGAAAACACTTCCGACCAGTTAGGGGTGCACTGAAGCCCTACCGGATTTTCGGGATTGGTGCTGGAGAGCAGCAGCCATCGGGATCCGCATGTACTAACAGAGAGCAACTATCGGTAAAATATGGCAAGATGAGACCCATAATTTGATTCCTTGACTAAACAGCAAAGCGGCATGCTACGATATGCTACAAAGAAATGAGCAGAACACTTTGAGGTGTTTTTTAGTCGAAGGACAAAAATGAGTCACACAGCTAAATTGATAAAACAATTTTAATGACTTTGTTTTTATTTTCTTTATGGAGACGTTAGTAACAGAACCAAATAATATTGAATTCTCACGTCACAAGAACTATCAGGACCAAGCAATCAAGACGAATGGACCAATGTCGGGTGACGCTATATCTGCGCCGACGAACGTACATGTGTATGGTCACAGGTATTACTAATTACGAGTAATTGACAAGTGTTACTAAATACGAGTAATTGACAGGTTCAACAAGTGTTACATATGTATATACATCCTCCTGGGAGAGCTGCACAAGATATTTCGTACGACGTTAACGAATGCTTGTTTTAATGCCCACACAGAATGAAATAAATACAATGTGATCGGCGGAAATCATTGCTGAAACCTTTCAAACAAAATTAACAAAGCGCTTTATTTAGAAGCCGCTGCAAGCCTAAGACTACAGATCGAAAACAATATGAAGAACATTACGTATACGGCACGGAACGCCACAAGTGTTGTCGACCTAGTAATGACGTCGACACACGCGCCAGGCATTTGCATCAGCAATCTGAAGACCAACCACCTCCTCAGCCGACACAAATTACAGTTAATTAACATTCGTCGATTTTGCAGTCAACGCCATCACGACACCAGCAGCAGATGCAATCCATCTCTGTGGCGAAAGATCAACGTACATAAACTACATCAAGCGTTTTGTATTCTTCGACTCCTTGAACAGAAAACGTCGGCATCTACGCTCGTTGCTTTTGGTGGGCAGTGCAGACATCAACAACGGATGCCCGCTGTCTAGTAGAAGAGGTCCTTGAGGGTATTCCGACAAAAGAAAACTGCCAAGTTTAAAAAAAAGCCTGGTTCGACCACGAATGCCGCCGCATTGTCAAATAATGAATGCGTTAGTTCAAGGAGAGCAGCGATAGTAATCTAGCTCACCTTGCTGATTAACAGCGCGAGTAAATCGACCTGCTTAATAGAAAGCCAGCCCAATACGAAACGCAAATCCGCTCAATTCGGGAAAGCCTCTACCGACCTTGAGTTGTCCTTTCCCGACGCTCTAGTAGGCCGAGCGATTATTGACGACAATGAGTGGTAATACTCTATGGGGACGTTTATACGCGACTGTGTCTTGTCGGAAAGAGACAACATTAAAACGATGGACCGTAGAGTCACTTGACAGCAGAAGAGGTCCTTGAAGGTATTCTGACAAGCAAAGGTGGAAGGCCTGCCGGATCTGACCAGATTATTTATGAACACCTCAAAAAGGTGCGATTTCGGTAACTGTCCCTGCTCCCACGGTGACACATAACACCTGTTTTAGATAACGCGCGATCCCAGCCTAATGGAGAAAGTTTTCGGCAGCCAATTTTTAAGAGAATAACACTCAGAAAACTACCGCAGTGTAGCACTATTCAGCGTAGTCTACAAGGTTCTTATTTCGCTCCCTGTCTGTGTTACGCAGCTTTTATTGATTTTAAAACAGCGTTAGAAGCAGTCCAGGAAAATAAATTTTTACTTATTCTTCGTGAAGAGTTTAACATCGACTGCCAAATGTATAACCTTATCCGACCTATACATGTTAGCCGGTTAACGTATCACAATAATAAACGATTACTGTGGCACAGAAAGTACCTACGAGAAGCGAATCGACTGTTGCTTCGCTTACGTAGAGTCAGCATGCCAGCAAAGTATTCGGATGAATAATGTTTTTGTGAGGTGAATCTATATATATATATATAAAGATGAGGTGGAAAAGCACGTTTTCGAACAGTTTCATATGGCTAAATGCTCGACCAAGTACTCCCGTTGAAACACTCTTAGAAAACTTTGTGATTAGGATTTGTGTCGGTCTTTGTCTTAGGACCCCACTAGTCGAGGGATTTGAGTGCAGCTGCGGCGAGAGGGTTTCACTTTTAGGTCACCATGGCTTATCCTACTTGTTTTAAAGTTTTTTTCCGTTTGGCTAATGCCCGTGTACGGTTTCTTTTATGCCATGGCTGATTTTTCATCCACTTCGGCATTTACCTTGTCTAAATTGGAAACCATGCAAACCAATTTAAGAGTGGCCGGTCTGGGTCTCGAACCCAGGCCTCCCGAATGCAAGGCGAAGGCTCTTGCTCCTCCAAGGCGATCAAGTTTTAATATTCTCGGCCGGTCCCATGGATCATATTAAAAAATACTACTAGTGTTGAATAGAGCGTTCCACAAAACTGACTAGGCATATATTTATGCAGCCAATCCAAACTTATGATTTAATACTTAAGGTTTATCAGAAAAGGTAGCTTGCAGGACGATTCTCCAATAATGTTCGTGATGACATGCGCAGCACACGTTGCTCTAATTGAAACCGTAACCCGTTCCCGAAGGTCTTCTGGCTATCCTTATGTCCTCGAACCTGCGGGTCTTATGCAGACGACTCCTGGCGGCCTGACGAAATGACCCTAACAACCTTTGAGGGTAAAGAGCACTCGCCTGGGACGCTACCATGACCGATCTAGATGCAGGGTGAATTCTTCCGACAAAGACAGGGGATCTCATCCATCAGTGGATATAAAGCGCGGTAACGCTACAACGGTGCGTGGCACCTTGTCTAGGTGGTTGACACCAGGTATGGACGTAGGGCCGATGGAGTTTGCCGTCACGTTATCTGTTCACGAGTTTCCTACGTATATATATATATATATATATATATATATATATATATATATACAACAGTTGGTGTGCAGCAAGCCTTATTGCTACAATGCAAAGCAGGCACAGTAGTCTTCAGAAAGGTAACACGATCCCACGAATGCCATTGAAACGCGCATGTAGACCCATCCGTCGACTTGCTGTCAGAACAAACTTCTTAACATACATCACGAACATAAGTGGAGAATCCTTCTGCAAGTTACTTTTTCTGATAAACCTTATGAATAAATCAGAAGTTTGGATTGCCTGCATAAATAAATGCCTAGTAAATTTTGCGGAACGCGTTATTCAACACTAGTTGTATTTGTTAATAAGATCCATGGGACCGGCCGATAATATTAGAACTTGATCGACTTGGAGCAGTAAAAGAGATCAAGACATCTGACATGACTGATATGCTAAAGATCCACATGCAGCGAAACGGCAAGGACAGCCAATCATTTAGCATTCGGGCGGCCATGAAGTAGAACACTCTTCCCGTCAGCTGGCTAAGCTTCTAGGGGAATTTAATGTCACATCTACTATCTCGTAGTAAAATACGTACACCAGTCTGCTCAAACTGATCATCACATTAATAAAGAAACAAAAGTAATTAAAAAAATGGGACTGGTGAACTCGATGTTGCCTAGACCCCATGACGAACCCTGGAGCGCTGCCAATTGCTGCCGTGAAGGAAGAAGGAAGCCGCACAGGATACGAGGCTGAGAGGTCTCGGTGCCGCGCGTGTAAGTACCTGTAGTTTGTAAGCACCTGAACGGTTCTGTTGTCTCATTCCCGCATATAGGAATCGTCTCAGAAACGTCTTATACCATTACTGCGAGGCCAAACGCCCGTATATTCCTTTATATATCACTAATATGAATAAATTCGCATATATATATATATATATATATATATATACCTCATCATTAACACCACCTAATGTATATATAAATATATCTCAAGGTCTCGTCTGTAATGACGATGGTAATGTTCATGATGAGGTTGGCCACAACCACCTTACCGGATCAACTATTGAAAACTCGTCCGAGTACCAGTAACGGTGGCCGAGGAGGCTATTTGCCGACAGTGTGCGAACAGAAATAGCCACTCGTGCAGTGAAGATGGCGCCTTGTACACGCTTCCTCTTCTTCTTCTCCTTCTTCTTCTTTTTTCGACTCTAATTCTGAGTCGTGATTATGATTATTACCTTGCGGCATATTGGTTGCTATTATTTGACTAGCACAGTCGAATTGCACACCAGCTTCTAGCATCAGCTGAGTGACTGCGAGGCTTGCTGCAAGGAGGCCCATTTTCTTCGCCTAGCCTGGCCTAGCCCAAAATCGCCACAACATTCGCATCGCCGTTAGCCATCGCACAACGCGCGGCCTCGCTGTCTACAGCCCGAGCCGCGGAAGCAAGTTGCAAGGCTACGTTCGGCGGTCGGCTCTATGCCGTCCACCACCCACCGGAGATGCCGGAGCGCCTTCGTTGAATGCAGTCAGTGCACTTTGCCGCTCGCTCACCCACCTTGATATAACGTTGTTCCTCTCGTGTTTTTTTCGCCTGCTTGTTCACCTAAACGCTGATGCGGGCTCGTGGGCTTTCTCTCGCTGGTCCGCCAAGGCCCGTCATCGTCGGGAAGAAAATCTCCCACATCTGTGCCACTTGAACAGCCACCTCTGTACTTGCTCAGCTAACTCTTCCTGTACACTTCGGTGCCGCCCGCGACGGCCTGTACGTACGCCCGTTATGAGGATAGCAAAGCTCCGCTTCTTAACATGGTTAGCTCGAGAGGAGGTGGCCGTGTCTCGTGTTGTTGTTGTTGTTGTCATCGTTGTTGTTGACGCTGATGTTGTTGTTGTTGGTGTTGTTGTCGTCATCGTTGTTGTTGACGCTGACGTTGTTGTTCTTATTGTTGTTGTTGTTGGCAGTGTTGTTCTTAGCCGGGCACCCTCCATTCAGTAGGATTACGCAGCGAACGCCAGGAAAACGGTGGCGGTGAGACTGAAGAAGCCAGGCTGACCAGGTCCAACTGAGGCTGCCAGCAGTTTGGCACCGTTCGCTGGTTGTTCAGCTGATGTCGGCTACTTGAGTCAGTCAATCGAAATACGATCGAAGAGGAGGAATTGTATTTTCAGTGCACAGTGAGAGCGTTTCTCGTCGTGCCTGATGATGGGCATGCCATGCCGCCGCCGCCGCACTTGGCCCGTGCTTGGCCCAAGGCAATGGCTCTGTTTCGCAAGCGGAGGCCCAGTGAGGCCCTTTTTAAAATCTACAGCTGCCTTCAAAAGGCTGCCCCCCGACGCGCGTAGGCACCTCGTCGGCCATGCTGGTTGTGTAAGTGCGGGTGTATTCTGTTGCTCAGAGGTTTATGTACCCTCGCCGTCCTGATTGTAGACTGGTCGTGGTGGTGAAGGAGCCAAATGTATCCACGAGAAACGATTTATACAAACCAAACCCTATCGCTAATAAAACAACAACAACAACTACTACTGCGATGATGATAATGTTATTGATTACGTTGCTTTCCGGGCGATGAATGGCTGGCTTAACACTGCTGCTGTCTTCGTTGATGTTGCTGCCACAACAACATACCCGTTTTGCGATGCTTGATACTTTTTCTGAATGCTTTAACGAGACCACTGTCCAGCGTTGTTCAACTTATTAGGATTAGGAAACGCCTTTACCTGCCTACAATTGTGTTCGAAAAACAGAGGGACATATTATCTATTACATAACGAATTTGGTACATTTTCTCGTCGCGTTTTATGTGGTCCCGTACAGTAGCACGTTAAGCTGCCTTTTTGCAAGGATCGTGTCTTTCAAGAATCCTGACTTTCGGCCTCATGTTTAGTGAAAAGACCTTTTTCCAGAGATTTGTCTCTCTTTCTCTCGCTCCCCCTCGCGCGCACCCTGTTTTTTTTGTATTTATCTTCTAGCTGCGTGTATCATATATAGCCATTGTGGTTAACGGAGACTCTCAGTGCAGGTTACGTAACGTACCCGCAAACCCCTGACAAGTACCTATTAGACCAAGGACTTAGTTTCTCGGCATTGTGGTTGTAGCCAGCTATTCTAGCCTTTTTTTTTGTTGAATCACTTTTAGTAGTTTCTCTAGGTTTAGGATTATACGAAATTCGCGTTAGGTCACGAATGAGCAATCAGGAATTATTATCATCTGTCACCGATAAGTAGCTTTTGCGGGGATCCTGCCACCTGCTTAACTCAAATGGCATATGGATACTTATAGAGACGCTTTAGGAGTCCTAAAAAATTGATTCAAGAAACATTCTCATGAGTAATTCGCGTTAGCCTCCTGTTGACTGACACCTTTCGCCGCAGGTGTGCGTGGTTGCAGCGTAAAATCTCCCAACATTTCTGACCTGTTAGCGGTATAGTTGACTGAATTTCGGCTTTCACATTCAGACGGTTCGAAGGCTTTGTGATTTCTAAGCCAAGCGTTGACTCCCAAATTATTCGTGTGTTGATCTACGGGTACGGCTTTATTCAATTGCTACAAATAAGGTTGGCGTCTGTTGTCTGTATTCTTAATTCCTTATCTTCTAGAGATACGTTAACGTCATCGTCACCTCTCTATCCATAAGAATAAGCGATTGCTCTTATGTGGCCATGTGTCGCATGCCAGATAATGTGGGCATCTCCCCACAACACAGTCACCGTTCCCGACTTCAATTTCTTCCCACGACTTTCTTTCTCTCTCTTTCTCCCTCCCTCCCTCCCTCCCTCCCTCCCTCTCTCTCTCTCTCTCTCTCTCTCTCTATATATATATATATATATATATGATTTCATTTAAATTGTATGAAAGTGTATGAAACTTAAACAGAAAATACTATTCCTGAAGTCTATCGCGAAAAGGAGTATGTCGGTTTACAGCCAAAAAGTTTTATCAGGTATACTATGGTCCATTCGGAAAGTCCATAGCATACTGGCGCATGCATACATTCTTTGCACGCGCATAGAATACAGTTAAAGCGCACCGACGGGCCACCTTATAGCTCATTATTAGTTTCGTTTGTCTGAGAATTAGTTTTAATGAGATGCTCTGTGTACGCCCATTCTTGGCAATACTATGGCCTCATCGGAGATTGCTATGTTTCAAGCCTAATAAATATTTAACGAGGATGATATTTTCTTAAAAACTGCCTTTTAAGAAAATGCTCTGATTTAAGTCAATTGTCTGTTTTTCGCCCTTGATTTCCCGGCCTTTAGGTTCTACGTCGTATATTACCAGAACATGATTCCCCAGACGGTTTGCTCATACAAAACCTTTCATAGCACTCGTGTCTCCGTCTGTCTATTTATTTTTTGAAGGGGTATCCGCACGTGCCCTTGCTATATGAATATACACATTAGGGCAGTTGCGGATAATCCTTTTAAACGTGAATAGACAGATGGAGACATGAGTGCTGTATATAGTTTTGTATACGAATACCGTCTGCGAGCTGCGTCATAAATCTATATATATATATATATATATATATATATATATATATATTTATAGAACGTGGGTCTTCGGTAGCTAATTTAAGACATTTACATACTCTACTAATAACTCCCTTGGTGATATTCCTGCTTGAACTCCGTAAGTCCCAAAGGCAACGAATGTCCATAGAATACCCGATAAACGCGTACTTTCAACACTTTTATTTGCTTTCGGCTGCGAAACGACGTAACCAGCATGGTTCATACCGTGACTGACCATTGAAAGTGGTAATATATATATATATATATTTACATACACATGTGTGTGGGGGAGTTGATATTGCTGGTCCTCATAATGTTATTAGCTGCCGACTGGCGATTTTAGCATGACTTACACGCGGCTGGAGGCACACGAGGGGGTGGTCGATGCCGCCTACCGCTCTCCCACATAGCCAGGGAGGCACGCGCAATGAACAATGGTCGCACAACCACAGTTCTTACGTAGATGTGTGGGTGGTCCTGTTTCAGGCCGTGGCGAACGCATCAGCCGACAGCCGCGCGCGAAGCCGAACTAGCGTAAGAAAGGAGGGGCGTCTTCGTACAGGGTGCCGACGTGCCTGACGTTACGACGTGATGCCGACGTTAATACAGACAGTCGCTGCGCTGCTCGATGGATTATTCGTGTATCGTCGGCGTCGTTGATACCCGTTGCTCTATCTCGAAAGATAAACGGCCATCATCATGCAGCTAATATTAACTACAACTGCAGCAGCAGCAACAACAACAATAATGGCGACAACAACAACAATAGCAGCAATAACTCAACTCTCTTAAACAGCAGATAAAGCGCAGAATATATCAGCGACAACAGATGCAGGAACAACAACAGCAACAATAACGACAACGACAACAACCGACAACGACAACAACAACAATAACGACAACGACAACAACAACCGCGATAGCCAAGACATAAGGGAAGACGCAAAGGTACCTGAAAAAGGGAGGAAGAGAGAGATCCAACGGACATGATCCAGGCCAAGATCAGCGACGTTTTCACCACCTGGGCCAGCTGGCTTCGAACAGGCAGACCCACGTGCGTCGCTATGCGTTCCATCGTCAGTTCGATGGCAGTCCGTATACGGAATGGATGCGCTCCATATTCGCGGTCAGCGATTGATTGTATTTCGTATGCGTGATTGCATTATGGATAATTGGTATAGCGAAAAAGACTTTCCAGCAGGAAGCAGGCAGCTATTTACGCGTATTGCTGTATGTTTTGCTAAGACGAACGGGCGCACGGCCGAACGGATGGTCAGACAGACTTCACACAGCCTCATAGATCCAGCCAACTGCCGAGAGGTCTGTATAAAAAAAATCCTTTCGGGGCTGATTCTCAGCCAAGATTTAACGCCCGTGGGACTGCTTTTCGCATTGCTTCATAGACGGTAGACCCCATAAATACAAATGTGCAACGATGAGGCTCGAACTCGCGCACCTATGTGTCTCCTCCGGTCGCGAGGCGCAGACGCATGCCACCACCCCACCGGGCTCGATAAGTTACATCGCGCAACAGCTCAAAATGAAGTGATGAACGCCCTCCCTGCTCTCGGCGGTCTGAATCTTCTTGCCGTCCCGAGAGATTGGCGCCAGACCACATCAAACCAAACCGAACCGCATTCTAGTAACACTATACAAGAACGAGACGGGTTGGATTGGTGGTCAGGCGGTCGGTTCATATAGTACCTTATAGAAGCCGCAAGACGTTCATCGCCTGTCACCATGGCTCTGATGACATTGTGGCATCAATCTCCGAGCGACTTCGGGGGGGGGGGGGGAGACGGGGGGTGCCTGCGTGTTAATGCTAACTGGCCTAGCGTCCGGCCGGCGCTTGACCGTTGGTATTAACACGCCTCCAGGCATCACCGGAGTTGAACCCACTGATCGTGCCCACCGAGGTACGAGAGGAACATCTATCTCTCACATACTCTGCATTATCCTATCCCCTGGATACTGCGTGCCGCCTCTGTGCGTCTTCGTGTAGGTCTTCACCGATCGGCACGCCACCGAGGTACGAAAAGAACACCCCTCTCTCTTCCTCTCCCTCTCTCTGTCTCTATATACATATATATATATATATATATATATATATCTCACTCACACATACGCACATCCACAGATACTACACAGTGCATTATACTATCCCCTGCTGGATACTGCGTGCTGCGTGAGGGATCATCAAGCGTGGGTTAGGTGATTATGGGTTAGGTGATGTGACGATGGCGAAGACCAGCACGAATCCACACACGCAACGGTACGGTGGGTGACAGTAGCCACGTTGGCAACGACCAACGATATAACGATTTCGCTGCTGCGGCTGATGTGTGTTTCGGCACGATCCGGCTGCTGCTGTTGCTGTAGCTAACCAGCAGTAGGATTGCGAGCAGCTGGCGGGAGGCGGAATGGCTGGCTGGGGGGTAGCACAATCATGCCTTGCCGCTGTTCTGGGGGCTGCTCAGTTAATTTCAATCAGCCGTTCTTGGTCGACCTCGTATGTCATCCTGTTTGCTGTTCGCTGACTTAACCCAGCGGCGGTCGTCGGTAGGAGTCCGCCGACGATGCGTCGTAGGTCAGCGCATGGCGTGGTGGCCCTATGGCGTGGCGTACAAGACACAGTCGCGCACAAGCGAGCCGTATTGGAGCGCAACCCCGCGCAACCACCCAAGGAAAGCAGGGAGCGATTATAGCAAGTAATAATAATAATAATAATAATAATAATAATATTAATAATAATAATAATAATAATAATCAATGTTGAAAGACGGCGGGCGTAAGCGGGCAACGATTGCATCAAAACTAGTAGGAGGAAAAGATAGTAAAGCGCCGACGATGAACGGAACGGCGACGGCAACAGACGTGCCACAATAATCACAATCCACTTGCATCCTTAATGAAATGCTTACATGATAACTATACCACTAATAGAAACAACAGCGACGACGACGACCAAAACATATCCGAAGATGTCCAAAAAACAAGCACGGAAGTACGGTGGAGCATTAAGCGCTGCGCGCAACAGCAACCATGAAAACAACAACAAAGGCGGCAACAAGAACTACTGCGGTTCATGTTGCCGCCTTTGTTGCAGGCCGTGATTTTTGTTATTAATAACAACATCAACAACAGCTATAGGATTAACAGCAACAGCTTGGTGACATCAGCATTAACATACAGTTAACGAGGATAGAAACAGCAATAATAACATCGGCAACAGTAACAACAATAACAGTGTTATTGTTACAAACAAGAGTAACGGTGGTCTGTCTCTCCGGACACAATGAACAACTTAAATAAGCAGAAGTTCTCTTCTCAGACCCATACGAAAAGCTAAGTTAGCACTTGGTTCAGTTGCTCATTCTAAACCTGCAGCAGCAGGTGCCGTAGCAAAATTAGGCCCTTCTAGTCGTGCACATGTTGGAGGTGAACGCCCAACGGCAACGTTTCATGGTTAATCCGAAAACAAGGGGAATTTGTCATATATATATATATATATATATATATACGAGTATATATACACATATACTACTGGCATCTTATATGTATGTGTAGGCTGTGTTCAGGACGTCGGCGCTTATAAAACAAATTATCAAAAATTACACCTCTTCACACGTTGCTTTTTGAAATGTACTTCTGATTTATTACTGATTACGGTACTAGACAACATAAACAAAAACGTTTATTTAAGGGGTAATCACGGGGTGTGGAATAACTGTTACAATCAACATATAGCCCAACTTAAGATCCCCTAAAATATATATATATATATATATATATATATATATATATATATTTTAGGGGATCCTTGGTTGGACTATGAGTTTGTATGCTACAAAGGTCCTCGTTTTGAGTCTAGTAAAAGGTGGCCCTTATTTTTGGGCAGGAGTAACCTCCTAGCATCTAGAGGCAAAGAAAGAGAGGGCGAGAGAAAGATCTCGACTAAGACAGTGATGAGGTTTACCCTCTCCGCGTTGTCGTAGTGCGGTCACTTCTTGGAGTTTAAAGATCGTCGATATTAGACCGCTAGAAGTTCCGGAATATGTAGCCCGCGACAGATATTAGTGGCTGTGGCGGATGTACCCTGGCGAGTGGTCTATAAGTTCGCGAGTAGTCTATGGTTTTTCCGTCCTGCATCTTCTTTCGCTAGCCAACTCGTAGATGTCGTTTAAATCAGAGGGCAGCAGAAAGGCAGAACGAGTTTCTTGGACAAAGCGTTCCTGCGCACTTGAACGTTGCCACTCTGCTTAGTGACGCTTGCCGCGATTCCGACGACTTCAAACATGAAACAGACAGAAGCCGGTGCATGACGCCCGCGCGGCTGCTGCTGCCGCTGCTGCTGCTCTTGTCGACGTCGTTTGCTTGTGAATGGGCAGACAACGAATGACGACAAGGCGTGCGTCGTCGTCGTTGTCGTCGTTGCCGTCCCAAGAAAGATCTGCATCCTAAAGAGACTCGCCACATGCAAGACAAATCGGGCCACGACAAGCCGCCGTCGACGCCGTTGCTGCTGCTGCTGAGGGTGATGTGACGACAAGGCCCTTGTTTGGCTGCTACCCCCATAACCCCCCGTACACTGCCCTGCTGCTAACTCCTACTCCTGTTAGCCGCCGGCTAGCACTGCAGTAGTAGTAGTAATAGTTTCTCGTATAGAAGATGCAGGGGTACTACTGGTAGAAGCAGTAAGGAACTTAGACAGAGTAGCAGAGTAAGCGAAGCAAGCAAGAGATGAGAAGGACTACTTTGCTTTGCTGCCCTTGGACACACGGACGGATGTATGGACGGACGCATGGATGGATGATGCCTTGTTGCAGACCGCGTTACTGCCGCTCAGAGCGCTCCGTCAACGAGTCCGGCAGCGGGACTCGCGCGGCACTGAGACACTAGAGCGCCGTGTTGTGGCCTGGCTGGCTGGCGGGTTAGCAGGCAGACTTGGGCATGGGTTTTGGTCGTTTCCCTTCTAGCCGGCCGGCCTCTTTCTTACGACGGCTTGTTCGTTGTTGCTTTGCCCGTTTCGCCCAATTGGGTTAATCCGATCTTTTGTAGACGCTGCGGCGGCGGTGGAGGCTTGCAGCCCGATGCCGTTGACGTCGTTGCAGTTGGTTGTTGTTGTCGTCGTCGACCTCGTCCTCGTCCCCGTTCCCGTCCCGCGGACAGCTCTACGGACAGCTCTGTGTGGTGTAGGTTTCGTTTGTTTGTATGTATGTCCGTCCGTACAGTCATGGACGAAGCTGTTGCCTGTGTGTGTGGAAAGGAGCGCGGGCGAGTATGGGGTGAACCGATGACGCGACACAAGCAGCCTATTCTCCTCCTCCTCCTCTCTCTCTCTCTCTCTCTAGCACCTCTGTCATCTCTATCTCACGCTCTGCCTAACTACACAGCGTTTGACCAAAGGACATCATCGTCGTCGTCGTTGTTGTTGTTGTTGTTGTCGTGCCGCGCCCCAAAGACCCTTTTCCTGTTAACAGCGAAATCTCTGCTACAATGCTGGTAATGCTATCGGTAGCGGGAGAGGCAGCAGCAGCAGCAACAGCAATAAGAGGCAATCCCACACGCAGGGACAGCATAAGTAAGGCCGCGCGCGTATATAACAAGAAGCAGCAAGTGAAATTGAGTTCGAAATACGGCAAAAGAGCTCGACTTCTTGAACTGCTCTTCTGCTCGTCATGCCACATCTGTGTGTTGTGTGCTGTCGGGTGGAGGCGGCATCAAATGAGAAACGCGAGCTATCTGACGGGCTAACTGGTAGCTGGGTGGGCGGGAGTGCACTACCAGCCACCGGCCGCCAGTCCCCGGGTCAGCGGGTAGATGAAGGTAAAAGAAAGGCGTCCCGAGAGTTAAGTTGGGATGCGCCTGAGTAGTTCCAGCAAAGACCCCGCAAATCTCCCCCCGGAGCTACTCTGAGGCCAAGCCGTAAAAGATAAGACGACGTCGACGACGACGACGACAAAGGAATTAGCCCCCCTGCAACACTACCGATACACAAGTCTTTATGTCCTCTGCGGCGTCGTTCGCCTTGCGGCCCTAACCTTGTTGTGGGTGCTATGCTGAAGTGAGCTAGCTTTCCTTCGTTCCCAGAAGCTTTCACTGACTTCCCTTTTTGCACTCGTTTTCTTCCATGCGCGCGCGCTCTCTATCTCTCTCTCCCCCCATCCCCCATCCCCCTCTGTCTCTCTTTTTTTCTGTTCTTCTCATGATACCTATTTGTCGTTGTCGTCTATTCTGTTTCTCCCGCCTCACAGCGGTCAGCCACACTGGATGGACGTCAGTCAGTCGGACGTAGCACAGTCAGTCGTAAGTGGTGGTACGTCCACGAAAGAGTCACAACTGCCCCGCGGTTCGACGACACGTCGAAACCGGCATCTGCATTTTGCCGCAACGTCTATCAGCCATCCGTTGCTCGGCCTGTGGGCTGGAGGAGTCGCCTTCAGCCCACGGGCCGAACCCACAGGCGACTTCAGCCCACAGCTTGCTGATCGAGTTACCAGATCCATTCGTTCGTCGTTGGGCATGCTTCGACGGTCGGCCGGGCGGCTGGTGTTACTCAGCCTGCCGTGAAATAGCCGTCGTTAGCCTACGACGACCTGATCCATGAGATAAAGCGACGATGTGAACAGGCGGATGCCGCAGAAAGACGTGCGATGGTAGTGATATTATCAGCAGCTGCAGCAACAACAGCAGCAGCATCAGCAGCAGTAGTAGTAGTGGTAGTAGTAATTGTAGTCGCAGGAGCTAAATGGGAAAACATAGGCAAGAGAGATAGGCAACAACAGATGGGGATATCTTAAAGAAAGCAACAAACCGAGAAGAAGATAACAAAGCGAACCGTTGGTCAAATGAAACTTTCCTATCACGCCTGCCTTTCTTATATATATATATATATATATATATATATATAGATAGTTTGCACATATATATATATATATATATATATATAGTTGTGCAAACTTAATCCTTACTCCAACATTGCTACGATAAGCACTAAACATTAGAATAAAAACTGGTCATGGCATCTCATCAAACGTGTACGAACTACGTGTGCTGGGATGCTGGAACAGTTCAAGTGGACAGGGCAGTACGGACGGACGGATGATCGGGGTGGGGTGGAGGCTCCTTTATCTCGTTTTGGGCGGTACTTTTGCGTCTATACGTTTATTGTTATTACTATTATTACTACTACTACTACTACTACTACTATTATCTGTCTCTGGCGTTGTGGCTGCTGCAAACCATCAGCGGCGGGACACATCGCGATGTATGTGGAGTTAGTTGCTCGCTTGCTCGCGTCAGCGTTAATTCGATTAGGTGAGGTAGGTCTCCTTCGACGGTGTATAGACAGACGCATGCGTGTCCACTCCGTGTTCCGTGACGCTGTCGTCATGACACGGCACGGCGGCCAGACAGACCCCCATAGACCGTTTTCGTCGAACGAGCTAGAACGAAAAGAAGGCCCACCGATCTCTGGCGACGGCGATAGTGGGCGCCAAAGCCCGGTCCAGTTCGTTATGGTTATGGTTAGAGTTTGAGGTCGAGGTTGAAATGTCTTCCACCAATAGTGGGTAGTCCGCGTTCCGTAGTGCATACGGCCAGCATGCGCTGTGGGTGAGTGAGTGTATGAGTGTGTCTGTAAATTGTTTAAAATTTTGATCCATCTAGAGCAAGCACGGTGAACGGCTTGTATCATCACTCAGGTCGGACGCGCCCGACCTGCAGACGTCGTGTAAACCACCGATCACTACTAAGCTGTACTCGTGGCGTTTTGACGAAACGTATTCAAACATGTAGATTCAAATGGTGGTGGTGGTGGCGGCGGCATTTTTTTGAAAATGTCCAACCGTCTGCAAGGATTATTTATTTATTTTTTTGAGATTATTCGTAAGGAAATTGCCCGTGTACGGTTTTTCATGTCATGGCTAATTTTAATCCAATCCGGCATTTATCTTGTCTAAATTGGAAACCATGCAAACCAATTTAAGAGTGGCCGGTCTGGGTCTCGAACCCAGACCTCCCGAATGCAAGGCAAAGGCTTTGCCACTAAGCCATCTTGCTCGGTTAGTTATTGTATGTTTCTTTTAGTAATGGTAGTAATATAGTATAATCATTTAAGAAACACTGTCCACACGCCCCGAAAGTAATTATACGCAGTTCTTGTGTATTTGTTTAGACTGCGTTTGATATAATTCGTAGGGTCAAGACTGTGGGGAAGTTAGCTAGAGAAGGGGTCTTAGCATTACATTTAGCACTTATACCTAACATTCTTAAGAAGAGTGGCTAGATGACGGGGTTAGAATAGAAGGAATCGTGAAACGAACAACAGGGTGGGCCAGGATGACAGACTTGGTCCACTATTATTTTCGGTTCTACCCGCTTTAGTGTAGATTGTGTTGCTATTTTTAGGAAAAACCTACACAGAGTTAGCCAGACAATGGATAATGTGTGTAACTGTATGGATGAACTATATGATGATGATACTAATAATAATAGTAATGCTTTTTGGATACACTAGAATTACAAGAAAAGAGGATTTAATTTTTGTACATATTTGGAAATCACTATGGTAATGACGGATTTGTTTTAGAGTTCATGTGTAGGGGAAAGTTAAAATAGTGACAAGTGCTGCAGCAGCAAGAAGGATTTTGATACGGCAGTAGCATTGCTTAGGCTCAAGGTGAAACCGTTAAATATATACGGGATACAACTCATATGGATCAAATGGAGATTGAGGAGCTGGAACAACTACAGAGGATCAGGTTATTTTTTTTTGAAATGGGTTCTGAAACTGTCAACTGCTTGCAGAAACAGAATTGTTAGGGTTTTGAAGGTAAATCCTCTACTGACGAAGGAACCTTAGGTGCGGTGGGGCCTAAGCAGAACAAAAGCGTTTGAAACTTATATAAGGTAATGTAAGGATGTTGTCAGTTACAATGCTAGAGCGATACGAGAGATGACACTTGGCGGAGAGCAGGAGAAAAGGATAAGCGTCTGGTAACGTGGCGTTTGCAGCACACGGCTTCGAGCACGCTCTCTATCAGCTTGATGGTTTTCACGAGCCTCAGGATGAATATACGAATGCGATGTCAAATGAACTGCGATAGGTACCATGCCGCACAATGCTCCGCGATCCGCTCAATAGTGGCGTTGGTACAACAAAAGCATACAAACAGGATATCTGCAAGAACTATTTTCACTTCCATTTAACTCGAACTCCATTAAGTCCAATTAAAAAGAAGCGGACAGCTTGGATTTAAACCGGCAACCGTTCAAATTTAAGGCTATGGTATTGCCACTAAGCCACTTCGCTTGGTGCTATTCCGGGTTGCGTGGTGCAGTAGCTTTACGGTTTTAGGGTAATCGACGCAGCAGCTGTAGTAATACGATTACCATGGCGTTGTGCAGCGGTTTATGTCTGATTTGCATAAAATAAAAAAAACATTTTAACTGGTCGCAAGGCAACTTTGATGCAGAGTTTGTATTACCTTTCGGAGAAACGATAAACGCATCACAAGCAGCATTTTACGTAGGCAACGCCTTTTCTAAAATGCAAACTCACTTGCAGTATCCTATGCAGCACGCAATCAGGCAGCTAATTGGCGGCATCGGAAAGCGTATTTTGTTGCGACTAAGTTGACACTAAGTTGTTACGCCATTAAGTTTCTAAAAATTGCGCCTGCGACGCAACAGCCAACATTGCCGCTAGAGACCTAGAATAGCCTTTCATCATGGACAACACTAACCAGTTCGCTGCTTGCTATCTTTACTGCTGTTGCTGCTACTGTTGATGATGATAACGATAATGATCATTCTACCGTCACCCCCATCACGAGACGAGAGCAGGAGCAAATGCCTATGTTGTTTGGTTGGGGAGGTCGAGCAGCTATTCCCTGGTCCTACTGCCCTAGCTGACTGCAGTAGACCTCGCATGCCAAACTGTCTGTCGCATTCTGGCGCCCTATCGGATGACTGCTCCACCCTACTCATCGTCCTCCACCTTCCCGTCGCGCCGGTTTTTGTTGTTCGCTTCTCACAATGGCCTATTCCTCATCTTAGGGATGCCCCCATACCCCGCTACCTCCCCCTGTAGTAGAAACGAATGGGCAAGCTCTGTTTACTCGCTCTGAACTCGGGCTGCATGTGTTGTTGTTCCTGTTCTGAGCAGGCAGGTTCTCAATTCTTGTTTCTCCTAAGTAGCTAGTGGAGGTTTGTTGCTAAGCAGGCCGTCAACTATCTATCCATTTATCTATCTATCTGTCAATCAGTCAGTCAGTTGGCCGATGGTAAGACGCTCCCGCTGGTCACCATCAGGTTCGGGGTGGGCGCACGAACGACGCCTTCGGCACTGCTGTCCTCAGTCCCGACGGAATACCGTGCGCGCGTCCTCGTGCAGCACTCCCAATGCGGGGCCCAGCGTTTCAGTCAACCAGTCATGCAAACAGGCACGAATCTGTTGCAGCAACAGAAAAACAAGGCAAGAAGGATAGTGAGGAGAGAGGGAAAGAGGAGGAGGACAAGAAAAGGCAAGCAGGAGAAACAGAAAACGAGCAAGAAAACGAAGACTATGAAGAAGAAGAAGACGAAGAAAGAAGCAAAGCAATCAGTTGGCGCGCGTTTGTGAACCCCCCGGTGGCCCGATGTGCCCCGGTGAAGGAAACCTCGTCCCTATCTACCTCGCCTGCTACCACTGCTAGTATTACCGCTGGTCTACTAGCCCCCCTGGCTAGGGAGGCGCCCACGACACGGCTAGACAAGCGCCGTCGTACGCACGCAGCAACCAGCACACGAACGCAGGCGACACATCAACCCACTGCCAACAGCCAAGCCAGCCGGAAAAAGCGAACCAACCCCCCCGAGTGGGTGACGGGTGTTCGTTACGTGGTTCCCAAGGGGGTCGGGGGATTAGAACGGCGGACGGGGAGGAAAGTGGAACGTTGGGAGTGTCTCAGTGGGGCTGGGCGTGCGCCTGGTCGACCGACCCCCACGCTGCGGGCTCGTGGGCGCTGACCTTCTTCTTCTTCTTCACCTCGTCATCGTCGTCATACACGTATGAGTGAATGAAGCTAAACTGCTGCTCAGCTGCTCTCTGAGTCGACAGGGGCGAGCTTTTGCACCGCCATTTAGTACGGCGCGAGCGGAGGAGAAGGAGAAAAGGCAGGGCAAACTACAGAACGAGGAGGGCACTGACGTCATCGGGGCTACAACGCAATGCACGCTGAAATTCAGTTTTCTATTTAGTGTCAAATTGACTTCAACGTAAAGTCGCTGAGTCGACGTCGCATGGTAATAACGCTATATATATATGATCAATATTCCTAGCGAAATATCACGTGTCTGTTGCTTTTAGGCCAGGCAAACCCCACTTCCGAAAAATGCCCCAAACCTAGGTGACGTTTCCACGTAGTGCGTTGTTGTCGTCGTCAAGATCCAGACGTTGTTTAGAAAAGGACGACGATCTGCTATTTCCGGATGACAGGTTTAATAAAATGCTGACACTGCGGATTAGCTGCGTGGTCCAAACGCCAGGAGCACCCAGGGTTTCAAACGCGAATGAGATGAAATCGTTATGGGGGTAACGTTTCTGTTGGCGTTATTTGTTCTATGTGGGCACGCGTGCGTATTTATGCTGGCTCGTGTGTATGCTGATATGTAAGTGAGCATCAGTGAGGCGCTTAGAATACGCTTGCGTACCGCACGCGATTACATCGTGACACGCCCCCGACGACGACGACAACAACGACAACAAGACCTAGGACGGAAGTTTCTGCTAACGAAGATTCCTTACATCATCAGCCAACCATCAGCTCCCACCCATTGGCGGTCGTTGCACAACATGCTGATATTCCCTCCTCCTTTGTCCCTCCCAGCCCTATCCTAGGTATCGTCTTGCCATTGCCTGGTACCTCTTTCCTAATCAGTTTCTGTGGGTACTGGCAATGGCTCTTGTCATTATCATCATCATCGTTGTCGTTGTCATTGCAATTGTTTTTATTGTTGTTGTTATCGTAATTGTTTTTTGTTGTTGTCGTTGCTGTTGTTATTGTTATTGTTTTATTGTTGTTGTTGTTGCTGTTGTTGTCATTCGTATTGTTTTTATTGTCGCTGTTGTGTTGTTGCGTCGACCCCTCAACGATGACAATCTCTGCGCGTTCCGTTGCTCGCGTACGGGGCAAGTCTGCCTGTAATCAGCTAACATAATAATAATACTACTACTAATAATCGCGACAACGCTAATAAAGGGTTTGTTTATATGCAACACGCACTGTGTTGCGGCCACGTCCCGATGACGAGACTGCGGCAGCGCAGCGTCGACAGCAATGCAGCCCCCCCCCCCTGTCCTCTCTTGCTGGTTTGTCTGGGCGTCTTCGAAATATCAACAAACACGGGTGCAAGCTAATTAGGAACTTATTTTTCGTACTGACTGACAGCCAAGAGTCCGTGAGGTTGCTGGCTCCCAGTCGCAGGCCCCGTCCTTATCAAGTGGCATCTGCCCGTTCCCTTCATCTAAGCCTGGTGAAGCCAACTATATATATATATATATATATATATATATATATATACATATCGAGCAAGATGGCTTAGTGGCAAAGCCTTTGCCTTGCACTCGGGAGCACTGGGTTCGACCCCCAGAGTCCACTCTTAAATTGGTTTGCATGGTTTCCAATTTAGACAAGGTAAATGCCAGAGTGGATAAAGAAATGCCATGACACGAAAAAAAACCGTACACGGGCATTAGCCTTACGGAAAATAAAAAAAAATATTCATATCTATATAGATAGAGAGAGAGAGAGAGAGAGAGAGAGAGAGAAAGAAGCGCGAGAGATTTAATTCTGAAGTTCACCTTACTCTATATATATGTACTGCAAAATTAAAAACCAAGACGTCGGTGTTCGAAAAATTGCATGCTGTTGCCCAGCATAAATGCGTTGTCTCAAAACATGGACATTTAGAATATAACGTTGTAATTAATTGAGTCACACTAAATACATCAATTGGAACTCGCTGCCTTGTTGTTCAAGTGTCTGCTGAGCTCAATCTTAACGTTCTTGCAACGTAATTGGTCAAGCATGTATTCTCTACTGTGAATAACCATAATTGTTAGACGTTTGATTGTAAGCAATCCAGATGCATGTATTCGTCTACATAAATCGATTGCAGTTTCAAGCTGATGTACTGCCCTTCAGTCTGGAAACCGTGTTGGAAAAAATATATACACTTAGTTGAAAGCGTACAGTAAGCATTTTAAAAGGAGGCTGCCGGTTAAGGGATCCCTTAAACAGCGAAAACATTAATCTACCGCAAATCGCAATACTATATCAAGCCATAACGAGCGATTGTTAATTTTGTTGCAAAGAGCGAATCTAGAATTTATTTGACGTTATACTAAACGGCCGAAAGTCGGTGCAAAGTCTGTGCTCCGTTACCCGAAGGTAGTTGCATGCACTGAACACATAAACAATATGTTTGGTTGGCGTATGACGAGGTACATACACGATAAATATTTCCGACCTTCTTTTCTGTCAAACACGCTTAATTGACTCATGAGAAGATAGACTATGTTATTTCCCATTAGCCAGATGTAGCAGTATTCACACAGAAGTAGGATGAAAATACGCGCTTTCGGTCAATACGTTCCCTTTCAACTCGTCGTAGTTTTGTGTCTCAGTTTTCTGTGAGGTTTTTAGGAAGAGAAGACATTCAAGCACTTATCGGGCCGTAGAGAAAAACGAGAGGAAAAGGAATCGAACAGATACAAGGAAACGACAACAGCATTATATTATGTCAAAGGGTTATACCAAAAGAGAATTTGTTTTTTGATGGGTGCGCTGCCGTTGCGGTGGAAGCCCATCGATTGTGTCCGGCGCTTTGTGTCGGCAATAGCAACACCGAGCGAGCAGTACAGCAGCGGCAGCAAGCTGACTGTACCCTCTAACCCTCTACACGAGATAGGAGAGCAATTAAACTTTTTAATTGATACGCCGAGTAGGAGGAATAGGAGGGAGGGAGGCTAGGAGGCGGAGAAGGAGAAGAAATAAGAGTAGGAGGAGAAGGCATAAGAGTAGGAGGAGAAGGAATAAGAGTAGGAGGAGAAGGAATAAGAATAGGAGGAGAAGGAATAAGAATAGGAGGAGAAGGAATAGGAGTAGGAGGAGCAGGAATAAGAGTAGGAGGAGAAGGAATAAGAGTAGGAGAAAAAGAATGCATCACATGCATAACGCTACAACACGATACGCTAACTCCCGATATAGCCTGGCGTTGGCGATACGCGAGCGGGCGGGCGGGGGCGCGACTGATTAGTCGAAGCGCGACGCCGACTCGGTTAGGGTCGAGTTCGGGGGGCATAGGGCATTAGGGAACTTAACCGCTGATCCACCGCCGATCATCGACCGCCGATAGACACACAGATACGCGGAGCCAGCCGGATAGGCCAAGTCTGCTTCAACAGCAGCAGCAGCGGCAGCCTCAGCGCCAGCCCCAGCTCGAGCAGCAGGACAACAAAGGGCAGGCAAGCAGGAGAGGACCGACCAGCTGATGGCCAGCCGGATCTGCAACAAGCAGGTCCTGGCCGCAGCCGTAGATTGTAGCCAACCTCTAACCGTTTCTTGTCTATCTGTTCATTGCTGCTGCTACCGCGGCAGGTGCCTCATACAATTCATGATGAGCTAGCGGACTTCATCGCGATTCGGTTGCGACCCTTCACGTGTCCGCATACGTTCTTCTATCTGTCTGTCTGTATGACTGTATGTCTGTCCCATCGACCGTCCGTCCGTCCGTGTGTCCGTGGTTCCGTTCATCCATTGGGCATCGCCCGCTAGATCTAATTAGCTCCTCGGGGAGTCATCGGTTATCTGGCAACCTTTCGACCCTTTAGGGGCGATGCTGGCCATGGGAATGTTGGTGGTGAAAGTCTGATGATGGCGATGATAATGATGATAATAATAATAATAATAATAAAATAATAATAATAAATAATAATAATAATAATAATAATAATAATAATACTAATAATAATAATAATAATAATAATAATGGTGGTGGTGATAATGGCCCGCTGAGGAGGCTGATGATGGCGGTAAGTAGATCTCGTACAAAATAACTACAGGCCGGTAATTGTTCTTGCTTGCGCCATTGATGATTCGACGTATATTCATAATACGCGCTTATATACAGTAAAGGGAAATGTACATTGCAAGAAATCACAACAGTGCATAGGTTCGGGTTGCTCTCCAAGGAAAACAGGGACATATATATAATATATATTATAGGCTAAACGGCTCATCAATATACATACATAGCAACCTTTAGTGCTCTTGCCACAGGCGCTTGGTCGTGTCGGCTTATCAGCTGCATTGTGTGTGATTTGATCTGGATTAATCATAATCCTATTTTTGTTCGTTCATTTTTGAGAGACTATCGATTTATGGCATCCGGCTGCAGCGATTGCCCTTTTTACTGGACCAGCATCAATAGTAGAGAATTGAGCACTTTTATTGACCGAATAGAGTGTGGAAGGAGTCTGGAATGCAGGAAAGTCTGCTGCAAAGCTGCCTTGAATTGCGGCTACACGCCAGGCAAGCATATGATTGATGCTTTCAATATTTGCAATATGTTGAGGTATATTATAATTTGGCTTATATAATTGTTCATTCGCTGATAGAGGAAGCTGTTAGCTCATAGCTGTGATAGTAATCGTATTGTCATTGTTCCTAAATAAAGTTGACAGCGACCGAAGGTTGACGTGTATTCGGCTAGATACCACACTTTCTACTCAACATCCTCAATTACAAATATGTGTTTGCAAAAATACGGGCTTAAAACGTATGGCCAATATAAGGGTATAGAAAACATAATTGATTTATACAAACGAATATACACTTTGGGATCCTTAATGATGAACCAAGGGAATAGCATGTTCACCCGTAGAGAATGTAGATCTGACTAGGTCTCTAATATGTGCAGAGAACGTAAGATCCCTCAACACTAATACACGTATGCTTGTGCAACATTTTCGGTAGTCAGTGTTGATTCATTGAGCTGACTGTCCAGATCGGAAGAGCCATGTCTCAGAAAAAGACAGTTTGCAGCGGAGAGCTCCATCCCATTGTCAGTGCGTTAGCGGCTGATACCGTCGACGGCGGACTGCAACGCAATATGCGCTGAGGCAGAGTTCAAGGGAGAGTATATTTTGGGTTAAGGTCTTTAGACTAGTGGTTGTGGTACGTATTTAGTTCATCAATTATATGCGCATCTAGGTAAAATCAATATTTTCCTCATCGGTTACCCATTTTGCCGGATGTCACGGTAGGGACGAAAAACGTACCTTCAAGGGGAATTACAACATCACCGAAACACAACAAAAGTTACTTTTTCAATTGTCGTCTAGTAAGACTACCCAAGGTGTGTATACTTGGTCGCATAAGTCCGTTGTCTACGACGCCTAGTCCGTTGTTCGACATGTCTCAGCAGTTTTTAATTTGCCGCTTTTAGCCTATCCAAAATTACAAACTCGCCGAGCACAATTCGCTCTGCCCTGTTACGTCAAGTGTCCTAATATATATATATATATATATATATATATATATATAAATGTATATATATATGGTAGAATAATATATAGGACACTGCAGCACATTATGGCACTGTCGCGACTATACGATCTAACATCTGAGCTACGCGATCATCTCAAAGAAGAGCTCTTACGAAGGTAAAATCCTGCGAAGATGTCTTACCTTTAATCTTTCTTCGGGCCACTGTGAGTTAAACATCGTACGTTGCATTATTTTGACTCATGACTATTCGATAGGGTTTTGTTCGTTTTGCTCGTTATCATATTATCGCCTGAGTTCTTCTGAGACTGACTGACTCTCTTGAAGGACTTGGGCGATTGCATTCATATTTTTTTATATCTAGTTTTGTCCATTTCACGTTCATGTCTTTTTGTCGGCCTAACGTGTCTCGATGGCTGTATGCCTGTCTACCAGCCGGCGATCTTAACAATTGTTCCAGCTGAGCGGACCAGTGGATCAGCTCGGGTGATCGTTGAGCTGTGCTATAGCTTTTGATTTTAGCAACGCTACGTCAGAGCTTGTATCCGTCGTAGTCGTCGTCGTTGGTGTTGTTGTTGTTGTTGTTGCTGTTGCTGCTGTTGTTGCTGTTTCTGGTGCTGTTATTGTTGCTGCTAGTATTGTTGTTGCTGCGGGTGTTGTTGTTGCTGCGGGTGTTGTTGTTGCTGATGGTCGGTCACACAGTCGGGCCTTTTCTAACTGAAGAACATGGAGCTTCTATCCCCAGCGGCATCAGGGGGATCATGTAGTTTTGTCGTAGGGGTGGTAGGCCTGCCTCAAGGCTGCTTTAAACGGAAATTCGATCAGCAAACCTAAATGCGACACACTCCTAGCTGCTGCTGCTGATACTACTACTACTACTGTAGCTGACAGGAACACGTTTTCTGAGCTTAATTCTCCCAGACATACGCGCGCAGATACATACGAGCAGCACAAATAGACAGATAGAGACTTGCACACACATTATATATATATATATATATATATATACACAGACAGATACATATATACATCTATATTCTATATATGCGCACACACATATATACACATATCGGCATATATATAGACCCGCATCCACAGTCACCCCATTGACCTCACCTCTTCGTTCTTCGGCGGCGGCGGTGGCAAAGACGACGACGACGACGAAGAAGAAACAGAAGAAGGAGACAAAGAGAAAGAAGAGAAAAGTCGGCGGACTCTACGGACAAACGGAGGACTTTCGCTAACGGCTTCAACGGCGAACTGAGACGTCGACGGTAAGGATAATGACGACGACGACGATGATGATGATGACAACAACAACAACAATAACGACAACACAACGCCGACAACAACAACAATAACGACGACAACAACAACAAAATACGACACAACAACACAACACAACGACAGCAACATACAACAACAACAATAACGACGACAACAACAACAACAACACAACTAACACAACGACAAGCAACATACAACAACAACAACAACAACAACAACAACAACAACAACAACAACAACAACAACAACGACAACAACAACAACACGACAACAACAACGACGACGACAACAACAACAACTACGGAGGCCGGTGACGGTAGTAGCGGCCGCAACAGACGGCATCATGGGTCACGCCGAGAGACGACGAATCCCATCAGACTCAGTTGGGCCCAGACGGGCGGCAGCGTCGGCGGTGGCGGATTGCAGTGCGACCCGCTGCGCTTCGCCCCTCCTCCCTCCCGACTTACTACGGACCTCCATCCACCACATCCTCTGCAACCGTCGTCACCCGCGGCGCTGCACGTCGTCCGCGGGCGAGCCTAGCCTACCGCCACCACCGCCTGCTTATGGTCTACTGCTGTTGTTGCTGCTGCTGCTGCCGCTGCCGGCCGGCGCCAGTGTTAGTGCACGCACGACGTCATAGACGACAACAACAACAACAACAATAACGATAACAACAACAATAATAACGATAACAACAACAAACGAAACAACAACAGCAACAACAATAACGACAACAACAACAACAACAATAACGATAACAACAACAACATTATCAACAACAACAATAACGATAACAACAACAATAATAACGATAACAACAACATCATCGACAACAACAGCCTTTACTACTGCTGCTACTGTTGCTTCTAGTGCTATTTTCATTACAACGATTATTCTATTCTGCGTTCTAGATCGCGTGCTTGTTGTTGTTGTTGTTGTTGGGCACGCTATTGCTATTGTTGTTAGTCGCGCTATTGTTGTTGTCGTTAGTTGCGCTATTGTTGTTGTCGTTAGTTGCGCTATTGTTGTTATCGTCGTCGTAGACCAAACATGGGCGGCCCGCGTGATTTTCAAGCTGAGGGAAGCACGAACGGATGCAGAGGCGGGACGTGAAGGAGGGGAAAAAGGGTTATTTTCATCAAATCCTATCTCCGAGACGACAGCTCAGCAGAGCCACGTTGAACGACGCAAGAACGCTTCGCCTCCCACCACCCGCCCGCCCGCCATCCACCGCGCCACGGACCGACCCCGCCGGGGGGGCTTGTTGGATCGGAGGTCTTGCGGATAGTGGACGCGTTCCGACACCACGAAGGGCAGAATGTGGCAGTCCCGCGTGTTGCCGCATCGTCGTCGCCGGCGGTGTCTCGCCTTCATTTAAGCGACGACCATCCTTACGGCGTCAACGACAATGCTCATCATCATCATTATGATGCTTGTTGCCAATTCTCGACCGGCGACGCGTCTCAGTCGTCGTCTTCTCTTCTTATTCTCCTTCCCGCCTGTCCCCATCTTCTTCTTCGTCTGGTTGCCGTTGCTATCTTTCCTCGTCAGGAGAAGCCGCCAGCTTGGGTTACTGGGCGCTGTTGCTGGTGCAGCTGCCGCCGCCGCCCCCGCCAGCGCCCGTATCACTTGACGTTGATGTGTGTTCTGTACACGATGAGCCCTCGCATTGTCGTCCTTGGGCTCTGTCGCTCAGCAAGCCAGTTTAGCCCCGGCAATCTTCTTCTTCTTCTTGATTCAATTAATTAGTATTCGACCACCGTCGGTCACCGCTCTTAGCGGCTCCTAGTCGCCCCCCCCCCTAGTCAGCGGGGGCGACGCAGCTGTACGTTGACATTGCGCCCCCCAAAGCAGCGAGCGAACGAAGGAGGACGAAATTTTGATCCATCCTGACGTTGTGGCTCCGAGACCACTGAAGAGCGGCGAAAGAAAGTTCCACACGCGTTGTGGTGGTAGTGGTCTTACGACTACGGGCCGATCGAGCCGAACAAAACACAAACACACGAAATCAAACAGGGTCAACGCGTTTAGCGTTGGTTAACGTATTCGCATGCCATGTCGTGATGATGATGCTGATGCCTTTCGTACTCGTCTCCTTCGTTCATTGTCATTGTCTACTGATCGTAACTCCTGCACCGGCGCTGTCGGGGCCGTCACGAGGCCAGGCCCATTCAGGCGCGTTCTGGTCCTAAACTACAACGAGTAGGCAGGGCTAAGCAAACTACAAACAGCATCAACAGCAGCAGCAGCAGCGGCGGCAGAAAAAGAAAAAGCGGCAACGTTTTTCCCCCGTACGACAAGGCTACCGGGTTTACAGCAATTGTATAGCTAGTGCACTTGCACGACACAGAGGAGATGGTTCATTTGAACGATGAACGATGAAATTCTTTACAAGCAGTTGCTAGCATTAACATTCGACAGTTTAGTGCCGTTCATTTAGCAGTTGAAGTGCTGGCCGGAGAGAAATACCAATGTGCCAGCATATGATGAAGAGCTCACCAACACTGTAAGCGTGACTATAATGATATTTCGCTGTGAGCAATCACCGTGTGAGGTCATATACCTTTTGCCAACTCATGAACATGAGCATGTTTCTCGTCCGAGCAGTTCAGCCTCCTTTCGACGCGTCTGCACGTCTGTGACCTGCTCGCTCGCCAGGCTATGCACGGGTTGCGCTGCTTGGTGAGCCAGATTTTTTTTACCATAAGAATGATGCCGTTCGATGAGAACTTGTTCGACCACGACGACGACGGCGAGAACGCCTTGGCCACTACCGTCCGGCTCTGGCTAAGAGCATCATCACCCTGCTTGTTGTTATGCTATGGCCGTGGGATAGAAGAGTGTGTGCGTGTATGGGACCTTTGAAGGGAAGGGAGAGGACTATGTGGTCTCTGTAGGAATCGGATCTCAGAGGGGTCTCCCTTCTACTACTACTACCACCAATACTACTGCTCTTATATGCGGGGGGGGGGGGGGAGCAGAAAAGGAGTCAGAGAATGAGCACGAGAAAAAAGGCAGCCCCAGCACAGAGGAAACATAGCGAAAGGGAGATATAGCGGGCGCGCCAGTCTCGTCTTTGCGGGGCCGGCAATGTTTGAGCAGCACTTAACAAGTGGTGCCACCTTCGCTCCCGGGGGTAGCTGCTGTTGCCCGCTGCGGCGCCTGAGTACATGGACCCAGAGCCATCGGCCTCCGGCAACCTCAGTCAACCGACGGCAAAAGACGCTATAGCCGGAAAGCTGGATCAGCAGTTGTTGTTGTTGCTGCTGCTGTTGATGTTTTTATTGTTGTTGCTGCTGTTGTTGATGTTGTTGTTTTTGGGGTGGTGTTACGTGATGCATACGTGCATGCAGCGGAATCAACATGGGTGGCAGTCGTAGCTATTGTTCCAGCACACGCCGCAACCAGACAGACCGCACCGCCGGAATAACTACTTCTTCCAGTTGGACTTCGACTGCAAACGAGCCTCACCACCACCAGCACTGCTGACTGGTTAAGCAAGCAGCCTTTAGGCACCAGCTTACATAAGAATTAATCTTTTCTTTCTAGAATATAATCTTCCTCTGGTTCGTTCCACCCGCGCTTTTATCATATTCACGCTTGTACACGCACATATGTATCTTGGCATGCAAGGGAATTGTGAATTAATGAAATAAAACCACGAGACAAAACAACAACGAGAAAAGTGGTAGTGATCTTTGTAAAACCTCATGCTAATTCTTGTCATAAGCTTGAAATAAAACAGCTGTGTATTATATATAATATAAATTACATACCCGTGTGCCGACAAACCATTGACATTGAATGCCAAGGTTAATAATGTGACATATGATCGAAGCATTAAATAGTGGGAAAAATTCATTACGGTTACTATCACTAGTTCAAATACAGCTACCAATGTACGATGAAGTAAAATCGCTCGACTATAGTTATAAACTTCTATTTGTCCAGCTCGCTTATAAATGGTCGTTGTAGTGATGTTGCTGTTGTTGGTGATGATCAGCAAGATGTGATGATGATAATGATGATTTCTCTGTGTTTTCTCAAAGCCTCATTTTCGAGCAAGTCACAAAAACCTACCCTACGCTAACAATGCAGTATTTCGCAGCCGCTGCAAAGATTAATAAAACTTGCACTGTTTTTGCCTAATTGAGAACACAAAAATGTATGCGGCATTCGAAACGAGTGTGTTCTCTGCCATCCCAGATGCTGTGAGTGACAGTATGAGGCGAAGAACAGCAGTAACAACAACGGTGGCAACAAACACAACAACAACAATGACAATAATAGCCACAACAACAATGACAGCAACAACAACAACAACAACAACAATGACAACAACACCATTCACGGTAAGAGATTACAGACAATACGTCACAAAACAAGAAAACAACAACGGCAGCTCTGAAAGGCGGCGTGCGAGCTGCGTCTATTTCCACCCGTTCAAATCACAGACTGCGGTGCCGATCCAGCCAGCAGTTCAAGCGGCCCGCAGCCGTTTCATCAACAAAAACAGAACATCGACAGGCCGTATACAGCCCTTTTATATATACCACACAGATATGCGATATCGTCTCAGCTGCTCAGTTGATCTCGATGATGACCTGTCTCTCTCTCTTTAGGCTTCTTATTTCCCGCCGTGTCCGCCGTCTCGACGCCAAGGTTTGACGACCTCGATCCCGACACGACGGGATCACGGGCCGGCGGCTGCTACGCGGCTGGTGCACTATTGGGACATTGCAGAAGTCCACAAGTCAGCTTACGGCGGCGTTGTTGTTGCTGTTGTTGTGGTTGTTTTGTTGGTGTTGGTGTTGTTGTTGTTGTTGTTGTTGCTGATGTTGTTGTTGCTGGTGTTGCTGGTGTTGTTGTTTTCGGTGTCATCATCGTTTGTAATATGGAGTTTATGATGGTAGTGCTTTCGTTTTCTTCGTTGTTGTCATTGCTGTGATGAGCATTGGTGCTGCTGTTGATTCTGGCGCCGGTTTTGTTGTTGGTGATCTTGGCGTTGGTGTTGTTGTTGTTGTTGTTGCTGATCTTGGGTTTGGTGTTGTTGTTGATCTTGGCGCTGGTGTAGCTGTTGTTGTTGATCTTGGCGTTGGTGCTGTTGTTGCTGTTTTTGTCGTCGTTGTTGCTGTCATTGTTCTTGTCGTTGTCGTCATTTTCGTTATGTTCGACGTCCACAGTTGTCAGTGAAGCCCCACGAACACTGCGCGAGCGGCAGGCGACTCGCCACACAACTGTTGTCTCGCTGACTTCGGAAGGAACAAACCGGCCACCGGGAATGACGACAACGACGAGGACCACGGACATCCCGGCGCCTGGATTTTTCCCAAATTCCCCACCTCATTAAAAGCAATGCCGATGCTTGCTTAGGCTTGCCGATGTTGCCGCTGATTTCGAACAGCTCAGTGCATCGTCATCGGTGTCGACGTCGCTACTCTGGACGGCAGACGGCAGTTGGAGAAGATCGCCGCAGACTCGATGGTTGTTTGCCTATGATTAGTATTATCATTATTCCCCCATGTGTGGAAACTAAATGAATGGATGAGCGAACCTCTTTCGTTAATAATCACTTTAACCCAAAGAAGGAACCATCGATTTGTCTTGAACTCAAACACCCGATCTGCACATCTTAAGAAAAATCGACGGCTTCAAAAGGGTCGATATGGTGTGTCACGCCGGGATCGAGCCTGCAACCGGTCAGTGCTGTCGAGTGCCGGTCTAATTAATGATTCCTCCTTCTCCTCGGCCATTTCCTCCTGCAGTGGGTCTAAATGACGACGATAAGTTGATGCACAAATGCATAAATGGATGAGTACGCAGGAAAAAGGCGTCGTGTGCGACCTTATCGATGATGTCGTGGGCACTGTCGGAGCGCGTCTTACCGCCTCACCGTATGCATCTCTCCCCGGGTCATCGAACATACATAACTAGAACTTTTTCAGGCTGACTCTCATCTCGCCAACATGTAGCATCGTCCACGGACGGTATTGCTTTCGCATTGTTTCGTAAAACGGGCCCTATAAAGACAAATGTGTAACGGCGGGGATCGGCAAACCCGGCCACCTATGGCGCCGCACCTCCGGCCGCAAGGCGCACGCGAATGCACAACCAGGCTCGACATCGAGCCGTAGACGAGCCTTAAGCAACCAGCACATCACAGGACATGAGGTCTTATCCGTCCGAAAATGAGATACGAGAGAGAGACAATGTGAGAGAAATAAATGTATGGAGCCAACTTTTGATCAACGTTTGGAGTTTTTGATCAGCGAACAACGAAATCTACACCGGGCTGGTTGGTGTATTGTCGCGACGCTTTTGTCGGTCGTGACGGCTGCAAGCAGTGGTCTGGTGTAGCATAAAACATTTTCAAGACAAAAACAAAGCAAAATAAGGACAGGCAGACAGATATGCAGATAAAGAAATATCGGATAAAAAAAGAGAGAACATAGACGACAGTACGACCATGTATTTGTGCAACAGCTCATCTGGTGTAATTTGGGTCGGTTCGTATATTTTCAAGTACGGCCAGTTTGTTATGTGTAGACGCAAACGCATGCTTCACACGACAGTGGGGTCTGCAACATATCTCACATGTCTCAGCAGGGACAAAAAGAACAAAAACAATGAGTCGTAGATAGAGAAAGAGGTACAGGGACGCGTTTTCTGCTAGCAGTAATTTACGACTTCAGAAAACAGTACGACGGTCGTATTTGCACATACGTAAGGCATTCAGTAGACAATATGCGATTAGTTTTTATTAGAGTCCCTATTATACATATCAGTGCTCCAATTTATCGATTTATGCTTCCAAAAACGACGTGGGCAAAAAACCTACCTAGCGATATATATATATATATATATATATATATATATAGATACAATATCGTTACATATTATAATTTGATTATTGCTGATAAGCCGGAAGCATACGTAGGCTGCGTTCGGTGTAGAATCGTGTAGAAGAACGGCCGTAGAATAAGGCGATAGTCTACGCTATTAGTAACCAATTTGGCAAATAGGGGTCTAGCGGACTCAAAACAACACGCTAGTATTATAAGCAGCCAAAACAAAACATTATTGTTAACATATAATTATTAGCAGCAAACACAAAACACCAACAGTAGCAATGTTGATGTTTTGTTTCACAAAAAAAAAATACATTAAACGGGCTAATCAATGACTGCGGCCGTCCGGTGCGGCGTGACTGGACTCAACTTCGAAACTTTGACGCCGACATGGAGAAAGACGACGCTCCTGCGCTCGTGCTTTAATAAAAAAAAGAAGTTCAAACTGTGAAACTTTGCTCGTATCACCCTTCGGCTTTGATCTTCACTCGGCATTGCTCTATCAATCGGGTTCACAGGTTGTGTGTGGGCCGCTGTGCCAGTAAAGCATCCGTTGGTCTCAATGGTGGCAGGCTGGCATGTGCGTCGCCCCAACGAGTTATGCATCGATGAACAAGACACGTCTAACGGAAAGCATGGTTATTTTTGTTGATGTTGTTGTTTCTGTTGTTGTTGCTGTCGCTGTTGTTGTTATTGTTGTTGTTCAAGGATTGGCCATTCAAAAGGCTGGCAACGCACATGTCCATCTCCATCATCATCATCAACAGTAGCAACATTCATATACATACTTGCTCAGCTTTTTTTTTGTGTGATTGACAACGTGGTTTGTTATCGGAATTTTTGCACCTTACAATGTTTGAGTTCTCACAAAAATAATAATGTGATATATACTAATAGAGTAACAAAATAAAAATCATATACTCAACGATCGTATGTAACACCACAATTAACAGATTCACCACAGGGCGTGTTCCCATAACACACACACACACACAACCACCACCTCAGCCTTATAGGTCAGGAGTCCCTATAAGTCGCAAAGGCCCAAATAGGTTCGGCCCAAAGCTTGCAGCGTTACTCCCAGTACAGCGTGACCCGGGCTTTGGGGGATTCGCAATCGTACACGGGGGTGGCCTGCGTGTGCACCGAGCCACGTCGACAACGGCCAATGGTTTAATACGAGCCTACGAGACTAGCCTCCGTAGCGGCCCAGTTCCGTGTCCGTCTGCTGGCTAAACAATACCCGTGCATGATGCCGCTCTGTAACCTGCTTAAGAGTTCGTATAAGCCGCAATGCGATAAGCTGCAGCAAATCTATCTGATGGCCACTAGCCTAACAATAGTAGTAACTACATATGACAGCTACACATTCATCAGCTGCACACGAGGTATATTTCGTAACTTTCGCTTGAACAACCTTAGGGAAGAAGTACAAGCTTGTCCGGGAACCATCGACTTACATAGCGTACATTTCACCGTCATACAAACGCATCCCGATATGGCCTCGCCGTCAAAGACGTTCGACTGTTTCGGCCTGTTTTTCGTTCAACCTCTCGTTTTTTTGTGCGAACTACAGTCGAACTGTGGCTGCTACAGGCGATGGTACGGTTTCACCTAATTTTGGCAGTGCAGTGGTCGCGCACTGTGCACACTAGCTAGGGCAATCGAGGTCCTCCTCTAGTCGCCTCCAACCAAAGCCAGTTCCGCTGCCCCGTTCCAACCGGTTCTACTTCAACTTAGTTTTTTTTCCTGTGCACAAAACCTTCGGAACGTGATTGGCATTCTAATGTAGTCCGGTATCGTTTTCGTCTGCGTCGTAGCATTACCTCTCGCTACGGAACCATACATGCGCATACTTAATATGGAAGCGCTTAAGATTGCATAAAGTCTCATAAATCATCAACAGTTTGTTTTTGTTCTTATATGTTCACACGTGTCAGGTGGCACATGACCATAAAATGAGTGATATAACACTGGGCAGGTGAGATAGCATATATACATGTGGGTTAGGGTGCACAAGCTGCCAGGGAGCTGACATTATAGTATCGGGGCGGCGTGAAACCTATCACTGAGTCCCACGCAACGAGCGCATACATATGTCTCGGTGGGTTCGTGGAAACCGGACCAGATGTACAGGATGGGTAGCTAGTGCGCAACACTTCCCTAGCCTTTGGTGTGCTGCTCGCTCGATCAATTGATCGCAGGTTGTATCATGGGTATGGGGATCTATTTTGTGTATTTGAACCTGTCAGGAGTGTACTTTTACCTTTATATATATATATATATATATATATATATATATATATATATATATATATATAAATATACATTAGATAAAAAGATGACACAGTTCGGTGGCGCGAGCACGTGGGCTCTGTGCCTGATCATTTCAAGCACTCACAACGATTAACTGCTGAAAAAGCGGTAAAACTCATGGCATCCTAGAACAAATCGTTCCCTGTAAAGTGCAATAAAGAGAAAAATCCTAAATAACAATATTCCCGGGGCCTCCTTCTAAAGCGCTTGCCTAAAATGCAGCTCCGGCGGGTACATATACACCAGGACGAGTCCGACCATGGTTGGTTAGAAAGGATGTAGGCCAGGTGCATAGTTTCTGGTGAAAGCCGTGTGTTGCAAATCTCCTGTCCCGATGTGCTCATTTGAAAAATTGACATCCTTCTATTTGTGATTTTGTGTCGTTTCGGTTGCCAAGAACTTTCTCTTTTTATCCGGATTCTTATATTGAATTTCGTTTACAGTCCGCTATGTGGTTCGTGTGTGATCCAGTCGACGGCCGGCCAAAGGACTGCTTGAAAATTTCAGTGGCTAGTGGCGTGTTTCGCAAGAAAGTAGGCCACTTTCTTACGGACCGTGCCGTTAAGCTCTAACACAGGATGACACTTTTATCTTGTTCAATCAATCCATATGGATAGATTCCTCTAATTGGTCTTCATGAACCATGAACAGCAATCTAGTCATATGATACGAGAGCAAGAAAATGTTTATCAAACCTAAATAGGCCGGCGGAAATATCAATACGTAAAATGCTCGGAGCATACGAAAACGACTGGCAATGACGTCGTTTGTATGTATACTTCGGCTACACAAAGGTTCTGACTGATGAACGTTTATCACTGGCATATACAATTTCTGACCATAGGCGAGACAAAACCGAGACACTATATAACATGTGTATGCACATGGGAAAAACTGGCGAGTTACGTTTTCATCGAGTTTTCCGACTGGTGCTGCCTTTGTCATTGATTTGAATTTTTCCAGACTGTCCAGACACAGCCACGGATATGACTTGTTGATATGTTCACAGCTCGACATGGCACATGAAAACGTGCTGCAGCGGCTTGTATTTTTACAACCTTAGAACCGACCACCGCCGTATCTAAGACACACAGAGAAGTCAGAACTGCTAAGCGCCCCTATCAAGTATTTATTCGTGTCCAGTTTTTAGTGTTCGTGGTTGCCCCATTTTTGTCTGTTTTGTCGTCTCGTGTACCCGTTTGCCTGACGTCGTTTACTTTCACGTCGCACCTTTTCGAGTCTTCCTTCTGTACTTAATTTTCTTTCTACCCTTGATTTTTTTGCTTGCCTTCATTCTTCTGCCTCCTTGTTTGCGTGCGCATATATGTTTAAGTACGCATGTGTGTGTGTGTGTGAAAAGAGCGCGAATATGGGAATATGTAAAGGGGCCTTTCTTTTTTTGTTGGCTTCGACTTCGGCCACCCATTCGTCTATCACTAAACGAAAGAGTCTTCTTTTCTGCTTCTTTTTGTCCTGCTCTGCCTCCTATGAAGACGATTCGGGGGACGCGTCGTCATCGTCGCTGCAGCCAGTGGTGTGAGTAAATTCGTGGGCGTGTGCGGGTGTGTTTGCCTCACAGCACCTCAGCTCGCCTCACCTCACCTCCGCCATACTTCACTTCACCTCGCCTTCATCCAACTCTCGACTCAAGTGGCTCTAGACACGAGCGAGCGATAAGCTTTATCTAAAGCCCTTCGCGGCTTCAGCCGGCCCCACCGCTTTAGTCTCGCCATCGTTGTCATTATTATCGACGCCATGGTCGTCACGTCGTCAATTGGACTCGTTCTGTTGGGGGCTCGGCCAACGAGTTCGAGATGTCGTCAAAATGAACATTCAGCGACGGAATGTACGACGGAGGAGTGGGGAGGTCTCACACCGCGGGCTACCTTTTTCGATCACCTCGAATCTATACCCCCGCCACCGTTCACCATCGCCGCCAGTAGGAAGAAAGTAGGAAGAACCAGGAACAACAGGGAATAACAGGAGTGACGCGCTGTGTAAACTCCGTCGCATAGTCGTACATGCATGTATCGTTAAGCATACGCTACCGTCGCCCCCGCTCCATACTGTTAGTGGTAAAGATAACAGCGGCAGTGGGGTGGCGACAACAGCCGAAACCCGAGAGACAGACACGATATTGTCTGATTATTTCTGTCGTCATCTTGGATAACCCCACGGTGCCTCCGCGGCGTCGTTTGGTAGCGTCCAATAACAAAAATGCTGCCTTCAGCTAAGCAGATAAGGCTAGACGAGAATTTTCTATCTATGCCTCTCTCGCCATTTCCGTATCGACGATTTGATACTACTCTCACTTTATCTCTCCCTATATATACATATATATACATATAGGGAGAGATATAATATGTGTACAAATATACATGTTAGATTTCTTCCTCTTCCAATTTAAAATAACGGGGGGTGGCAATTTACGATCTATTTTGTTGAGATATCTGTGCTTTCCATTTCTTGATTTTGGATCATGACTAAATATATATGGAAACTGTAAAAATCAATTTAAGGTTGGCTGGTCCAGGCTTGGACCCACGACCTCTCAACTGCAAGGCTCGACGCATATATATATATATATATACATATAGTAGGGCAGCCGCGCACGTGAAGCCTGAAGTCTCACGCCAGATATGATTGGTATCGTGTACTTTTCTTTCTGTGTCCTCCGCAGTCTTCAATGCATATTGTTATTTCTAAGCATTATCGACACCGCACATACAGTCGGGTTCATCGAAGTAAGACGTAGTTGATGTCGCGTGCCGATTTCAGCAGTGACAGAACACATGTGGCGTAAATCAAAAACAATGTGCTTGTTACGACGAATGAAACGCAACTTGGAGGTTGTGGAAACTGCTGATCTTAGAGCCTTTTCAGCAAATATCGCCAGCAAAAAGAGGCGTCTAGTTTTCTTGGTACTACCACCCTATCTTTCGGGTTGACTTGAGGATCGCTGGAACATAGCAACATATATATATATAAATATATATATAGTATATCTTTACTCTGTTGTTTATTTATTTTGCGCCGTTGCGGTTGCGATTATTATCGCAATTTATTTAAATACTATTCTGTATCAGTTGCTTAAAAACAAACACAGCGAGCAAGCGAGTAAAAACTTTGGAGCTGACATCTCTTTCAGGTAGTGCGAATTTTACACAGCGTCAAAAGTATGGAAAAATACTGTCGAAAATTGTATTTACCATCGAAACGCACCGTAGTGACCGAGGCTGAAAGGACTCGACGATTTTTTCGAGTCGGAGGAAAACGCTAACTGAGTGATGGATAAACGTCGCGCGTCGAGTGCGGCAGACAACAAAAACATCTCTTTAACAACTATAAGGACAGTGAGTCCAGACTATCACCGGGTGATCTGCATATGTATGGATACATACACATATATACACACATATATAAACATATACATACGCATACATATATATATATATATATATATATATATATACATACAATATATAAGCTACAAGGCCCCACAATGACGGGCTAATTCATTTAAAGATTGCACAAGATTGCATTTTGCGGCATGGTATCTTCGGCAGTGTTCACCGCAGCGGCGGCATACACAAGTCTCACATGGTTCATGGAATTCAGCACGTTGACATAAAATGTGATGAAAGCCGTATACTGCAAATCGTGTTATCACGTGCCTGTTGCTACGCTCTGGCCCCTTCCACTCCGCATTTCTCATCGCTCCGGTACTGAAAAATCCCGGGTCGAGCTCAGAAAATTTCGCCTCCCATTTTCTAATGCAGTCGATGAAGGCTGTGGTTTGCGGGAGGTTATAACGGCGCGTTAGGTCTTCTATAAAAAGTGGACAGTCTGCCAATAAGAAGACGAGGCGGTTGCGCGTTGACGTATGAAGTCCCAGAGTCCGTTTCAGGAAAGCTGCTTTTATCTGATTCAGCTGGTCGAGGTTTCTGGGAGTCAGGTGCGCCCATATTAACTCCACTCCATAAGAAGCCATGGGGGCGATCTTCAGGTCGAAGAGGCGAACGGCTGTGACGAGAGACAGGCGGTGCGGGCTCCTAATGGAAGATGCCGCTATAAGGGCTTTCCTGCATCTCTCCATAACATGCGCCGAGAACCCTACCCCATTTGACGGCATGATTAGTCCCAGATAAGGGAACTTATTGACGTAGGCGAGAGAAAAGCTACCGATATGAAGAGAGTCGTCACGCGCGACCCTGCCCCCTCTACGGAACTTTAGTGCCTCCGTCTTACGAAGATTAATTGTTAACCCCAACTCTGTAACGGCAGTGTTGAGTCTGGCCAGCGCCTGTTGGACCTGGAAACGGACGCGACTGGCATCATGATCATTCTTTTCAGGTGCTATATTCGTGTTTATCTAATTCAATTTTTTCTCACATATTCACACACCTTAACACACACACACACTTGTTCCTATAAATACACCTACTTCCTCTATTTGCTCCATTAACTCGATATCGTTGGTTGTTGTCCCACTCTGGCTCACGTCCAGAGGTCTTGCGTTGGTGTGCAGTGTTGCCGGCGCCGACAGCCTTCATGATTGCGCCACCAGCAAACGCCTTCAACAGTATCAGTAAAAAGAGTTTGCACTCAGAAAACCAAACGCCTCCTCTTTCTCTCCCTTCTCTCTCTCTCTCTCTTGCTCTCGTTTTTCGCCACGTTCTCGCCCTGTGCCTCATATTTGTGCTACTATCAAGCTCTCCAGCCCGTGTTCAAGGGTGTTTTTTTTTGTATGTAAACGTGTGAGACAGCAAAGCTGACTTTACGAGGACGGTACGTGGACCCGACAGAGCTACTGTTGTATGTGTACTGATCGGCTATCGAATAAGGTAAACTTCCTTTGTCGTCGGTCTTCGGTCTGCTCGCTGCACGTTTAGATTTCTGATCAGATGTTATGCGCACTTGCATCGATTTGCCACGTCACTGCGAAATCGCTGGGCCGTCCGAACTCCTTTCTGTTCGGAACTCGGCAGCTGCCTGCCTACCTAGATTATTTTACGCCTCTGCTCGTAGAAAGCTAGAAGAACGATGCTAAAAAAATCATTCATACCGATATTAGTTCCGTGCCGTTTTCACTCTATTTACGTATTGACTGAAGAACTTTATCTTTCAGCATGTTTTGTGACACATTTCGACGGTGTACGTAGTCGAAGAAGTGGAGCAGCACGGCTGAGAATTCACTCACCCGGTAGGTAGGTTGCTTGCTTGCATCATTGGGGAAGCTGCCGGCGTGTTTCGGTAGTGTTTTTGGACGATCACCCGATATGCCACCAATGCAAATTCTGGTGGTCCTAACCTCCTAACCTAAACGATACCTGCCACCTGCGGCTGGTGCACCGCCAAAGACCGTCAACAATTCACTCACTCACTCGCAGACATTGTGTGTGAGTGAGATAGACATACAGACAGACATACAGACAGAAAAACGGACGGCCCTATTCATTGATGTCACGCCCGCTACTCTGGTTGTCTCCTGGCTTGAGACCTCTCGACCGGGGCCGTTGTTGCCTGCGTTCCCGGTTGGCGGTTAGGTGGGCAGACGATAGAATCTTGACTCACTAAGCGACTGTGCCGTTGTTCCGCCGTTGTCCGCCTGCGTCCTACGCCCTTCCGTCCTTCCTTCGAACGGGCTCCCTGCGTGCCCAGTTACTCTTTTATGTAAATAGAGACGTTATTTGGCGGCGCAGCTGCGGTCACTACCCACCACGACCACCACCACCTTCGCCGCGCGTTGGTACCCGTTCTTCTCTACCGACTTGCCGCTGCTCGCCGATGGACGTGGAAAGCTAGCTGTAGGTTACATTGCAGGCTATGAACTAAATCCATGAGTCTGAGGAGGAAAACGTTTATATATATATATATATATTATATATATATATATATATAGAGAGAGAGAGAGAGGAGAGAGAGGAGCGGCTCTTAGCCAATCACGACGGATAGAGTAACGGCAGGAAAAACCCCGGGGGAGTGCGAAGTGGAAAAAAGAGATGGGGAAAGCTCTCATTAAAGCATATTCTACTTCACTCTAAGGCTACGCGCAGTGGGCTCGTCTCGCACGATGCCCGACCAGGAGCGGAGCACCGTGTCGAACCCTGGAAAGGTGCTGGTCACGCCGATGCTGAAGAACAGCCCTCTGGACACTGTTTTAAATTGACGTCAGATTGCAGCTGCATGGAGAGGTTTAGCGGAAAGGCGCTCTCCGTGTAGCCAGACAGCTCCAAGCCAGTTTTACCGTATCGATTCGCGAATATTGTCAATGAAATACCGGCCATCTTTTCTTAGAGGTTTGGCAGGACACACCATAAGTATAGTAATGGCAGTCGTCAGCAGTGGCACTGTTGCGGTCTGTTTGCAGGGAGCTGCTGTTGGCAACGTTCGTGTTTACTGTTTCTTTGTCATTTTTTTGTTTAGTTTAAAAATACACTTGCATTTGATTTTGGTCTAGAAATAGCAATCAGACCAGCGAGGTATGTATCTGGACTACACCGTGAGACATGTCTTCCCACTTTACCTACTTTGACCCACACATCGACGCGTCATGTGGGCATCGCTAGGTTTCGCTACATGACATGAAATACGTCGAAATGTAAACAGGCTCAACAAGGGCTGTATGAACTATGCGATGGTCGTTTTCGTTTCGGCGGCCAACGTATCTACGCCAGTCAAACGGTCGTCAATCGGTCTGCCGTCAGCTGATCCGGCCGGCAGCTGCCTCGGCACGAATCGGCCTCTTGGCGCAAGCGTCGGCGGTGAGAGAAATAACAGAGCAAGGGAGGGGGGGCGAGCATGCTCTAACTAACTATCTATCTAACTGAATAACTAACTACAATGAACTAACTACAAACGAGACCGCCACTAGGCCGGTTCTAGCAGTCAATGTCGTCGTTGCTGTCGCGTTAAAGCGGTGGGCCAAAACCGAGCCGAGTTCATTTTGTATCCATGGCTCCTTCGCACTACTCGCTCTCATAAGGCAACACAATATAGCCGCTAGCTAAGCGTCCAGCTATGCTTGAGCCCTGACCGGTCGTACGGTCGGTCGGGTCTGCCTGTCTGTCTCGCTGGTTGCTTGCTTGCGTGCTTGCCTCCTCGCCAGCGCCGTTTCCCTACTTCCCTCATATGCAATGGCGGATTTATAGAGCAAGGAGCTTAAGGAAACCTGCAACAGCTCGTAATGCGGGCAAACGCGGAGAGAAAAAACGCTCACCCGTCGCCGCCGCCGCCATCAAGTAGTCAGAACAGCAGCAGCAGAAGCAGTGGTGGTGGCAGCAAAAACAGCAGCAATAGCACCAAGCCAGGGCAGCGGGAATGGCATGGCGGACCCTTCCTTTCCAAGTCTTGGGGCAGTATGTCGATCTCTTCTCGGTCGTTGTCGGACGTTGCCGTCATCTTCGTTGTCGTGTTTGTCTTCGTCGGCGTCGTCGTCGTTGTTTTCATCATCATCATCATCATCATTGAGGTCGACAACAACAGCAGCAGCAGCAGCGCCAACATCAGCAGAAGCAGCTCAATGTTTCTTGGTCCACCAGCCTTTCCGACTGCAACGGCGAGCAACAGGCGGATGATCATGATGATAGTGATGCTGTAGTAGTAGAAGCAGTAGTGGTGGCAGTGGTGGTAATTCTGGTGGTGGTGGTGGTAGTAGTTCCTCTTCATCTTTGCAGCATACTTACGGGATTAGTCGGCTAACCCGGACGCGGGGAGGGACGCGGACATCCGTCGGGCTGTCCCAGCCAACGCGGCCAAAGCAGAAGAGAGATGGACAGAGACACAGAGAGAGATAAAAAGAGAAAGACAGAGAGAGAGAGGAATAGGGCTACCGAGGAAACGACGAGGGGCGTCGAAGGGCCGACCGGAGGGCTGAGCGCGCCTCATACACACAGACAAACCACAACGTGTAGAGGCAAAGGATTGGGTCAGGACAGGACAGGGGGAAATCCCTCCCCGAGATGCGCATGGCCAAGATGACGACACCACTACATAGCCGTGGTCGTGGTGGTCGACGGCCTCGTCAACATGGTCGTCGTCGTCCTCACGTCTTGCATTCGTCATCCCGTCGTTATGGTGCATTCATTCGCGCACGCGCGCTCCTTGACGTGTGTTTAGATGCCCCCTTGAACGTCGAACGATGACGAATAGCAACGCGGGCGGCGGGTGGGCGGATGGGGCGAGGAAAAGAAGGAGAAGGAGGAGGAGCTGATGATGATGATAATGATGATGATGGTGGTGGTGGTGTAGAGCTATAGAAAGAATAGGAAGAAGACGAAGTCGAAATGGCTTCTGTCGGACGGTTGGGGGTGTGCTTGTGTCTCGCGTCTCGTGGAGGTCAGCGGGAGCCCAAAACAAGGGTAACGAGAAGGAGGCACGGAGGAACTGGTAGTAAGTAGCATTGGCTGTAGTAGTAGTTGTGGTAGTGAGTCAGGGTGACCGTGGCAGCTGCGAGCGTGGCACGACAGACTCCTAGGAGAAACGGAGCGAGCCGAGAGATAGAGCCGGCAGGGAAGACAACAAGTCGTCCACTGGAGTGACGTTGTCGGTCACTTAGTTGCAGTACCGCTGCCGCTGCTGCTGCTGTGACTCCAACGACCGCTGTTGAAGACACGTGAAGCGTCGTAGAAAATCATCTGACCTCGGCTTGCTGTGCCATCCACGCGAACTGATTCTCAGTGAGGCAACCATATTACCCTGGTTGACATTAGCTAGCCAGTCAGCCAGCCAGCCAGGCCACTAGAGGGATGTGGCGTATGCGAATAGCGGCAGCAGCAGCCGAGAGCCCACAGAGAGTAGCAACGTGCCCCAGTTATTAATCGTACACATCATGCTACTCAGAGAAAAATCTCGGCGCGGTACGAAAAGAGTCTTCGAGATCCATGTAGGTAGTTGACAGGGATGGCGGAATGGCACAATGAGAGATGACGACGAAATGCCGGAACGGCAGCGTACAAACGGCGACATAATGTAGTCTAATGAAAAGTCTTACTAGTGCTACTATTCTTTCGTTTCAGCACATTGTTATCACTATCACCCCAGTGTCATCGTAAATGAGCATCAATATTATTATCGCCAGCAGCAGCATCGTAATCACTTTACTAGTAACCACAGTACAGGTTATTTCTGGTGGCAGCTAACTAAAACAGTTAATTAGTCGCGTTTGCAAGATTTGACAAGGATATAAAGCACTTGACGAACCACGACCCGATAATTAAAATTTAAATAAAATTAAAAACATAACTATGCAAACTGTTAACACGTGAAGTATTGAAGTATATTAGTCATACGAGAGCACTATCAGGAAACAGTCCGTCAATGCAAGGGCGAGAAAGAGAGAGAGAGAGATAAGGGTGTTCGATGCATCGGATTTCTTGCAGCCAGTTGGAAGCTACGGGCGGGTGGTTTTTTGTTGTTGCACGCGCCACCAAACTACCCACAGACATCAACCCTCGACATGTCGGCAACGATAACCGCAGTAGCTTGTGTTAGTTCTTGTCCACACGGTTTGTTTTGGTCTAGGAGGGGACGACCGGGTTTATGCTCAAGCTAGCAATACGGATCTTCGCGAATGCGGGGCGGGGCGGATACGTCGACAACGATAAGGCAAAGGTACATAAGGGATCGATGCAAGATCAGCGTTGAGCTGATTCTGGAACTCACGTGAAACCATCGGGCCTCGAACGCGTCGCCCCGCTGGCGCCATAATAAGAACAGCGCCCGCTTTGTGCATAGATCTAACACATACACGCCCACAAGTATATATATATATATATATATATATATATATGTATACGTAATTCTAATTGGCACTATCTGCGAGTACCTAGAGTTGAGTTTCTAGAACAACAAGCGGCGATCCACGCACACGTAGCCAGCTAGCTCTACAAGTCCGTACGATTGCCCAGATGCAGCACATATTTGTTGCGCTCCAACTAGAAGGGTGCACACTGTCGCGTCGCACCAAAAACATTGTATTCAAGAACAAGGGTCAGCTCAAAGAATAGTAGATGTGAGTCTGAACAACGTAGACAATGTTCAGATTCGGCCTTTCTCCAAACATCCTGCAGCAACCAGCTCCGACCAAAGGCCGAAACGCTTTGACGTCCAAAGAATATAAATCTTTTCTTCTCACTTGCCTCTCGCTTTGTCGTCCGACTCCCGCGCTCACCTGTTTTGTTCACGTCTGATCCTCAACGAAAGACCGACAGATATCTATTCTCAGATGGGAAGGGCAGTGGGATAATGTGCGCTCAATCTGCATTCGGCTGCCGATTCGTTGGCTGACACTTCTCATTCCTTGCCTTTGTCGTTTGCATCGTTTTTGCGTTCCGCTGGCCAGCTCAGCCTAGCCGCGTCGAAGATCGCCGTTCTCCTGCGTATCGTACCGCATCTATGCATCAGGCACATTCACACACAGTGTAGGCCCATGCACAGCCCGACAACCCCCCTTCGGGACAGTGACCCCTTTGCTGCATGAACACACAGATATGTAGGTAGATAGGTAGGTACAGGGGGGTGGCGCTCACGGCTGTTGAAGCTCCCGCTGTGGCATTTCCCATAGATCCCGTGCCTGAGTTGTCGTCAACGTGTGAGGCGTCGATACTAGTCTAGCTCTCTGTCTGTGTTTCTTTCTTTGCGTTCTTCGCCCCGTCGTTTCTAAGGCGTCAGCCCTCTTTTTCCTTTACCGTTGTTCGAACGAGCGTTTGTTTTGAGCAATTGTTGGTTGGTGCGCTCGTTGTTTAGCTCACACATCCCAGCCCGGCGCACTTTGAATAAGCATGCGCGTTCGAACGTATATCGTCGAATGTCGCTGTTGTTGTTGTGGCTGTTGTATTGAATGCGTCGTGGCTAAGCCGTCATTGGCTTTATTGCTGGAACTAAAGCAGCTGAAAGTGTTGTTGTTGCTGTTGTTGTGGTGGCCGTTATCGTGTTCCACTTCTTGTTTTCGTCGTCGCCGACGTTGCTCTTGTCGTCGTTAAACACAACAACGATACATACCTTTAGGTTCAAGCGAGGGCGTTGGAGCCGCTATACAGATCCCATTTGGAGACTGTACGAGCTCTCCGCACGGGGCCCGCGGGCCGCGCATGGCGGCCACCACCTCCTCCTCCTACTACTACTACTACTACTTGATCAACGAAGCATCTATCTAGAAGTGGCTTCGAAAGACTGGATGGAGAAGAGCGTACACACGGCAAAAAGCAAAATATAGACGAATCGACGCTACGAGTAGGTGTCGTTGCAGGCGTCGGCAACGGGGGCGGCGAGCGGCTGACGCAGCGTCGACAGCGACGACGACGACGACGATGACGACAGCAACGTACATTCGCGTCAATCGTCGAAAGTTCAAAAGGAATTTCGAATCAATGGAGAGTAGTTGCTCAGTTTCGTTGTGTTTCCCGCTTTTGCTGACTGGCGCACCCCCACCCCACCTGCTCCCCTTCGTTCCTCCCTTCCTCCCTTCTTGCCCTCTTTGCGCCCTGGTCCGTTTCTCGTCGTCTGCTTCTCTTTGTCGCCGTCCGACCTCGCCTGAGCCTCGTCGAAGTCTATCGTCGGAGATCAGCAGCGACACAACACGGTATCCGACTCGAGAGTAAATCCGATAAGATACCGGAGCCAGCCAGCGTTAGCCAGCCACGCCGGTTCGCGCCGCCCGGCCCGAGTCGGCTGAGGCCGAGTGCAACGTATACCGCTCACTGCAGTAGCCTCCCACCTCCGCCTATGACTTTGACGTAGTCGACATCGTCTCGTCACACCCCTGCTTCTGCAGCTGGTGCTGCTGCTGAACGCTAGGGTGCCTGACCCCTGAGATTAAGCAGCGTTTCTCTTCTGAACAAATCTAGGAGTTTTTAAGAGAGGAAAATAAGCAGTAGCAGCACAGCAGCAGAAGCGACGCCAGCACTAAGGGGCCTGCACTCGTATGCAGTGACTAAGCCAGACTAGGCAGAGGTCGACTTGCGTAGCCGGCAAGCTTCCCGCTGACCAACGATTCCCCGGCCCCCGTTAGTTGGATCTGAACATCTGAGACTTCCAGGTATGCATTTACTCTCTGACTGGCTGTGCGCTCTCCATCTCTCTCTCTCTCTCTATATATATATATATATATATCTGTTCCTCTCTATCTCTTTTTCTTTTGGGACTAAATCAATCTATATATGCCGAGAAGGTAGGCAAGAATGTCAGGCATCTTCGTCGTCGTCGTTAGCATCGCCAATCAGATCTAAAACGAGAGTGATCTCGGTTCATCATGTACTTTTTTTCGGCCGTCTTTGGCCCGGTTCGAGCGCAAATCATTTGCTGCGCACCGGCTTTTTTCGTCGGATCATCTAATTTGAGCTGCGACGAGGGCTCCTTCGTGTTTATGCAGGCCTCGACGACAAGCATACGGTGTGCTAATTTCGTATCTGTTGCCCTGGTGGTGATAGAACTCAGAAAATTTCTTGTTAGCGGATCATCGTTCTTTAAAAACTTGCTCTCGTAGGCTCAAATGCACCCGGTACGCCGCGACGCCACTGACTAAGATACACATATCGAATTCGTTTTTTTTGCCATTTGCAAGGTGTTTTTCGCACTCGTTTTCTCTTCTCTCGGCGTTCTTTGTCGTAGGTTAGATGTGGTTGTTTTTATGGTTGTTGTCGTTATATCCAAATAGACGCGTGTTGCCTGGAGAGAACAATAAGGGGCTTATTTACAATATGACCGATTCTAGTAGTAAAAGCTGGCGCTTCCTTTGCGCTTTCGATTGATCTCGATTCACGGGGTTTTCAGCCGTTGAATCGTGCGTTTAGACGACAATAGCAACACTAACGCCACTGCTGTTGCTGGAGATAATGCTGATCCTAAGTTTAGAACTTGGAGCGGGCCGACAGAGCCGCACCAAGGGGGTGGTTGTCTGATGCGACCGTTTCACGCGTTGACACATGCTATTTGTCTTTGGTTCGATGATTCAATCAGATTCCTCTTTGGAGCAGCTGGTAAAAAAAAATTCTTTCGGGGCTGACTCTCAGCCAAGATTTAACGTCCATGGGACTGCTTTTCGCATTGCTTCATAGACGGACCCCCGTAAATACAAATGTGCAGCGGTGGGGCTCGAACCCGCGCACCTGTGTGTCTCCTCCAGTCGCGAGGCGCAGACGCATGCCACCACGCCACCGGGCTCGACCGAGCAGCTAGTCAATCGATGGAATTGTCGCCTTTTCTCCTTGCCCGTCCTTCAAAATAATTGTTCATAAACTGACAAGCAAGCGTTGCGCGCTGGTGATATGGTTGTAGACACAACATAGCACAACTACAAAATAACGCCGCAAAGATTCGGCGCTTCGTATAGCCAGCCAGCTATTAGCAGGCGTACTCGAAGAGACTAGTTGCTGCTAATGCGGCTGCCTCCGGAGGTGCTTGTGTGCTATTATTGCGGCGCCCATTGATGGTGGTGGGGGTGGTTGACTGAGCCAAATACGTGTTTGGCTGGAACTGTTGTCCTCAGTATTTGCGCGCAATGATGAGCACCACAGTGATGGGGCAGGAGGCGTGAGACCAGGCGGGAATTTGCCGTTGGGCAGCCCGTGGCTGGCGTAGCCTCTTTTCATGCCATGTCCTGCAGCAGCGGCACCGGCGAGTCTACGACCCGAGACTGCGGCCGCTGTCAGTGACGATGAGTCCGAGGCAGCCACAGAGACAAATCGACGTTTGAACAAGACAGGCAGGTCTAGGCTCCTTGGTCTAGTACCCGACGGCCCGAGGACCACAGATTCCTACTGAACTTCCGGCTCGAGTCTCGCACAATCCCTCCGATATACATTTCGACACGCCTACACCACAGCCTAATATACTTTTAGTAATTTGCGATCTCTAGATATCTATAGCAATCCAATACAATGGATGATGGATAGACATGCAAAAAACAAGCTGTTGCATTGACGTGTTTTGTTGCGCTTCGCAAAATTGCGGTCCTTACACAGCTCAAAGTGAATTTGTACCGCGACGAACGGCGAGTGCAGTTCCTAGAACTTCTTGGATATCTTTCATAATTTTTCAACTTCCATAAGCAGACGTTTCACGCTCCAGACTGGTCGATGAACGTTAAACAGATTAGGAGCCTTTAGAGTCAACAGTGCAACGCGTGATGTGGCTGGTCGTTATGGTGAATGTTCAAATGTGAGAATAACTTCCCTCGGTGGTCTGCTTTGACCACCATCTATGATACCTTCTAAGATAAGTTCAGTTAAGATCTAGATAGTCGCTGAATTGCCCGCAAAGAAAAAATTGCTTGCATCAAATTACTACGGCTTTACCTTTCGGCGATCCCTTTGAAAAGAAACTCCGAGACCCGTTGCTAATGCAGCTGCCTGATAGTCGACAGCTCACAGTTATGGATCTGTAGCACAAAACAGATTTTGAGTTCTTGACAGAGATAGAACCCTTTTCTTGATTCTATATTTGGAGTTTTCTTCCCGCCAGAGCCGGATGACTGCTTGGAGTTCAGAAGGACGAACTCTTTTTTGCGGACTGCGGACTTCGTTTCATGGCTGGATCAATATGCCGGGGCAGCCAAGTCGACCGTTTATTCAATTCCAGTTCTCTAAGCAAATAACGATGCCTGTAACGTAACCTACGATCATATATCAGCCTCTTGCCAAGACCTAGAAGACCTAGGTCCTGTTCAGGCTACCATGACAGACTAAGATGAATAAACAGGTGCTATTGCTTTACGATCGTATGTCGACGATACTGCAGACTACAATATTGTCAATCTAAGAGAGACATTCGGTATTAAGCGTTTAGACGTTAATGGGTACTACTGGTATTACTGTTCAGCTTAAGGCCCACGTACGGCCGGCCAGTAGGAGGAGTCTAGAGACAACACCATTGTCCTCAGCAAGTATCTCTTATTAGGATGTACAATAGTGAACGGAGGGCCTCCGTTGAGGAGATCTCAGAAAATATTAGTCACACCGTTACAATAACTCTAACTGGTGTACCAGCTCTTCTGGCCGCAGGCTTGAACTGTAGACTTGATACTGCTGCCCCGTCCTGGACGATTGCCATTCGCGAATCTCCTGAGAAGTATATACTACTCCGTCGTCGCCAACGTTTCACCTTTATGACGGTGGACCTGGCAATAATCCGCAGTAAAATGGGCCCCCACACTCGATATGTTCGCTTGTTCAGACTCTAAAAAAGACACCGAATATGGCGGACAAGTGATTGGTCTCGTAATTACTGGATTTAAAAACACGAACCAGTATATCACCAATGTACAGTAAAAGACGAAGGTAAGAGCACCAGCATGTCGGGGCAGCTCCGGCTCGGTAAATGCATCAATGTAAATAAGTTACTCGTGGAGCTTGGTGCGTAGCCCCCCAACCGCTCACTTAAGATGCCACCAAGTTTGCTCTCTGATATGACGACACAAGCTTACGGTACGTTTGTCAACATATGGACGTACATTGGAAGAAGATCGGTCACTGCGGTGGTTTGACTCAAAGTGCTATCGTGTAAGAGCTTATACTATTCAAGCCCTCATTCGTTTCCGAAAACACCCGCATATGACAGACTTTTATTGTAGTCACAATCGCTTATACCGGCAGCTGATAGACTTCAGGAAAATCTCGTTCGCCAAGGAGAGTGAAAATTGCATGGTTATAGGGCTAGGCTTGAGCCTTACTGCGTAATTAGAAAGAACTTTACATACTTAAAAATATAAAAAAGAACTTTACATACTGTAGTTGCCCAAGTGCCTTCGACCGTCTGTGCCAACATTTTGTCGGCTCATTTACAACGGTGTTGCAACGTATTTACGACAGCTCACTCGCAATTTTTCGGTGTTGTGTGAATTATCCGACGACTCCGAGCGTATGTTATCTTACCTCAAAGATGCTTCATTCTCTCTTGTAGAAGTTCAAAGTGCGATTGAGATAAAAATAAGAAGACTTCGGATCCGATTTCTTTCAGAATAAACATATAACGACCCCCCCACCCCTTTAACTCCTTTGGACGGCACTCTTTGACAAGGGCTAGATACAGAATCCAGCAACCTGGTCGGAATGCTTGCTCAACGTCATCTCTAACAGTAAGAACGACTCGCTCTGTTCAGTCTCTTGGCGAGGCACTGCAAAGAAATACTGCATCTACAAGACATTAGCAAATCTCCTGGCGCGCCGGCTTTTTTTATGTATTGTTTTTGAACCAATATTTGGTTTATGCACATATATGCTACAGCTCTCCTACATAATTTTCCTCAGCGATATTGCTTCTGTACACAGTTGGAGATGACACAGATCACACGATTTTCTGCATAGGCTGCATTCACACTCAGTTGATATTTCATGCAACCCATTTCATATACATCTCTTCCATAAAATCCATCGATTGCAAACCCAGAAACGAAGTATCTGTTTAGCTGCTACTATCTCGAGGCACGAGAAATCATCTCTCGGAAATGATACGTATTATTGCTCAAGACGTTCGACAATGATCGCATCCCAGGAGCTTTTGGAAGACACGAAGCACTCGGTCATTGTCAGGCCCCAAGCACTGTACGCTGTATTGTAAACTAAAGGGCGGCCTTGGACACTGCCCACAAGAAGATCGTCATGAAGAAACTAGCCGCTGCTGGCGTGGGACCGCGAGTTTTGCGAATGAATCTCAAAATATCTATGAAGATGCAGACATACGCAAGCACAAGAATTTAACGATTAACGTGTCGAAGACAAAAACTATAAATTTAAGATCTGGGGGCTCATGAGATGAAGTGATAGGCTTCTCTTGGGTGGTGGTCCTATAGGAATTATCTAGGAAATTACTTATCTGGGTGTTAAACTAACGATTAGTGGCACATCGTTATCGGCCCACATGTTGCGCATACAGCCATATTTTTCAATCTATACGACTATTGTGGATTCTGCTTCATCTCAGCAGTCATGTTTCGACCGTTTTAGGTACGATTGTAGAAGCCTCTGAGGCAAATACAGCTGATACGTAAATACATTTTGCACATTGCCACTGAAGTCCATCTGCGTTTGGCTGGCAACAATAAACTGAAAACAGCGATTTTTCTTCGTTTCATTTACGTGTTGCAAGAAAACAAGCAAGCTGACTAGGACACATTCGGAAAGATGCAATCGCATTTCTACACTCGCACTTTGGCTCGCCTCTCTTGTTCTGAATTCTTTCTCTGTCTGTCTCTCTTTCTCTCTCTCTCTTTTTGTCTGCGGTTGTCGCAGCAATAGTGGTTCTTACTTTCGCAGTCACAGCAGGAGCAACAAGAACAAAACTATGCTAGGGCGTTTGCACTACGAGCTATCGACCCGACTATTAACAAGATTCACTCCTTCCAGTATTGCCATTCCCTCCCACGTGCCCTTCCGCCCTTCTCCCCTTCCTTTAGTCAACATACGAGTCTGTGGCGAAGGCGGCATGGTGGTTTCCTCATCACACATCGTTTTGCCCCGGCTGCTGCTCTAGCGAGATAGCGCACGACATTCTTTTCCCGCGGCCGTCGGAGAGCGGCGCGCACTAAGTACTGCCAAAACAGGCCAAGTCAAGTCAAGGCAAGCACAAATTGCAACAACCACGGCCAACATTTGACCGACTAACACTCACAGCAGTCTCTGCCCTTCTCCAGAACGTAGCATTGCACATGCGGCCCCGGAAACCTGACTCAGAACACACACACACACTTTGTGTTCTCTTTTTCTCTCTTTTGTTGTCTTTTACTCTCAAATACCGAGAGTAACACCATTTATACGGACGCCCGTAAATACCACACAGCCGGTGAGGTTATTCCTCACGAGAGCGGGAAATGTGTACGAGAAGACATAGGAGAAAACCGCCATCCAAACCTCCGAACGGCCATCTCGACCTGCCATCCTTAAGGCAACGCATCTTTTCCCGAAATCTGCCGCCATTATCGCTACTGCAGATGTTTCTACTGGTGTGGCGATTGGTGCTGCTGATGCTTTAACTGGTCAACCCCGCAGTCAGAAAAGCATACGGCAGCGTCATTTAACACCATCGCCAACGTATTGATCTTGCATCCTATAGCCTATCTTTATAATCCTATAACCAGGATAGTCGCTAGGACCGGCCACTGCAGGCTGTACCATGCGTCCGAGTCTCAGACGCGAGAGGCGAGGGGCAGGGAGAACAGACATGACAAATACGCCAAAAGGGCCGAACGGCGCACATAGCGCCCCAGTGAAGGCGGCGATGAAGCGACCCAGAGCCCAGTGAGACGAAGAGGAGGCTCGTCGCGAGCGGCCGGGGGAAGGACGGCGCGAAGCGCGGATAAGGGGCCACTGTTATCATACAGCCAGACATCCGAATGTTTTATTCATTGTGAGGATAATTTAAGTGGCGGCCATCATATTCTCTTCTCGCTCGCCTCCGCTGCCCCAGCCGCCCGCTGCCTCCGCCGGGCTGCGAGCCCAGTGGCAGCTGGTTCGGGGTCGTCGAGTGGCCCGCCGAGCCCCACTTCTCCTCCTATACAACCCGTCCTCCCGCCGCACCACCAATTTACCATCATCAGCATTTTCAAATTAACGACTTATAGGTCAGGTGGTGTAGAGTCGCTTCAACAGTAGAGATTTTTGCAACTGTGTGACGTTGCAAAAGTCAAACCTGCAGTACAAATAGTGTTTATATATATATATATATATATATATGCAAGACACATACTGCGATAAATGAACTGAATGAATCTGTACAAGTAGTCGAACATTTTTGAATGAACAAAAATGGTGACGTTTCAACAGGAGGCCAAAACGAGGAAGGCGAGACCCACTAGGTCCTAAAACAAAACAAAAACGTAGAAAGTCCTGTATAGGCAAACCCCGGAGAAAAATCTCTACTCCTCTAAATTACTTGACTAATATGCAGTTCCCACACACATGCCCACCGGAGAGAATCTGACCCCGAAGGTTAGTAAGAAAGGATCACACGTAGTAGTAGTAGTATGAATTGCCTTGATTTAAAATTACCCTGCGACAAACCCAAAACAAAACTAAGTTGTCTAATCATAGATAGATTTCATTCTCGTTCGGATGCAGTTTCGTTCAATTCACTATTGTCATCTTCGGTGGCACGCATTGTTGCCATCCTTGCCTGTTGCTGTCATAGTCTGTTGTGTCTATTGTCTGCTCTCCTCCGTACTTTCTCGTTTCCTTCTTGTTATTATTTTTCTTCTTCTTCTTCTTCTTCTTCCTCTCCTACTACTATTTTCTCCGTCGCCGGACACAATCCGCTCCGTGACGTCGACGCAAAATGCGTTCCGGCTTGTCTAGCGACGTCATTGCATAGAGGAAGACGTTGCTAAATATTTATTATCATTATTTTCCGAGTACGAAACAGTTTCTTGTTTCGTGCTGGCGGCGGCATGATCTCTGAACGGCGAAGCAGCAGCAACCGCCGCCGCCGTTACTCTGGCACTGCCCGGGGTCGCTACCACCACCACCACCACAACCGTAGCAACTGGTAGCTGTAACGCGTTTTGTGTGTAGAAGAATCGCCAGGGGTCCTCTTCTCGACCTTGTACATCGGTTTTCGTCGGCGCCAGTAGCTCTGACGTGTCGCAATGCCGCACACGGCGTGCATGCGTGCCTGCGTGCTTGCCCGGTCGTCGGGTCGTATCAATATGTGTGTCACGGACGGAAAACACAGCTGCCGTGTGTCCTGGTGCGCTGTCCCGCGAACGGCGTCGGCCACGGCGACAGCGCGACCCGCATCGATTCCTGCATCGTGTTTCCAGCACCGTTCCGCAAATCCCTAGTCATTCCGTGGCTCGCTTCGAGTACGCATAACCCTTACTTGGTGCATACGAAATTTGGCATGTTGTCGCTGAGCCAGCCATAGAGCCCAGACAAATAGGCAGACAGACAAACAGACGTTCAGCCGGCCGGCCGTTTCACCTACCCACGATCGACCGACAGGCGAAGACTCGAACGAGAAGAGGTCGAGAGGCAGCGAGACGCACAAACAGTCGGTCTGTGATCAACTGCTTTGGAGTTTGACGCGTGAAGCGCGCTCCCTGTGTCCGGCCACTCAGCTCTTAGGTTTGTTTCGCGTTTTCTTCTCATATCTCTGTCTCCCGCGTTCTCTCTGCGTCTCTTTTCATCCATCCCTATATTCTTTTCCTTTACTCTCCGTCTCTGTTACTAGTGGTTAATTTCATTACGAGCATTGCGTGAATAGCTGCGCGCTGCCAATTAAAAAAGACTCGCATAAGATGACACCTCCTCCTCCTCGATGCGTAAATCACCCCCAATCGGTAGGAATGGTACACATCCATCGAGTCCTCGTCGAGAATCATGCCTGTCATAGATTTGAAAGAAACCGACTTGAGTTGTGAACAACTTGACGTCGCTAAAAGTTGCAATGAGTAGAAATACACAGGCGTTGTCATTGTCACAGCAATGCATTGTGCAGGATTAATAGCGATTAACACCTGTTCTTCTTCTGGGTAAACACAATGTGACGAAGTCGACTATATGTTGTCATTGTATCAGGTTTTGTCATTTTGTTATTGTATCAGGTATTCTTGTAAGATCTTATTTTTTGACATATGCCATTAATAGGCCCGTTGCAAAAGAGCTATTGCTCTTCTCGCTCGTTACGCTCGTGGCGAGCTTTTAAACATCGTCTTCTATAGTGAGAACAATCTGTGAACAGGCAGGAAAACGATCGCTGCACCAAAAATTCAAACACATGCGACAGCAATTCCAAGCCGCCAGTGTGCAAGCAACCTCACTGATGATATAGGCCGGGATAGCCAATGCCGGGCGCACGCCGCTAGTTTTCATCTCTCATGGCGTAAAAGTTAACGTGGTAAGGTACCGCCAGCTTCGGTTCGGCGCTTCCTAATAAGGACTATTCGCTTGACTATTATCTACGGGGAAGTCTTGACGATAATGTGTGCACTGTCAGAAACAACTCCATCAATGCCCGGCAGTACGCTTTTGTGAGAGAGTGGGATAAGATCTCACAAGAGGCCTTTTGTGATCCGTGCGAAACTTCCTTCGCCAGACTTCGAGCTGTGATTCAAACCAAGGGAGGTCATATTAAAAACGAATGCATTTACTATTTTGTGCCCATTCTTCCAGATGATGCTTAGCCTGGTGTTTTCTGTAGGTAAAGTATAAGGCGCAAGCCGTTCCGTCTACGTGCCACACTTTAGTAGAGCCGTGTATCAACGTTTGGATCAGCAATTTTACGCTACTGTTTACGCACAAGTGTTGTTTGGTAGATACGAGTGGATGGCCAAAGAGCGACTACTTCTTAACCGTCACACTAAGTTGACAACAGTTGACTTTATCGCATTTTAATACTCGACTTTGTGATCTGTCTACGGTAGCCACATTTGAAACTGACCCGAGACCGGTGCCATTCTGCGTGGGTGCTTTTGCATGCGTATTGCAGAATTTGTTAGTAGAGACAGGCAAATTAGCAGACTAATTTTGACCCTCCGAACACAGTGATACTGCTTCTGCTGCAAGACAGTGACTGCACTAAAGGCTGCCCCCATTGGCCTTGTTGGTCTCTCTTCGATTGTTGTTGTCCTTGGGTCGTTGTTGTTTTACGGTTGGCGCTAGACGTTGCTTCCTTGCCTTTCTGGCTATCGTCGTTGATTCTTAAAACATTCGCCGACTACATCTGTTTGTGCTAAATTTGTTCCTTGTCGCGTCTCCCTCTTCTTCTTCTTCCTCTATTTAATTTTCCCTTATTCTTACTCCTATTCCTCCTCCTGTCTCTTTTGTTCCATCTACTTCGTTTTTCTTTTCCTCTTTTTATTTTTCTTCCCCGCTTTTCCGCTTGTCTGGCCCTGAGTCTGTGGTTTTGTCTGGCCTGACTTGAGAAAGGGCAACCCAAGACAAAGCTACCCTTCCGCAGCTACAACTGCGTTGATGTGCGCCTTTTCGCAGACATACCACCATCGCCGCCACCGCCGACAACTGCGTCATGTCCCGGCACGTCCGAATCCTTCGCACGGCCTCGTAGGCACGCAATGGCCCGCCAAGTCGAAACCATTTACCGCCACGCACTGCCCACGACGACTACTGCAACAGCTCCTGCTGCGGTTCCTTTCTTTGTTTTTGGGTGACTCCTCCTCGTTTTTCTCGTTCTTCGTGTTGCTGTTGTTGTTGTTTCAAGTAGATGCGTGACATCTTCAGAGAGCCCCGGCCTCAGAAGAACAGCAGCCCAGCAAGTTGGCCAAAGATGGACCCTAGTGCGGTTCGACATAATGGTCGACTCTGGCTCATAACAGCGTCCTACAGTTAGACAGACGAACTGCTTGGAACGTTGTGCTTCAAAGGGCCCGGGCGCAACGATGGTAACGACAACATTAACTGCTGCTCCTATACATTGTTTGCAGATGCCAAGAAATCACGACAAGAGCTTCGTTTGCTCTCTGCCGTGTCTATAGCGTATTGAACCATTTACAGGCTTTTAAATTGGCATACCTAAATCGTTTCGTTTACCGAGTTTCGACACCTGCGCTATATATATATATATATATATATATATATATATATATATATATGAAATAATGTGCCCAAGGATAAGGCACTTACTTTTTTTCACACATAATCGCTCTATACTAAATAGAAACATGCGTAGCCCCTAACTACTCTCGTTTTAGTAACAGATAATATATTTTTTTATGGGACCGTCTTCTCCGGACGGCAAATTTATTTAAGTTCAATAACTCTTCATTGAGCTTGAAATTTCCATTATTACATAAATTCAAACAATTATAACTATTCAGGTAATTTTGCAGAAAAGGCTATCGCCCGTGTCTATATATATATATATATATATATATATGGCTCGGGCAGCTCGACAGCGGGCTATGTCGGCCAAGTGGGGTTGTGTGCTTCTCCAAGGCGAAGCGCAACGCAACCACGCCGCCTCAAACAGTTGCACTGTATCCTTACACTGCTATCCTGTCGCACGGCGTCTATTACTCGTGGCCCGGACCAGTCGTTCACGATGGACGACGAGATCGAGGACTTCGGGGAGTCGCCGTCACTTTGACGGGGAGTTACTCTCTAGCGTGTAAATCCCCCGTATGCATCTTTAACGGATCGTATCCACTACCACCCAGTCAGGCGTCGGCCGCCGGTTGGGCCCGCGCTGGAGCGCACTATGATGATGGCCGTCACCCCACGATATTCCGTATAACGGCAAGAGAATCGGCCATATTTTGTTTGTTGCGGCACATGTTCTCAATGTTGTTGCAGGTGTTCTTGTTGTTGTTGTTGTACTTCTCGATGTCGATGTGCCATAACGGTGCCTCCGCAGCCTTAGCGACAAGCTGAGCAATCAAGCAGAAGATTCGAGCAACCTCCGATGACACATCGGGGAAGTGTAGTGTGCAGATGAGAGAGGGAGAGTCATTATTGGTGAAGCGTGTGACGCCCTAGACCAAAGCTCGCGTGTTTGCAAATCAGAGCTCGTTTCTAGAGGGCCCACAGTCGAAAGGATGAAAACTACTACATGGCATCAAGAAGTCCCAGCCAGGCCTCCTAGTTAGCACGAGAAGGAACGCCAGAACATTGTGACTGTTGTTCATAATCTTGCTACTTGTGATAATGTTGTTAACTCTACCTGAAACTAGAACATGATACATGTGATCACGAAAGCAGCTACTTGCAACTACATAGTATCAATTAGTCTAGATAGCTAACTACCGATCGCGTTACTACTGGCTCTGTCTGGCTGAGTTTATTTGCGCGCGAGCATTAGAGCATTGCTGATTCCTTCGCCAGGACGGCCAGGGCAGGGTGATCCATGTCGGGATTTCAGTAGCCCGGATAACTTACAAGACGACGGATTTTCGAATATAAAAACAGGACAGCCAGCATTCGCGCCTTGGCGGCGGGCGCGACACGTCTCTCAAGGCTAAATCTCTGCGCTCACCGAAATGCAGCTCTAGCCTTTAGTTTGTTGATATACGATTTGGGGACGAGTCGAGAGAAATTTACAGCTCTTTCGAAGCGACGCACGCATTAAGCCCCTTTGCTCTGGAAGGGCCACTTCCTGCCGGACGTGATTTGTTCCGTGTGTGCAACATGTCAATGAGAGGCGCAGACTTATTGGAGCCGACAGCTGCGTAGGCTTCGGCGTTCATCGGCTGAGCGAACGAAATGAGATCGACCGCTTTTAGTGGCAAAAGCCGCGTGACATGCAGGTCACGCGATGTCTGTCGCTTCGCAAGGCTGGCGTGTCGGGCTTCTGTATATCGTCGTCGTCGTAGTCATCGTCGTCCCATCACGGATGGCCTAAACTAAAGGCTTCATGGATATACTCGCACACAGGCACGTTTGTATGTAGATAGCTAGATGTGCATAAGAATGTTCGACGATACCTGTACACGTCCATAGTTTCAGAGGACGTTGCAGCCCTCACTGACCATCTAGAAAGCCGAATGTGCACACACGCGCATCTACCGCGTAGTAGATTGGTGTACATAGCTACGCTTACATACACACAGCCACAGTACGGTGGCTAACATCGTGATGGACAACGCACGAAGGACGGTCTACCGGTAAACGAAGAAAAGGGCTGTTCAGTTACGTGCTCATATGTACGCCGGTCGAGGCCGGTGCTGTGCGGTGGTCCGATCAGGTGGAGCAGACGTAGGTCGTTGTTTAAGTAGCCGAAGGACCAAGACTAACACTGAAACACACAGCTTGCGGCTGCTTGGATTCACGCAGAAGCAGTGATATGTGCCGCGACAGTATCCACTCTCCCGTTCTAATTCCGCATATGGTGGTTAATGGTTACATCAGTTGTTGACAAACGTTCAAGAGCAAGAAGTCGACTCGAGCGAGAAGGAAGACACACACAAGACCCACAACGGTGGTCCACACGGTCGAACGGATTAGGTCAATCACGGAAATTGGCTTCCAAAATGAGTGAGCTCTAATCCAATATCATAATGCACAGAGACATCGAAGCCTTTATTTGTCGTCTGCCTGTCGAGGCAAACACGCTCGTCCCGACGCGTGAGCGACGGTAGAATCTTGTCTAGCAGCTATTTACAGCGGTAGCATTAAAACTGACTACATCGCACACAGAAAGAAAACCCGCAGTGCAAACGTTTAACAGAATCTATCGTGTGGTATCTATCGCCTAACGCAGCAATCTTAATAATTTGGTCTAGACGCCTGACTGGTTTTTAATACGGTAGATAAATATGTTTGCTGGCCCATACTTGTTGCAGTAGCATATCGTCTACTATAGCATATATGCACGTCGGTTCGCTTTTTTCTAATATATTGTCGACGGCTTCGAACACCCTGTGAACGAGGATGCCCCATCTTTGGTCCACTGTTTTCTTCTTCTCGGATAATGGAAAAAAAGAATGAATAATCATAATAATAATAATAATAAGAAGAAGAAGAAGAAGAAGAAGAAGAAGAAGAAAAAGGAAAACAACAACAAAGAGAGAGGAAGAAACAAGAACAAAAGAAGATAGATGAGAAAAGAAAAGCATGAAAGTAAATAACCGACATTGACCGGGCGATTTCGGCGGCGAGCTAGAGACCGAGCTGAGATGCGACTGGTCGCTCCACACTCCCCTGCTCCACAAAAGCCCGCTTCCTCAGCCTCATCGAAAAAAAGGCGGCCTATTCTGTCGACGGCGACGACGACGACGAGTATTTACGTGTGTCTGTCTGCACGAGACGCACGAGGGGGTGCGAGGCACTGAGCGAGGCCGCCGAGAAGAAGGGGCACTGGACTCAGAGTCTTGTTACGCGCTACTTCCACGCTACGAAAGTGATGGATAGACGGATGGATAGATGGATATGCAGACGGATGAATAAACGCGACTCCGCTTGGCCGGCCCTTTTTCTTCTCTTTCGATCCGCAGGCATTGTCGTTGAAAGTGGATACAGTCTGAAAACAGTACTGCTATAACGTGTATTACTAGTGTTGTCGACACTTGTATTACTAGTGGGTCGAATTCAAAACTCGATGTTCAGGCTTATCGCCTATGCACCAAACGACATGTTTTTGTTGAAAACGGCTTTATTTTAGAGAGCATACGCCTATTCTGCATCCAACATGCACGCATATATATATTTATATATACATATATATATATATATATATATATATATATATATATATATATATATATATATATATATATATATATATATATATATACGCATGCGGCTATATTTTTGCCTGATGGCTTAAAATGTATACTTTTGGCAAACAAATCTTCAAAACCGTCAGTAAATGTCGTATATCTCCATTAAAACCGATTTATCTCGTAACGAAGGCATGAACCTGTAGTAGAAGACATTGTCGATTGAGTAGAGCCAGAATCGTCTCTCGTTAGTACTCAATACAGATGTAGCAAACAAATAACGAATTATGGTCACGGGATGAAAATCAGTATACCTGACATAAACGCAGTATCGAAACAGCAGAAACACGAGAAGCAGTAAATCCACTGGATGATCTCCGAGTTAAATGGCGCTACCACATTTTAAAATGTTTGCTTTCAACTATGCTACTCCATTGCTACAGCCACGCAAGGGACATCGTTAGTCGAGCCAAACCGACACCATATATATATATATATATATATAGGCAAGTTAAGACTTCTAAGAGCAGAAACCAGCTTAGCAACAGTAGACGGTTTCTTTGTCGTCGCCAATACGCGTGTAATGCCTACGATTACCGACAAACACGGTCACACAGAGTGTGCCCACAGGCATCTGTTCCGCTAGTTTCCTCGTTCCAATATACTTAGAAGATATATCTGAAAAAGACCAGTGCACCATCTCGACCCGCAACGGCCGGGTGGAGGCGGCGAAAACGCACTATACAGGCACCATACCAGAATGCGTGCGCGTCTCGTATATCTAGGACATTCGCCGTACAAACTCCAATACCGATTCAACAGGTTGTTCGGCTGGCAGCAATTCAACAGGTTGCTCGGCTGGCCGCAAAAACAGACACACAGAGATAGGTGGGCTGAATGATGAAGTGTCAGCATCGACGAGCGGGTGGACCTATCGTGGACTTCACGTCACTCGCTATTTTCTCAAAATGAGGATCTACTCATTAGGTTGGACAGCGCCGGACAAAAAGGATAGATCAATTGACAGGGTAAAGGGGAACTAACAACAATACTAAGGGAATAAGGGAACACGCGAGCGAGAAACAGAATTAGCAGGAGAGGTCGAATCGGGGCGATGCGAATAACCATGTGAGGAGGGCGAATTGCGGATATCGCGCGCTTTCGAACTTTTGAGGGGATGGGGATGATGAGATTATCAACGATAACAACAACATTAACAACGACAACGACAACAACAACAACGGCAACAGCAGAATCAACAACAACAACAACAACGATAATAACAACAACACAGATCACGATGACGATAAAGATAGCGACAACGACGACGTCAACAACGATTGTAGCACACGATCGTGGCGCAAGAGGGTGGGACGCCTATCTAGGGGCCTGTTGGGGTGGTGGGAGTGCTGGGAAGCCAAACAAGCTGCGCCCACGACCACCACCACCACCACCACCACCACCACCATCACTACCACTACTACTGGCAATGCCCTTGATCTACCACTGGAGAGTTAGAGAGCTCTTCCTTCCTCTGCCTATCTTGACTACCCCGAACCCCCCTATCTCTCTTCCTCTCGGTCATGTATTGCATGCTTTTCCCTAGGAATGCGTTTCAGATGTCTGAGAGTTGACGGAAAGTGTGCCTGCCCTGCCCTGACGTTGCTGTGGCCGTTCGATGCCGACCAATGCGAAGCCCTTTCGACGTTGCTACCTCTGTGCCGCAACCAACGGCGTTGCCGTCGCGTATACTTAGTTCGACGCTTCGATGCTTCTGCAAGTGGCTTGCTGCAAGATGATCGAACACGACTGAGTGAGCGGCGAAAACGTGAAAAAGGGAGAGATCGGGAGCACGAAAGGGAGGGAAGCAAAATAACCGTGCTGAAGTAAAGTCAATGAACACAGGCAGTAGCAGAAACAGAAGTTGAGAAAGAAAACAGCATCATATATATATATATATATATATTGTACGTATATATATATATATATATATATATATTAATTTAGAATTTGTTGTAACTGTAATAGCAATTGTAGGTTTCATCTGAGAAACCCAAAACACGCCAAATTTGACCGTTGGTCAACCCTACTTAGGGTATCCCTAGATCGCTCAGTTAGCTATTTTGTTGAGCATTTGTAGCAATAAGCATCACACCAATGCAATCAGCCGCCACGGCGTTCTCCCATATTTTCGCTTCAGTGTCATATTCTCTTAATTGTTACTTATTGCGAACATTTATCAAGTCGCCCTGTTTGCGGCTTTCTCGGCGACTAAGGCCGGTCAAATTATGAATTGACAATAACCAATTCACCAACTCGTGTGGAACTTTGTGTAAACATTCGTGTAAAAAAACGGAAAAACATAATTCCTCGACATTTAAAATGTCCAGCGGCGCCGGCGCAAACAGCCTGAACATTTGTTTCCAGCAAACTGCTATCAGCAGCAAACATTACGGCCGCCCAAGTTGCTTTGCATTTGCTTTGTAACTTTTGCTGTTTCTGCCCTGTTTTTCTCATCACTTGGCCACGCGCACCAACGACATTGCAGCACACACAATTAGGCGTGTGTTGTTGTCTTTTTCTTCTTCGTGCGCCTCTCCGGAGTTGGCACCAGTTGGCCGCACTGTGGCCCCGTTCTCCATGGCTTCCCTTTCAGCGTCTTTTCGTCACTGACGCCATCAGCATTAGAGGATTCCATTAAAGTTTTCCGCATTGTGCCACACTCTTCCGCCAATCTCGTCTTTGATCGACGGATTTGGCACTTCGGCTGCTGCTGCTGCTGCTGTCATGGCCTCTTGACCGGCTGCGGCATTTCGAACTTCTGCCGGCGGTTCCGTCTCTGCAAAAAGAGGCAGATCGTGATTGCGGCTCGCGACGTTATTGTCGTTGTTGCTGTGGCTGTCGTCGACGAACCAGGGTGATTATCGCGTCGTGATGTTTGTACTGGCCTTATTAACTTGTCACTCCCATCTCGATGTGAGTCCACAACACAAGTGTTTACTGGATCTTGAAATTATTGTACGTGCAGCACCAAGCTCGACTAAAATCGACTGCACTACTCGAATGTCAAAGATTCAAAAATGTCACCAACTAGGCAAATGTCCGTAATCGTTAAAACAAGGACAATGACGTAGGTTACGTACCGCGGTGGACTTGGCTGACTCAAATTCTTAAGCTGAGGCTTCGAGTTTAACCCAGTTTTGGAGAATTTGTTTTACGTTCTAAATCATCCTTCGTCAGACTTAAAATCACAGTGAGGCGTATCGCGCTCTAGCAGTGCGTCGAGGGCCGGACATGTTGAGATATTTAGGGTTTGACCCAACAGTCCTCGTGGCAGCAGCATGGCCGCTGGCTCTCAACGGTGTGATTTATTATCTAATCTCAGTGTGCACCCCTCAAAGAAAATTCGATCAACAACCAGTGGCATTCAGGTAGATGACAACCATAACTAGCTTACTGGCCTCTCAGCCACGCCGCCATTATAAACGGAGGCGTATATATATATATATATATATATATATATATATATATATATATATATATATAATATTGTGATGATTTATTAATCATTTACAATACGTTTGCACTCTCGGCAGTGCTCGCCTTAATTTATATATATATATATATATATATATATATATATATATATATATATATTATATTATATTTATATTTATATTTTATTTATATTTATATTTATATTTATATTTATATTTATATTTATATTTATATTTATATTTATATTTATATGTTTTTCTCTTGCAAATAAAGATATGCATTCGACAATTAATCAATTTGTTCTGTCCGATGGGTTACCCGGCTGACTCATACACAGCTGATTCAGGACAAAAGCCCGCCGCTTGAATTTATCTACAAAATGCAACGCACGATTCATGGGTGAGAATGGATTTTTTTGTTCACGTGACATACAAACCTAAATATGCCTTTTGGTGTCAGGGGGCACTTACAGCGGCGGCAGTATAAGTGGACATGTTGAGCTATCTAGGGTTTTCCCAGCAGTCCTTGTGGCAGCCGCAGCAGCAGCAGCATGATCGCTGTCATTCGGCAGCGATATGGTTTATCATTATTACTACTACTCTTAATGAGCATCGCTCGAAAAAAACATTCGATCAAAAACAGGAATCGGACCCGCGACACTCCGGCAGATGACAACCATGACTAGCGCACTAGCCGCGCCTGAATCACGCCGCCGCCTCATCATATAGGCGATGTGTTCGCTTCGGGAGGGTAGGGCCAATTATCGTCACCGGTGTCCACGAGGCGCCGAAACGCCTCACTTGCGAACTCTAGGCCGTCCACTCCACATGCGTCATGCATGAAAGTCTTCTCGCTTAAATACCGGTGCTCAGATGAATACAATGCTACGTTACGGCCTTACTTAGTAAAAGCAGCACGACCTTGCTGGCTTCACGGGGTCGCAGACTGACGTCTCAAACCAAGGCCTGCCCAAGCCTCACTTTGGCAATGGGTTCAGATGAACGTATTGTTTTGGTCGCGTTTCTTTATTTATATCGTTGTATAGTTGCACAGTATCGTAGAGTTCAAGCATTTTAACGCCTTTGCGACTTCTATGAAGATTTGAAACACCTTTTAAGCAAGACTAGGCTCATTTAGCTAGAGTGATCTACAATGCATTAAAAGGAGAAGCGAGCAAAATAGGTCAAATATTAGCACATTTAAAAGACACTCTAATGCTCTGGAAGGAGGAATAGAGTGAAACGCACGTTATCGGCTTTGTGCTATATTAAATTGAACTATAGAAGATTTTGCTTTAATGAACTATAGAAGATATTGTTCTACTTACTATAGAAAATGTTGTGTTATATTAAATTGAATTATAAAAGATTTTGCTAATTGATGGTGCACACTGCTTGGCCATAGCCCCATGGCTAGGGAAGACTCTTTCTTTAGCGAAAACTCATCTTTTTTAAGCTGACCTTTACCCAACATGTAACGTCCACGGAACTGCTTTCGCATTTCTTCGTGAGACAGACCCCATAAACACACATGTGCCACGGTGGCGCTCGAACCCGTGAGAGAAAGCTCATCATGTTCCAATAGTTACCCTTAAGTCAGTTTGTTAGTGATAGATACATTGCCTAACAATTATGCTCTAATGAAGACACGTCCCAATAGCGTGATAGAGTTCATTGCACGTGTCGGAAAAGTTCAGAAACTTTTAGCGCAATAATCTAACTTGAGATTGTCTAATACGTGCTCTGGCACCCAAATCGGATGTTCGGTGATGCATCATCGGCTCGGTCACACTAAAGCCACCCGAAAGTAAGCAAAACATGTTCACATTAACGGGTAAATGTTTATGCCTTTAGATAGCTAGTCGATGTGAGATTTGTTCCCCGGTACATCGCTTTGTAGAAAGAATTTACAGCAACGGCAATTTATATATATGTATACCGAGCAAGATGGCTTAGTGGCAAAGCCTTTGGTTTGCATTCGGGAGGCCTGGGTTCGGAACCTAGGCCGGCCACTTTTAAATTGGTTTGCATCGTTTCCAATTTAGACAAGGTAAATGCCGGAGTGGATTAATAATCAGCTATGCCATGAAAAAACGGTACACGGACATTAGCCTTACGAATAAAAAAACAAATATATATATATATATATATATATATATATATATATATATATATATAGGTTTATTAGTAACGGTGGGTAGACAGCTTACGTTAGCAGCCTGTAATTGCAATAGAGTCGGTAGCCATCTCCCAATGGGTCAGGCTTAACCCGGAAGACGTCCGTACGTTCTATCAGGTATATATATATATATATATATATATATATATCACCTGTTTGAGTGCGAGTTCCATTCCAAAAAGAACCATATTAAAAATAAAACCTAAAAAAGTTGGCCAACTAGTTTTGTCGGATACGGAGCACGTGCTACCATAGAACGGGCGTGCCCAGACACACCTGTGCTGGCGCGGACGACGATGACGACAATGACAACGAATACAACGCCGCCACCACCACCACCTGCTCCATTGTGCTATGGCATATAGCACAATGAACCTGACAGACTATTACGACGACGACGACAGTTGCTACATAGACAAAAGTACAAACAAGAACGAGCGCTGGAATCCTCACAATTGTCGGCTCGGAGATCCTTCATCTTTCCGCCGAATCCCCTTCGCCCCACTGTTCTTGCGCCTACTTCAGTGTCGGCGGCGAACTCTTCTTGTTCAACTGAACATTCTCTCTTATGTCGAAGGGGGGGGGGGGTCACCATTCGCTATGCGTGTACGCCGTCTTTCACCTCCGACCCCCCAACACCGCTGGTTGTAACGTTGTTGTCATCACACGTTCGCATACGCTCACATAGCCATAGACAGACACGCACATACATAGACACGCTCATACAGACACACACACACACACTGCTGGACGCTCTGCTTAGCTAGGGACCCGGGGGGGTTGTCGCTGAACGGGGTGGGGCGTCCACCCCTAGGCGGACGAATGAGTGAGGCTGGCGATGTCTGAGAATGTCTGCTCGGTACGATGAGCACCGGGCCGGTCGCCTGGTCAAGGAGAAGTTGACAAGGAGAAGGAGGACATCGAGACACCGAGCGAACGAGACACGGCAACGAGCCTAGCCGAGAGTGGAGCGAGGAGACGACGTGGCGGGTTGGAGCAGAGCTGGAGAGGGGGGGGGTCGGCTCTCTTGAAGGCAAACCACGTCTTTGCGTCGCCGTCACATACACACACACGCTGTATACTACTACTAATACTACTACACCGGATGTGGTTCCACCGAAGGTTCGAACTTCCGGTGAAGCTGCAGTCGAGAGGGCACTCGCCGTGTAAGGCGAGAGACAGACTCTTCTAATCTTCACTGCACAACGACGAGAAGGATGGTGACGCGACAACAACGACAACGAACAACAACACCAACACCACCGACAACAACAACACCACCACCACCACCAAGAACAACAACAACAACGTTGATGATGACGATGACCATCAACATCGTGGTGATGCTTAACCGCCCCAATCGTCCGCCCAGCAGGAGCGACCGCTGGTGAACGACGTTTGGCTACGCACTGCCCGTGCACCAACACACACACGCACACACGGGGTAACTAACTAACTAACTAACGAATTAACTTACTTAGCTGACAGACTCATAGACGCGTACATGCACTCACAGACGGACGTGAACACAGACACACCGCATATATATATATACGTAGACATGCGCCGACACACATACACCCACGGGCTATCATCTGCAATCGGGGAACCCCAAACAGTTCCGCCCTCCACTCCGTTACATTTCTACCGCTGGAAGCTCCCGAAATAGAGGAAGCCAGCCGGCGACCAAAGCTTGCTTTAGCTTTGGGGCTTCCTTACTTCGAGACTTGTCGACGTCGTCTTCGTCGTCGTCGTCATCATCATCCCCTAGTCCTCCGTCCGCCGCTAACTAGATTAATACGCAACCACGTCGCGTCATTGTAGTACTAGTTTTGTTGTCGTGGTCGTCGTCGTCGCCGGCCACTAGTCTTCACGATACCCCCGGCAAACCCCCAGAAAGATGGACGGGGCGCGGGAGGGTGGGTAGCGGGTGGTACGTAAGATTCGTGTGGTGAACGACCATGTCTAGACTTGGCAATATCGGGTTCGTTTTTGGCTCTCTGAGATCGCCTGCCTCCACTACTCGCCAGCCATGTAACAGAGCTTGGCCACTCATCGTTCTCCTATCTGCCATATCTGACGAAGAGTGTGGTCACGCTGCTAACACTACAAAACCTGCGACAGTAGCGGAAAGCACAGCAACAACAACAACAACCACACAAACAACAACAACCATACCAACAACAACAACAACAACAACAACAACAACAACCACACAAACAACAACAACCATACCAACAACAACAGCAATAACAACAACAAAAACAATAACGTCAACAATAACAGTAAAAACAACAATGACAACGACAATAACAAAGATGAGCTTACGAGAGATGTGCACAGATACGCTCATTGATTTGCCGGGTGGGTGGATAGATGGTGGACGTGGTGCCGCTATCCAACAAAGCGGAAATTGGCAACGAAATCTGCGGCGAGATTGCCCCCGTTAACGACGCTGACGACAGGCAGTGCTAGCTAAGACAGCTCAATACCAGCAACCAGGACAACAATAACAACAACAACAACGGCAATAACAACATGTTCAGCGACAATATTATCACGAACGTAAGGTTCTTGTTATGACGTGCAGCGCTTATTGTGACGCGTGAATCGTGGCTTGATTCGGTGATTCTTGAAACTGGGACCACCCGTATCGTCTAGAGTGGAGTAGCACATTTTTTCACATCAATAATGTCCTGTCCGGCGGCTCATCCTACATGATTGGGCTTGCACGGCCTTTGGCTCAAATGTGTTTCTATTTTAGACATTTATTATACATTGTCTAGTATTAGCTGTCCATCTATTTGTTACTACATGGTCGATGGAGACTAATCATACATCTGCCATATAAAAACATATATCCGCCAATATGTTTGTAGTTTTAGGTGCAATTTAGGACGCTTAATAAGCTTTACGATAAAGTGCTAAATATTACGGTACAAAACTCGACGCCTAGCATAATCATCTTAAAGAACGACTAGCTAATGATTCAGCCGTACGGGCATCGGACCACTATGATGTCCCAGTGCATTTAGTTTGGCGATACAAGTTTTTCTTACTTCATGTCCTGTTCAAATACTGTACCAGCTCGTCATAATAGATGAGGCACGTTCCAAACACATATGTACCATTTGGTGCTGCCACTCGAAAGCATCTATCAAAGACTTGAAAAAGTATGCAAAATACCTTGGACGAGACCCTATGAAAGAATGAACTATGCTGTCTTGCCGTCATTCTGCATCGGTAATGCGCACGTTTTGCCTTGCATAAGTAACTGTTTTCCATTGAATAATATAAACCGTTCTGGGTTGCATTGTGTTATGCATATCGTATTATTACTCTTAAAAATACACATACCCACATCTCTGGGTTTCTCTTTTTCACTCTAGGTTATCTTGCCTTCTTAAGGATGGGGTTTACTGGTACTGCTGCCATTACTAAAACCTGACCCTCAGCCAAGATCCATTATTAGATTAACGTCCACAAAACTGTTTTTCACATTGCTTCATAGACGGGCCCCCATAAATACAAATGTGCAACGGTGGGGCTCGAACCCGCGCACCTATATGTCTTCCCCGGTTGCGAGGCGGAGACTTAATCCACCACGCCACCGGGCTACTAAAACTACTACTACTACTACTACTAAGTAAAGTTTTCGGGCTGACCCTTAGCCAAGATTTAACGTCCACGGAACTGTTCTTCACATTGTTTCATAGACGGACCCCCATAAATATAAATGTGCAACGGTGGGGCTCGAACCCGCGCACCTATGTGTCTCCCCCGGTTGCGAGACGCAGACTTAAGCCACCACGCCACCGGGCTCGACACTACTACTACTATTATGTGTTCATATCAGTCAGTGTGTTAACTTCTTTCTTTCTCTCTCCCCCATTATACCGACGCTCTTCTAGGACTGGGCAGGTTCAAGTTGGACTCAGTGCGAAACAGCTTAATCCCATTGAATAGACTCTGCACCTTTTGGGGGGACGCACACGGCCACATCGACGGGGGGCAGACCGAGCGGGCAAGGATCGCTTTGGGACATTCGTGCGTCAGTCGAGATTCATGACCCTAAAAGCGCATAGCAAAGAACACGACGTGCAGAAAAATAGGGGGAAGAGGAAGACGGAAAAACTGCAGATTGCAGCGGCAGCAGCGTCTGCGTCGTCAACAGCGAGAGGAATTATAGAGTCGTACCGAACCAGATTCGGACTATGCAGGCACTCGCTACCACCTGCCGGACGAGGCGAGAGCACCGAGTGCCCTCCGGCCACCGAGGTTGATTCCGGCGTTCATTGCGCAAAACTGCCACCTGCTCTCGCTGCTGATGTTTGCCTATGGCGTAGAATGACGACGACGACGAAAACGTACGTGGTCAACTAAAAAACGTGGCCTCTACGACACAAAGCATGACCCCTGGGGTCAGGACGACTCGACCGACTATGGCCACCACCAGTCTAGATTGTTGATACGTTGACGCACTCTCTTTTCTGGGCTTGGGCAATAATAATAATAATAATAATAAGCTACCTCTTCATGCCTATTGCTTTGGAGATACTGGGTCGTAGGAGTGTCGGCACTACAAAGTTTTCGGGGAATGTCGCTATACGTACGGACGGTATTACAAGCGGCCGATGCGAATCGAAGCTTATGAGGTAAATGAAGTATTTGGCTGTTTGTGGAAAGAACGTCTATTGCAAGATTGTTCATTCAATAAAATAAAGTAACAATTAAAGACTAATAGTAACACAACGGGCAGCTGCTGCTTGTACGCAATCTCCAGCTAGCAGTATTTCAGTCGAACGAACCAATGAACGACTACCTGGTAAGCGGATACTTAGGAACAAATGTAAGGTATTTTTTTTTCTTTTTTACAGGAGCCAGGAACAAAAATGCATAACGCACACCCTTTGGTCTGGGTAGTGTGGGACTCTCAAACCCACTAAAAACCTGGTGACCCTCTAACCTACATGACCGGGATACTAGTGGTATTACTTGAGTGAAGGAATAAATGTAAGGTATAGGCGCATAATTGTTGCGGTATGTTTGCTTCTCTCTTCGACTGCGATATCAGTTAGCATTTGCATTTAGCCGATGTTTGGCGCCTTGAAGGAGACGACTGAGAACACCTTTCTTCCTCTGTCGTTTGTTGAGCGGCTAATTTGATTGCAAACTAAAGATATACATGCGGCTGTTGTTGACGAAAAAAACAAAACAAAACGGGAGCCTCATTTGAAAGCGGCGAAAGAAATTCGTTGATCGTCGCGCACGGTATGCTCGTCGGTTTCCTCTTATGCTCTTTTGGCCGTGTATCTGGGCAAAGGGCGAGAAGCAAAAGCAGAAAAAAAGAATAATGAAGAAGAGAAACAAGAAGAACTAGGCAGGCTGTTGTCGGGTGCAGTCGGGCCAGCCGTCGACATCCGTTCAGTCACAGAAGCAACATCAACGGCAACATAGCGGTAACAGACTACAACGGCGTTACGCTGGCGGTGGTGGTGATGGTGGCCCAGAAGCAATATTTGCCCACCCAAGGTTAGCTCACACCGCGAATACGGCAGCCAAACGAGACACGCACAGAGACAATGCAAATAAAGATAGCATAAGGGAAAGACGAACAATAAAGAACAGAGCGAAACAGAAACGGGCACAGGAGAACGAAATGGAGAGAGAGAGAGAGGGATGGAACGAAGAACCAAGGCAGAGAAAGAGGAGACATGGGGCAAAGCCGAGAAATAAGGAAAAGGGCCCGGTTGGTTCGCGTAGAGAGCTGTTATCATCATTTTTGCCGTCGTCGTCATCATCATCGTCGTCGTCGTCGTTGTTGTTGTTCAAGCCCGGCGACACTTGTGTTGTGATGTCACATGGCCTTCGAGTCTATCCACCTAACAATCGATACCTAACTACCACGATCAACACCACCGCTAGTGTGACTGTCATTGTCGTCGTCGTCATTCTCCTCTTTTCTTCTTCCACAATTTCCTCTTGTCGTGGCGTACTCATCTGGACGTCAGCCCCCTTCCATCTGCACAAATATTCCCCATTTCCCCTGCCGCCGCTTCCACTGACCCCCTCCACCACCGGCGCCCCGCCGTCACACACCTCGTAGAGACACATATACAAACAAGCATGTGCGCCCTCCAGCATTCATTCATCCACTTGCCCACGACCTGTACCCCGGAGACCTTAATAAGTGGCAGTGACAAGAACATTAACAACAACAATAGCAACAATAGCAACAACAACAACAACAACAACAACAACAACAAAGAGGGAGACCACAAATAAAGAAAACAACGACGACGACGCTGACCACAATAACCACGATCACCACGAGTCAACCGCGGCCATACTGGTCGGCCATCCTGTACAATTATACATCTCTTGCACTCTTGCTTTGTAATTCATTTCCATAAAAACTCCGGCGTTCCGCCTGTTCCTCTGCGCCATGCTAGCACATAACGATCTGCCAGACAGCATAAAAAGACTCTGCCTCTCTTTCTAACGTCTGATAATAACGGCGACGAGCGTATTTCTTCTAGCTTCTATGTTGTTGTTGTTGTTATAGTGCTTCTCGCGGCTTTGTTGTTGTTGCTATTGTCGGCGGTTTCGTTATATTTTTTTGGTTATTGTTGTTATCGCCACCCTTGCTCCCTTTTTATTTGTTGTCGTTGCTGTTATGTATCCCTATTTGTTTTAAAGATATTCCGTAAGGCTAATGCCCATGTACGGTTTTTTCATGTCATGGCTAATTTTTAATCCACTCTGGCATTAATCTGGTCTAAATTGGAAACCATTCAAACCAATTTAGGAGTGGCCGGTCTGGGTCTCGAACCCAGTCTTCCCGAATGCAAGGCAAAGGGTTTGCCACTAAGCCACTTGCTCGGTTTTGTTTTCTGCTGTTGTTGTTGTTCTTTCTGCAATTGCTATTGGCCAATACCGTTGTTGCCATCATCGCTTTTACGCGTATCTATTGCACTCTGACGAGTATTGCTCAGAGTACTCCTGGAGTCATCCTTTTCTCGTTCTTGTTGCTATTGTCGTTCCTGTTTCTCCTTCTATTGTTGGTGTTGTTGTTGCCGGTGTTGTTGTTGTCGGTGTTGTTGTTGTTGTCGGTGTTGTTGTATTTGTGGCTATTGCTCGGCCGTGTCGTTGGTCGTTGGCGTCTGCTGTTTGCCCAGCCGTTGATTGCTCTTGCTGTTTAATGGCACGGCGGCAGTGGTGGCTCTGTTGCTGTTGCTGCTGATTATCTTACTTATCATGATCATCATCAGAATCCGCATCATCATCATTATGGCTGTCTTACATGTTTCGGCTTGTGTTTACACTAACATTACGTTTGTAGGTGACGCCATTGTTACGGCGCTACGGCCGCACGCGTCCTTCACTTACGCAGCGCACTTATATTAGTGGTCGTCGCCGCATACTAACCTGATTTACTCGACACGACGCGCCAAAAAGAGCATCTGCTTGTTCCGCTATGTCGCTATGAGCGCCACTGTTGAAGCATCCGGCCCAGGAATGATGGACGGGACGCCCGGAATCGTCAAGGGCATGCGTGCGTAACCAGAGAAACCTTCTCTTTGGCCAAGCTCGGCTACGGCCACCATCAAAGATAAAACGTTCTTAAATACCGGCAGAACATAGTAGGACCGTCAAATCAGCTTCGATTTTTTCTTTACTATATATATATATATAAATATATATTATTTTTTCTTTGTTATGTAATGCCGTTATTGGCACTATTGCTGCTGGTATTGTCAGGGCTGCTTTGTCATTATTACTCCTGTTGCTACTACTACAACTCGATGTATCTACAACATGTCTATGCCTATCTATCTGTGTCTTCTGCTGACACAGTCGCGGCTACCGCACGCATTAACGCAACGCAACAATCGCCTACAGTCAGCGTGGGCCTCGCAATTGTACTGAGCAGAATGACGTCCAGCCCAGCGTCAACAGCTGTCAACAATCCTTAACCACACCGTTAGCTAATCTAGATAGAGCAGAGAGAGGTAAAGAGATGTCGGTCTCCGCTGTAGGCAGCCTTTTTTTGAATCTCTACCTGCTGACGCTGCTGCTGGTGCCACTGCTGGCCAGTCCCTATTCCCCTGTTGTGTGTTGGAGACGTCGCTTGTTCCTCTCGAAATCATACGCCAAAGGAGGAAAACAGCGTTTTTTTTGGGTGCTCCGGCTTTTCAGCAATTTGGTAATTTGGCCTTATAGGGGACCATCGGGTTCGTCATAGGACGAAGATCACGCAATCGAATCAAAAAGGAGTAGGAGGGGAAGAGGAAAAGCGCGAGGAAAACGGACATTTCCAGTGGCTTTCAGGCGGGGAACATAACGGAACCCCTGGGCGCCACCGTACAAACGTCGCTCCTAACGCTTTGGCTAGGGGCGACGTTTGTTTGACGCCAGGCACAACGATGATAATGATGATGATAATTATTATTATGATAAGAGCAAAGTTGCTTTGTCAACCAACAGCAGCAACAGTCGCAGCAATAGCAGAGTAAATAGGCTACACCGAAGGGCAAACATGGGTTGGCCAACTATGACGCCCGGACGGACACACAGCGACTCCTATATAGGAAGCCCACACAACGACTCGGGAATGGGAAGGGAGCACGAAATGATGTTCTTGTTTGGGGCTGGAGCGACATATTGTGCTGGTAGCCGTTGCGATTAAGCGCCCCGCGCCGAGCTGATAGTGTCGTTGACGAAGCGTAGGTGGCACTGGTGGCTAGCTAAGCGTCTGCCGCCTTTGCTGCTACGGACTTGTCGCGGCTGCGTTCTCGAACCATTTTCAAAGACACAAACAGACCCAATCCCTTTAGCATCCTAGCCAAGCCGGTTCGCCGCCTCGTAACAATAGTATTGGGTTATGAATCGTCATACGAGTGCATATACTATCTCTGGCCTACGTGCATGAGTCTTAGATAGGAATATTTACAGACTAGACTACCGCATTTTTTATGTTTGCATAAACACTATAAGTGCATTAAATGTATTTAAACTTTTCCGCGCGCAAGTCTTTCTAAAAAATTATTCTCAACTGTATTTAAAAAACCGCATCGTTTCTAAGTACTGGGCGTATTTCGGAGTAGACACAAGTAGGTGAAGTAAAAAAGCGCCAAAGCAGATGCGATGTTGTCTTAATACTCCTTTTCCCCATAGGTAGATCGTCAGGCTGAAAGCCTTTAGGTTCGCCATCGAGGGATGAGGTCATGTCACATTTTCGGAAGAAGCTATAGGAGCCACCCTTAGGTTAACACGACTATCACCAAGTGCACCATAAGAGGCCTTAAACACTGTAGAATAACCTATTTACTTCCGAATCCCTTCATAGCTGTGTCTATGAAGTTTGTTTTTAGGAATGGAAAGGCAACGCTTAGTTAAGCGCCAAAACTAAAATATGAAAGTGGCAGTGCTACAGGGTAAGTTGAAAAGCCTAAAAATATAGTTGTTTTAAACAAATCTTAGCTTGCTTTCTGTTCGCTGTTTATGTCTTCTTTCGGCGCTTTTCTACACCAAACTAGTCGTTATATATATATATATATATATATATATATATATATATATATTTATATTAACGACTAGGCTGTTGTTGGGTATAGAAAAGCGCCGAAAGAAGATATAAACAGCAAACGAAAGGCAAGTTAAGATTTGTTTAAAACAACTATATTATTAGGCTACAGGGTAAGTTGCTACAAGGTAAGTTGAAAAGCCTAAAAATATAGTTGTTTTAAACAAATCTTAACTTGCCTTCTGTTCGCTGTTTATATCTTCTTTCGGCGCTTTTCTATACCCAACTACAGCCTAGTCGTTATATATATATATATATATATATATATATATTAATGTGTAGTGTGCAACAAAATATAGATCTATACGTGCGTCTCTACTCTGTCCTTCGACACGTTGATCAGCAACTGTTCAAAACTGCCCTTCGACGCCGTCTCATTACTATGCCGAACGCGCCACCAGCGGACACGTTTTGTGGTGCTTTGATGTTGAGAACCCAACTGAGGTTATGACAAGCATGTACCGCATGGCCATCGCTAGTACTGTCGCGCCTTAGCCACATTTTTGTTGTGTTCAAGATTTTTGTTTACGCAGGCCGGTACGGCTACATGGCTTTAAGACTAACGCGTGAGGTTCTCCACGCAAAAGTCGAAGCTTCATCATTACTGAGACGCGATGCCCCATTCAAGTCTCGTCTTTGGACCACTGCTATTGTACAACGTATGTTTTGGTCACCCGTCGACAAACCATAGCCAAAGCGATTAGTCGCTTAAGAGGCTAAGCGTATGTTCCATGTGTATGAAATCTAGCCGAGCGACCCAATCGTTATCCCAAAGAAAGTAATGAGAACGGAAAGGCATGGTGCACTTGGCAACATTATATGGTTTGGATGAATTATCTGAAAAGACGCTATTACTGAAACCGTGTATGAATAGTTCAAGATGATGAAATTGCCAAAAAAAACAAAAGAGACAACTGATAGTAAATAATACAGTTCATGTGGGGTCGTAAATAATATTGTCGTAGGGGTTCAAAGATGAGGAATTTGCCATAAGCTTTGTCCTATTACAAAATGCCTACGAACTATAACAATTAGCAACAGACAATAACAAGCATTATGCCATAGCATACCCGGCATATCTGCAGGGTAAAGTCAATGGAAAAATACAGGATCAGTGTTTAACTAAACATTGGAGTCAAGACGCGTTTTACTTGCAAGCAGGTCTTGTTTACGGGGTACCTCCTTTTTAATTTTAATAACCTCGGCTACCGCGCGGACAGCACCACGGCACAAAACTCACAAGTGAGAAGGCAGTTAGCGAACCAGGGCTCACTTCTACTAAAAACTACGCTAGCATTAATGTACTCGCATTTAAGTCACAAACGCAATGCACACTGACAGATTACATGAACACGTCTGTAGCTCGATTCACAGCACCCCCAGTGGTTAGTCCTCGATGGTAATGCTGCGGTCGACAAAACTTTGTCAAAAAAGGAGGCTCTTTGCGGGTGAGTCCTTCAAATTAAAAAGCGGGTAATCAGCCGCTTGTTTCTCAGGTCAACTGATGTTTACGCAGATCAGAGATTAGGTGCCAAGTGAAGCCGCCGTTATGAAATTGCCGTGGAAACAGTGAGGAAAGTTTAGCACTGATCGGCCTTCGGGCGAGCAAACCAGCGTATCGCTCTGTTTTAAGTTTATTATTTGCCCACTAGGTCGGCAGAGCAGGCTAATAATCCCAATGGCGATCCTGTGCAAAAACAGTACGACGAACGAAGCTGTGTATGAGGTTGCGTGTGTGACCGGAGCGGCCAGAACAAGCGTGAAGTCCAATACTCGGTTAGTTCCTCTTAGCTTTGTTGACGGCTTTTCCATAACCGACATACTTGCCAAATTAACAGGCTCTAGTTAGATAATCCAGCTGTAGCTGGTGCTGAAAGATGACAAAAAAAAGACGAAAAATACAAAGACGAGGAAACCCCTTGCTGTAGGCTCGTCCGGAGAGGGGAAATAGGAGCCGGAAGAGAAAACGAGACGATAATAGAGAGACAGTATTGAGGTAGAACGAACGCGCGCAGGGATGAAGGCATCCGTTGTGAATGCAGAAGGTCGCCGGACTGGGGGGTCGCACACCACCTGGCATCGTGGTGATCTTCGTTGTCGTTGCTGTCGTCTTTGCAGTTGCCGTCAAACGAGCCAGCGGTGGCAGATTATTCATGACCGTGGGGAAGAGATAGGTTTGCGCAGGACGACGGAAGGGGATACCGGCATCTCAATAGTGTCTCGGCCAGCGACAGGCAGCAAGCTGTACGAGAACACGAGGCCACGTGAGCACAGCCGGCAAGTCGAAGGGCACGCCACGCAGAGCGCGCGCCCTCATGGTTCCTTGGGGAAAGCCCAACAAGGAGATGGTCGCTCGACCGGTCGGCTCAAGGCTGCTTCAATTCCGGGTTGCAGCCCCGCTACGAGGCATACACCGAGGGCCGCAGGCCCGTTAGAAGGCGGGGGGGGGGGGCGGGGGCGGGACTGAGGGTCGCGGCAGGCAGGAAACGCCGGTTGTCCGGCACAGGAACAGACTAGCAGACGAGGAAACGAGACACAACTGGTACTGGTGGCTTGTCGCCGACAGAGGGGGAGAGCAGCCAACTGCCGCAAGAATAACAACAACGACAATAACAACAAAGACGACAGCAACAACACCAACAATAATAACAACAACCATAGCTATAGTCGCTTTAGCGACCCCCGACGTCGGCTAGGGCACCGGCGGCGGCGGCGGCGGCGACGACGTCGACAAGAGCAGCATCTGCAATGCCTGCCTCTGTGTTGGGGTTGTCGGCTGGCCGGCCAGATATTATGGTCTGTCTCAAGAGCCCGCCTATACAATTGGGCAGAGGAGTCGGATTTTCGTTGGTTGCGCGTAACTTGTCTGACATCATACGTCTCGTGACTTTCCTTCAGCTAGGTCAAGCAGATGCAGGCAAGCGCAACGGTGCCTTTAACCTTTGTCGTTCTCTTTCCCTCGCTCTATGCCTCTGTTCCTCTTTCTCCCTCTCTCATAAGGAAGAAGAGGAAGATGAAGAAAAGGAAGAGGACGAAGAGTAAAATTGCAAATCGGAATTGCGACGCGGTTAGCAGCTACTGCTCCTCCCGTCAAACTAACTGCCTGAATCCAGCCGGGTCCAGTCACTGGTTGTCAGGCAATGACGTCCCAACCACCCAACCTCCCACCCACCAATCCATCCACCTTAAAGCTTTTCCATTGCCTTCCTGGTCAGGACGGTCAGTTGCTTCTGGTGTGGGCAGATTACTGCCCCGTAATGCTCTCAGCGTCACCACCAGTTAGGTGCTCTGACATGCATCCTGCTCATGACGGCCCAAAGCTGCATGCTTAGCCCCTCCGATACGCAGTTTGCTTCGCTTCTTGGCGAGGTTGCCGACAGTTCACAGTTCTAGCGGTATCGCCATTAGCAGATCAGCCATACTTACTCCGTGTGAGCTTATTCACAAAGTGCAGCTTAATGTACATTTTTTCCAACATCGCAATCCGAAGCCATCGCGCCAACGACGAAACTTCCAGACAGACGTACCTAGTAAGTAACAAATCATCAACTACTAAATCAACTACAAGCGATTATAACGACACATCAAAATGTGTGCAATGATATCAATAGCCTTGCTGTATGTAACTACGATTCTACCGGAGCGTAGAAGTAAAGGAAGACATTGTATATGATAAAGACAAGACACATTAGGAAGTTAGGGAAACTGTGGAATGTCCTTTAGGGTGTTCGATAGAGTTTAGCGCTTCGATTCAAAACCGCCTTTTAAGAAAGAGCGCCTGAAACGTTTACAGTTTCCTATCCTCAGCTTGATTTCTTTACCTTAGATCAGCTCATTATTGCTTTTGTAGCAGCGAACAAAATAAATCACCAGTGGCATTTAGGCGGGTAACATAACTGGCCCAAGAGCGCCGATGTGCAAACGTCGCCACATAATTATTAAGTGTGAAGCGACACTCTAACTTTCTTTTTATAATACAAATAGAGCATATCAGCGCATAAACGCATAAAATGCTCAATCAAACAGTGCGAGTGAAAACGATAAAAATGCTACATCTGATATACACACTTGCTCCGGAGAACAGTCATAACAATAGTTTAACATTTATACAAATGCAATCATATACAAACATTTACACAATTCATGTACGCAAGCATATATTTATTTAACTTTCAGTGGGGTGCATTTAAAATTTTATTTATCATAACTTACAGCAGTGTTGCATAACTTACAGCACTCACTCGACGATTGTATAAAACGGTAAGCAAATCGATTTTCACTTTTCCGCATACAGCTAACGTATTTCCGGCATGAATCCGAGTATTTCGAAATATCGCCTAGCCGACTACGGTAAGCGGAGAGTGATGAATGGTGTCTTCATAGAGCGCCCCTTCCCAATTCTCTGCCGAAGCGTGGCTATAGGTAAACGCCACGAAAGGCAAAAGTCGATCGTATTTGGCGAAATAATTACGGCAAAGAAGAACCACACGGGGAAGAGCCTGATCGTTGTGTAGACACCTCTATACAAACGCCTGTGTGTGTATATATAGTGAACAAAACTAGTGCAGGACGCAAGTGTGCGCATATATATATATATATATATATATATATATATATATATTAAGACCATCAGGGTATCTCTGCGTCTAATAACCAGCTCATAGTAGGGAAATCTGAAAACAGAAAAAAGGAGAAGATTAAGCAAGAACTTTAAGCAGAGAGCATTCGGGAGCAATATTCGGAAAATGACTCAAACGAACTCCGTGCATTCTATGCTTCACAGCATGATTGGCAAAAGTGTCTACCAAACGTCTGAATGCACAGTAGATAGAAGTCCGCTACTAGAGATTACTTGCCCTAGTAGATCGAATAACCCCAGACCGACGGATAACGGGAATCCCGCAGCGGCCGCCAACGTCGGAATTACCTTATCCCACGGCATGGGCTACTGAGTTCGCCTATGCAGCCCGTAAGGACATCATACACCTACCTACACGGCATGCCAGGGCGGTCAATGAAGAGCAACGTATGCAAATCACAGCACAACGGGCAGACCCGTACAGGATTTGTGTATCACGCTGTATCGCAGGTCGACGCCCTGTATCACGTGATAGCAACGTCAGCTCGGCACGGTACAGCAGCTTGGTTAATAAAGTTAATACGCTTTGTACTACAATCTCAATCATGCAAGTTATCGTCACATCGATGACTTTGGTAGTAACAGTAGTAATAGTTCTGCTGATGTGGCTGCCGAAAGTAGTTGAAATAGTTAGCCTATTATTACTATGATTGCTGTTGTTTAAGTTATGACTGCTGCCATTACTTTACATTAAGGAGGAAGGAAGCGCGATGCTATCGCAGGTGCAGCATAAATCATCGTCGATGCTGCAACAGGCCACAGCCTCAATATGAATTTCTCCGATCTCGAAGGCTCGTTGGGTTGGCCAAGGCAGCCAGCAGAGACCGGGTCACGAGTGTGGCGACCTTTACTACCAGCACTCCGCCTATAAAGTGGCAGGACTCGTCACGATTAGACCTGCTGAGATGCTATCCGAATTAGAATGGACGATAAATAACAAACTTGCCTCGATTGGCTTTACATTATATATATATATATATATATATATATAATGCCGGACTGGATATTGAGAAAATGCATTTTGTTGTTGCAAACCCCAGTTGATAAAAACAAACAGCACACCAAAAGCCTCAAGTCCCGCTTCGTCTCTTACTCTCTACAGAGTATATGATAACGGATACCGTAAACAAAAAAGCGCAGACGGAAATTTTAGTCAATAAACAAATAGGCGCAGACGAAAATTTTAGTCAATAAACAAAAAAGCGCAGACGGAAATTTTAGTCATTAAACAAAAAAGCGCAAACGGCGATTTTAGTCAATAAACAAAAAAGCGCAAACGGCGATTTTGGTCTTCGTAGCGGCACAATCCTGCGATGAAGCGCACAACGGAAACAGCCAGTAGAATTGCATGTGAGTTTAAGCTTCTTCGTTTCATGCGTTACGATGACGCCGGGGCAGGATCTTGACTGAAGGCCCGTTAAAGTTAGCGGACGACTAGACAAGTGTCCCTTGGGATGGCACCAAACACGGTTAATTGACTTAGTATGTATATACATATTTTTAATTTAGCATATATATATATATATATATATATTCTAGCGATTAGGGTGGGCGCCTTCTGCTCATGTTTTTTTTTCGAAATGAAAAGAAAACAGCTGGGAAAATGTGGGCCACCTGTCATTCTTCACTACTGATTTGCGGTACTGGAACTTTGGAGAAACTACTGCGGGAAGTCGCGAGTTGACTTTTTCTAGCGTCCGTCATTTAGGCAACAAAGAACTTAGGGTCATTTAACCTAATGTCTTTGATATATTAAACAAATTAAATTATCAATAACAATGACACCAGTCTGTCCGCCCATCGCGTTTTGCATCTCCAAGTTGTTCAGTCTGTGACGGGGACTACTTATATATATATATTATGTGCCTGAATTTTATAATCTCCCATTCGCTTGAGAAGTGACTAGAACTCAGTGAATATGAAATTAAATTGCCTTCTCCTAGAGCTTCAAGAAATCTTTTTTCTAATCCGTGCGCACGCTGGCCTTGCTCATATAAATCTCAACCTCTCTGTCACCGGCTGGCGTGGTTTCGGTCAGCAGGTAAATGTTGTTGAACTCGCAGATCATACGTAATCTGTCACCATACTACCGTACGTATGCTATTGTGTGCCTGAACATTACTACTCCGTCAAACCGTCAACGCTGGACGCAGACGGCCGTACCGTGCGATACGTCGTCAAAGACGAAAGTATCAGATGCAGATGCAGATAATGATGGTCTCACAGATTAGCTAGCTACTGTGAAACCATCATCATCATCATTTGCATCTGCATCTGCAACCACTCTCACCACCACCATTTTTTTCGTCGTCTTCTGCGTCGACTGTCGACGTCAAAGCCAACGACAGTCCAGGTTAGATTTGACTAAACCACGCCAAAAAAACACACACAAACAGACACGCCCACGGGCTTGGGCATGCTGCCATCCTGCAAGGAAGACGTCTTGCTGCCATCCTGCAACCAAGACGTCTTGCTGCCATCCTGCAACCAAGACGTCTTGCTGCCATCCTGCAACCAAGACGTCTTGCTGCCATCCTGAATCCAAGACGTCTTGCTGCCATCCTGCAACCAAGACGTCTTGCTGCCATCCTGAATCCAAGACGTCTTGCTGCCATCCTGCAACCAAGACGTCTTGCTGCCATCCTGAATCCAAGACGTCTTGCTGCCATCCTGCAACCAAGACGTCTTGCTTCGAACGTCTCCGTCCACTCAGTATCGCTAGTATTAGTGGGCAAATGTCAGTTAGTCAGGAGTCGCAAATGATGGAAGCCGACCCAGAGAACGAGCACACAACACATCGTCTGTTTTGGTGTCTAGTAGTTGTGGTTGTAGTTGTTGTTGTTGCTGCTGCTGTTTTTGTTGTTGTTGTTGTTGCTGTTCGGTCAATATTAATATGATTTCCTGATCAGTGGTAAGAGGATTAATAATGGTATTTTCGTCTCATTTCGCGTGCTGGACCAGAGCCGTCGTCTCTTTGTTTTATCTTGTATGTCCATCTCTCTTCCCTTGCCCCCCCCCGCGCTTTCTCTCTCTCTCTCTTTGTCTTTAGCTCTCGTTTTTTTCCACAGCGGAAGAGACCGCGGAACCGTCGGTGGATACTGGGGTAAGGGGTGCTACCGGGTTTATGCGGTTCAGCTTCTTCTTCTTCCTATTCTTCTGTTTGTGTACTGTTGTCATTGTTGTTGTTGTTGCTGTCGCGGTTGTAGCTGTTGATGTTGTTACGGTTGCAATTGTTGTTGTTATTGTTGCTGTTGCAGTTGTAGTTGTTGCTGTTACGGTGGTTGTTGCTGTTGTTGCCGTCGTCGTCGTCCTATGTGCTGCCTATACGCGCCATTGCGGACTGCTGTGCGGCTATTCCAGCTCCTACTACGAGTTTGATTGCTTTGGCTGGCACAGCCGTGGGACGCTACAACACTACCGCGGACGGTAATAGCCTAATGATGCTAATCAAATCAGACCGCTGAGGTAGACCGCTATATGTATATCGCCCGGCTATAACAACAACAACAACATCTACAACAACAGTCGCGGTGCTACAGGTGGCGTTGCCGTTGTTGATGCTACTGTTGCTGCCGTCGTGTTATCTGTGGTTTCATGTGTTGTTGTTGTTGTGGTTGTTGTTTCTGCATATGAAAATGTTATTGATGTTGTTGTTACTGCTTTTCCTGTTGTTGTTGCTGTTGTTGGTGTTGCTGTTGTTGTTGTTGTTGCCACCACTATGCATGCTGATAGAGTTGTTGTCGTTATTGTTGGCGACGATGTCGTTGTGACGTTTACTTGCCCTCCCCACCTCTACGCCTTCTTTGTTCAACTGACTATGTGCGTCATGTACTAAATGTAGATGGATTTCGCATTCAATGTTTTGACACAAATGTGTCAACACTGGCAGGCGCAGGCCGCCGACAGCGATTAGAGTGGTCGCCCGATTGGCAGCTGAACAGATAGAGACGGCAAAATTGATAAGTCAGTAGGGGAAAAACGAGCACAGACAAATAGACAGACATATACACAGATTTGCTAGAGAGGTATACAGTTTTCAGTTGCCGCTCGTCTCTGCTCTCTTCATATGAGGTTTGCTATTATATCCATATATACGAGCAGCGCCCAAAGCCATACATGCGAATCGACGAGATACAATCAGCAATTTATAGGTGGCCATATTTACTTCGCCGGCAAAAGGCAGCGAAGTAAAACAAAACAAAGCAGAACGAGAGTATATCAGATATCCGCTCATAAGAGCGGTCAAACTGTCCAACAGCATACAGAAGCACAAAGCTGCTGCGCCGCTGGTGGTGCGTTTTTGTCCGGTATTTACTAATCGTTTTTAATTACTAATTAAGGCATTCGTCAAACCATCTTAAAATGTAAACAGGGATTTGGCTCGACGGTAATTCTTATTATTGTTGTTGTTTTTGTTGTTGCTGCTGCTGCTATTGCTGCTTCTAAGAGGAATAGCTAAACACATGGATAAACGTTATAGTAAGAGGTTGCTTTGCTTCGATTGCAGGCGGTGTTATATATAGATATTGCATGATACGTATGTCTTTCGTTTACTTTTGCAGGGATTATCGCTGTTTATCACAAGCAGTACCTACGTATATCTTTTATGTTTGTTTGTTTTGTAGGTGTCACCTGACTTCGATATATATATATATATATATATATATATATATATCACTAGTCAGTTGTTTCTGAAGTATACACAAACAGCTGATCCAAAAATAGGCTACTTATGCGATGAACCTCAAGGATGAGGCGGGCGGGGGATAAGAGGGAACAAGCATCGAGTCCCACCTTCGCCGCTGGGCAGCATCGCTGGCGCCACAGCTACGAGAGGAAGGGGCGTAAGGTGACGTCACAATCCGCTAGCAGTCTGCCCTTTCCGACAAGCCGATAAGATGTGCCCTGTAACGGGTAGCCGCACCTAAGTTTGGAGTTCTACACTCGCACGTCATAAGATGCGTAAACGTACGTTCCCAGATTCCTCTATACATATATATATATATATATATATATATATATATATGATCGTATATTGTATTATACAATTATGTTTATTTCACTCAAATTGAGTATATGATACATTTCAAATGTATCTTCATGAAGCTCTATCTTCTTCACGCTTCCGACGAGAGAAGTAGTGCAACGATTTTCGGTCCAGCGCTGTGCACTCCACTGCATGGTATATTGTATTATATAATATTACGAAACATAACAATACCTCTTTTTATTATGTTCTGTTACTTTATGAGTCTCTGTTTAAACTTATATGTATATATATATATACACATTTTTTTCTTAACTTGATGAACTCTCAAATTTATTTTCCGTATAATACATTATGTATATGTTACACGTATCACGATGGATTAGCTAAGCCGATGTGCCTAGTGGGCGCGCACTGTGACTGTCACTAGTTTGTTTTGATGAGGCCAGGCCGAGACCACTTCAGAAGTGTGCCCCAAACGGAGGCCGCGTTTCTACGTTGTATGTCAAAATACAGACGTTGTTTGAAAAAGGACGACGACCTGTTGTCACCGCATGACAAGTTTATCAAGGTGCCGACTTTGCGGATCATCCGCTTGGTCCGAACGCTAGGAGCGTCCAGGGTTTCATACGCGTAACGGTAGATTTCGTGAGCATACCCGATTGATGAGTATTTTCTCAACTTGCTACTCTCCGCAAGTGGGCTGCATAACCAGCTTCGGATGCGCTGCCACCGACTATAGAAGGGGCTAGGAAGTCGGTAATGGCTGCATTCCAAGCCATCATATATATATATATATATATATATATATTTATATATGCGTTCTCTCACAATCGTGCACTCTGCAAACGTATGTGGCGATAGTCACCCCTATAATCACAATTCAAACAAAGTTCATTAAAAAAATATCTCACTCCTATACGAAACATTTCCGCTCCCCCTTTCCATTGGCAAAAATGATTTTCTCACCGAGCTTGACCATACCCTAGCGTTTCAGGCACAACAATGCTGACACCCTGTATATATATATATATATATATATATATATGATAAGAAAATGACGTAAAAAAACGTCGCAGCGAGAACAGGAAGTAATAAATATCCGACTGTGTATCAGGTTTGGGACTTGGACGCCGCGTTGTCATCATCCCTGAAAGCTCCTGTACGCGCGAGTTAAACACTTTAGTTTCTTTCTCTCTCCTTCATGCTTCACTCTTCACTATTTGTTTATGTCTATGTATCTAGCTCTTGCCGATTATTTGGCTGCCTCTCCGGCTGCACGGTATTCTGCAATAAAAGATCTGAAAAGGATGGTGGCAAAGTCGACGGTGAGGAGGATGACGACGACGACGATGAAAAACGTGACCGTACTAAAGGATATGCAGAGGAACGGCAAATAGATAGGGCAGGAAGACTAGGGTTAGAGAAGGGGTAAACATGATATGATGGGTATAGGGGTAATGAAGAACAAGGCATCTTTTAGGTCAGTCGCCGTCGGCCATGCAGCAGGCAGAGACGACGATTCGAGGACGTCGAGAGCCTCCTTGTTGCGTATCTTCGTTCGGTGGCGTCTAGCGGTCCTAGAGAACGTCTATCGGGCCTTTCTCCGTGGGCCATCGCGTGTTAGCGCCCGCCGGCTTGATCTTAACGTGATCATCACTACCCCATCAACGATTGCTCGGCCTGGTTTGCTGCTGCCGCTGCCGTTGTTATTACTATGGCGTGTGGACGCACAAGAAAGCCGAAACAGAAGCACCAGCAGAAGCAATACCACAACGAACCTCAGATCTTTAAAGATTTTTGGGTCGACGAGGTCAGTGCTCTCAGTGCTATATCTCTCCTATGACGTTACACGTTTCTGTCCGCGTCCTTCTCGCTGGGCATTCTATCTCACTCTCTCATCTCTTCGTTTCTCGTAATGCCAAAGCAGATCGTTGTCCCCCGGAACGCATACATATGCTATTCGCAGTCGGTACCGATCTTTCCCTCTGAGGCCCAACAGTGCCCCTAGCGGCACTTGCACTCCCCACTCCTACCGCCTCTACCGCCACCACCATCATTATCATCAATATCATCGTTATCATCATCATCATCATCCACAGCATTGCAAACACATTGATCGCTTCTATTCGCCCTAGATATGCAACGGTGCAACGCTGTATATGCAAGTAGCTTGAGAGGCGAGAGAAGGCAAACTGAGTCGAAGAAGAGTGACAACAAGACGAAAAGCAAAAACGAGCAAGCACACAAGATAGCTCGCTCAGTGGCAAAAGTGTTCATGTTAACCCTGCGTGAGCACGACCACTCCCGTGTATGTTTTATATATATATATATATATATATATATATATATATATATATATATATATATATATATATGTATATATATATATATATATATATATATATATGTATAACAAAAAAAAAACTATATATATAAATATATATATATATATATATATATATATATATGTTTCAGTATGTGAGCCAACATCCAATAAGCAATTCGGATGCAGATGCGAATCGCTAAGGAGAGAGCAGGTGCACGCAGGTAACGCCACGAAACGACCTTTCCTCGGTAGCTTGGCCGCTTGAGCTCGAGAGCGGTTTTCAGCGGTCTCATTGATGGGTAGCTGGTTTTGATGATAAGTGAATATGGAATGCATAAATGGACAGGTGAGTAACTAGACAGCCGACAACGAGCAATTTCATTGCACACCACATCGCAAGACAAGCAAACTGAGTTGCGTGGTAATATGCATTTCTGCAAGGGTACACTCGAGAGCAGACGAGCGTGCACTGTATCGTGATGCTACAGCAACGGGTGTCGATTGCCTTACCGAGAGAAGCCCGGCAAGATGGAAAACCCGCTGTCAGCGGGGTGAATGTGAGAGAGAGAGAAAAAAGAGAAATGCAAGCTGGCAACAGGCGTCAACGGGTCATAACGAGGTGGCCCAATCCCGCATCCCTGGGCTGGTTGGCGCTCCAATCCTTCGATCCGGGAAGGGGTAGCGATGGGTACCAGCAATACGATATGAGTAGAATGCAATTTTAATTTCAACTCAGGAAATTAGTTGCAAATGATATGAGCAAACAGCGCCCTAGTTCGCCCTGCGTCTGCTGAGGCAATACTGCATCACGCAAGCAAGCAAGCAAGCAACGGCAGGCAGGGTTGACCATCTTCACACCCCCTGACGAACGCTCGGAACGCTCGACAGAGACACCTTAGAACGGGGGACGCCTGCATCGATGAGCTACATTATTCGTAATAATATTAATACAATTACTAATCATACGACTCATTAGTGTGGCCGTTCACACAAGGTATGTGGTTCTTGAAGGTTGAGGGCTTCAGAGACGCAGACTTGCAGAATTCTTATTGTACACGTACGGCAAATACGTTGCAGATTGCAGACTGAAATAACACACCACAGCTGCCTTTTTTTTTTCGTTTTTCCGTAAGGCTTATGCCTGTGTACGGTTTTTTTATGTCATGGCTAATGTTTATTCCACTCCGGCATTTACCTTGTCTAAATTGGAAACCATGCAAACCAATTTAAAAGTGGCCGGTCTGGGTCTCGAACCCAGGCCTCCCGAATGCAAGGCAAAGGCTTTTGCCACTAAGCCATTTTGCTCGGTGTTATCAATTATGACCAGCACTAAATATGACCCCGCAACATAGCTATTCATATCAAATAGAGATAAAATATTGTCGACGAAACGGAGTGGCGGAGATTGCCGGCAGAAGGCTCTACCACTAAGCGTCGTGGGTACCACGACGCATACCCTTTCGAAGGAATCTTTTTTAAGATTTGCAGGCTTAGATCGAAGCTATAAAGAAATAATTGCATATACATTTGTACTATACATACGCACAGCGGCAGTGCACGGACGCCGATTTCGCGTGGTACTTGAAGTGGGATGGGTGGGCGTATTTGTGACTGCTTTGCTGGCACGACAAACGCAGAGACGGGAAGCAACCAGGCTCTAAAAAAACTGAGGGTAGGGAAAGGGCCATCATTATCCGGGACAATGGTTTGTTGTTCGACAATACCACCTATAAAGGGTCAAAACGAATTCAAATAACACGTTAAAGGTCAAGCTTCACTTGACAGCGACAGTTGTGTCATAGTAGTTACCGTTCCGGCTCTAGACGCTCCTTCAACTGTCCTTATATATATATATATATATATATATATATAAAGATGACGAAGGGTAAGGCGTGATCATAGTAACATAGCAAAGCACGCACCTACTGGTGGAGCCCATTGACGTCAGCCACATACTCAGACCGCATGTGAGTGCCTGCCGTTTGCCACTACCGCACCGCATAGACACCCGCTAGCGCCGCTATCGTTAATAGCTGCAAGAGGTGACCATAAGAAAAAACACAAATAGGGGGACAACAAAACGCACAGGCAAAACAAGACAGCGTGTAGAAAACAATGACAACAAAGATGATGGCGACGACTGTGACAGCGTGACCGAAACAACAACCACACAAACAAACCCCAAACTGTCCTGTTGACGTACCGCATCGCTGAAAAGTGGCCTGCCGCTGCGACGAACAGCTAAAGCAGACTCGCCAAGATTGCCGAGACTCCGGCCGCCAACCACCAGCAAGCATTAATAGTAGAAGCACTAGTAGTCGTAGTAGTAATGGCAATAGTAATAATAATGCGCAAGAATGTCGTAGAAACGCGATAAAGCTACCCCTTATTCCTCGCGCGCCGCCGCCTTCTCCTCTAAGATCTCGCACCACCATCATCACTATCATACGAGTGCCTAGTGAATCCAGCGAATGGATGAAGGCGCGAACACATTTGCGGCGAACGAATGCCAAGCGAGGAAATGGTAGGACGAGAAGGAAGAGGTGGAAAACGAGGAGAAAAGAGAGGGGAGAACGGAGAAGAAGAAGAGGGGAAAACGGAGAAGAAGAAGAAGAAGAAGATGTACAGACGGCTCAAGCAAAGGCACGGGCTGAGAACGGGATAGGGTCGACGACTTGAACTTTTAACGGCGTACGAGCTTAGCGTCCCGGATGCTGCGTCCCGAATGCGCGTCTCGCGCAACTGCCCCCCACCGGAGACCACTCGTCGCGTTGAGCCACTCGCGCTGACCGGCTTGCTCGCTCGACGACGACGACGACGAGGACGATGATGATGATGATCCAACTATACCACCGCCCTTGCTCGTTCATACGCTCCAAGCCTACTCGACCTCGAGACCATCTCGACCACCAAACAGCCGCCATCTACATGTATTTGACTGACAGAAAGACCCGCCGACTGGCCTGGCTAACTGACTCGCGACTGACTAACTGAGGCAGCCGGGCCCTATTTGCCTGGCTGGTTGGCTGCCTCGCTCTCTCCGGTCAGGCCACTCGGCGGTATGAGGTGCGGCAACCAGTGAGCATTGTTTCTGTCGACAACGACGACAGTCACAGTATGAGCTTTGACCGGCCGTCGAAAGGACTCGCGAAACGAACGTACGGAGGGACGGGCGCAAACAATCACCTCCACGAGCGCATAAACCCCCGGCCGGAGGAGCTTTAACACCTCCTAGAATGGCTGCCGAGTCATCTTAGATCTGGGTTTCTGTTTAAACAGCATCACAACAGCTCGTCGCTCCAGCAGCAGCAGCAGCAGGAAGGATAGAAGCAATAACATAGAGAGAGAGAGAGAGACGAGGAAGAAAAATAAGGGCATGCGATTCCGATGGTGGCTAGCCATTGGTTAGTCATTGGTTCTGCAGTTGCTGTTCCCGCTGCTGCTGCTGCTGGTGTTGGCGGTGGAGCATTTCTCTAACGGCGACCGTTGTGCGTCGTTACACGGAGCCACCGCACACATTACGTTCTTTAGCAAGCTACCATCCCAACAAGCCATAACCAGGGGGCTGGATCATAGGGCGAAGAGAGGTGGGCAGCAGCAGCAACGGGCAAAGGGCAGGAACATAATGAGACTGGCTGGCGAGTGAAGTGGAGTAGACGATCCAGGGAATCGTCATCATCCACTCGAAGTCGTCGTTGTCGAAAAGTACCTCCTCGCACTTGCGCTTAATCAAAATAAGCAACACCTCGTACAGTCTGGTCGAAAGCAATCGGTCTGCAGCTAGGGGAAGGGGGCAACTGGGGTGCAAGTTAGGATGGGTGGCGCATTGCCACACATCTACTGTATGTGCAAGTCATGTAGAAGGATCGTGTAGGTGTGCGTGTTTTCGAGTGTGCGTGTGTATCTGCCTGGTGCCCACGCATGTAACGGTGGAAGGGCACGCCGCAACTAATATGCGAATGTACCCCCATACTTGGCTTGTTGATGGGCTGCACTGCGACGAGGACGGCAACATTCGATCGTCTCCTTAGGACGTCATCGCCAACTCCTGCCCCCCCCCCCACCCCCCCCCCCCCCCCGTCACGATCATGGCGATCTGTGGGACGCAGATAGACTGTCGACGCATGGCTAGATGCAATTGACGAGTTCTGCCCGATTCGTCGAATCAACCACGTCGCCGGCCCGTTCAAATGCTCCCCCCCCATTCCTTTCTAGACCCTCCAAACCCAGCCACACGGTGTGAAGTTTGCAGGCCAGCAAGATGGAGCGAGAACGAGAGAAACTCCAAGAGGATGTCAATTTGAGATTGCGTTACTGCCGTCGTTAAATCGTATCGGGCCACGACCACCAGAACGTAGCGTTGCAAACGAGCCGTTCCGCCATCCACAGCTACAACGAGAGCGATCGACTCAGTCACCTCTAACCACAAGCCCATTTATTGCCGACAGCAATTCCCTTCCATACGCCTCCTCTACCAATAACGAAAGGCGTGCTCGAGTGAAGGATGGTGTGGATAGATGTGATAGAGTGTGAATCACTAATAACTCGGCGTGTCTACACCTGCGATGCTGCCGATATTGGCATACGATCAAGCCATCGTAGAAAGGTCGACTTGATTGTAATTATCGGTAAATGAAGCAATAATAAAAATATGAGTCATTAGAAAATTAGGCTAAAATTGCTGCCAGATGCGATTTAGCCTGATTTTCTAGAGTGTGCATATACGTCCATTTTCATCCACACATACGGGTCTGTGCGTTCCAGCTCAGCCACGTGCATTTTTATGCACCCTAATTCACTTAGTTCTCACCTAGCTGTAAGATGCGCCCGACCGCCGCGCTTTTTGCACTTGCTATATGCTTCATTCTTATGCAAGGGTGGTAGGATAAGTAATCTTCCGTTTACCGATCCTACGCTTTCAATCGCTCTTTTGTTGTGCTCCTCGTTATTGTTTTGAAAAAAAAAAGAAGCAACAGCGTATCTGGGCCCGGCAAGATGCTAGGATAGCTTGAAAAGTTTTGCGTTATGTCGAGCAGGAAGGCAACGAGTCTGCGAGAGCGATTACCGCGATCTGCTAACCTACACTCGTAACGGCTGGTCGGCGTGCATCAATGTTGAAGGTGCAGTATACAAACCTCAGTTTTTCTAATGAATTACGAAGATTGAAAGCTACGACGCACAACCTGAACGTCATTATTTGCGTCGTTACATTTGCGTATCCTGGAGAGCCCTGCTCTTCCTGAAGTGAAAACAAATATATATATATATATATATATATATATATATATATATATATATATATATATATATATATATATATATATGATTAGACTTGGTAGAATATGACGCCAGGAGCCCACTCACCTGAAACAGAAAAGAACAATATTATAGTAAATCTCAAATGTAGCACTTCACATAACCATAGAGGTACAGCATTCAGAGAAGAATATATGATGTGCTTTTGGAAACAGCCTTTACATATGAAGAGCTAAAATTCAGGCTTTACAATAACACACACACACATATATATATATATATATATAATATATATATATATATATATATATATATATATATATATATATATATATATATATATATATATATATATATATATATACGCTTTATTCAAGGAAATATTTAGTCTCTTAACATCAAGCTTCCGTGGAGTTGGCGGGTTGTTTTCCATGAAAACTTCCTAATAATATGTTCCTTTAGTCGTTACAAACTTAGGAAGCATATTCTTCTCACGACGCGTTGTCGTATGGATGATGTTGAACATATTTAACATCAGTTTGGTATGACCTTTCTCAATATTTACGAGAGTATTACAACCAATTTTCCGCTATCTTTCCAATATGTTGGGAATCTGGACGTCATCACTTATGATTCCACACTTAAATGCAACCTTTCATCTGTATTTGCTGCATATCTTGTCTAGAAGTCGCTGATCATTCATCAACATGAGTTTTAGACAGGGGCTGCATATGTTATAGGTTGTACGCACACCTCAAATAGTTTTAAGGATATATGTGGGTCCTTAAGTATAAATGAACGTGTAATCCAATGCATCCTCTGTGTTGCTTTTAAAACGATGTCTGTTACGTGTTCTGTGTACTTCATATTAACAGACGTCATTACACCAAGGTCGTTGATAGTTTTTGAAGCAAGGAGATGGCTGCCGATAGTGTAATTGTAATCTGCATTTCCCTAACAAAAATGAAGTATAACGCACTTTGACACAGATAGATTTAGATCGAGCATGACGGACCACTTGTAGAACTCATTTACCGTATCCTGCAGTTTTCTCTCGTACGTATATTTTACCATTATCCGAATAGGTCTTATATTGCACGTTTTTGGAAATAATATTATTTAGCGAATTGGTGTAAAGGATGACCATTAGTGACCCAAAAATGGTTCCTTTAGGGTAACCAGAGTTGACTTAAGCCTTCGCAGACAGAATATCATTAACACGTATATGGAAGGTCCGCTCACGTAGGAAGTGATTTATCCGTGCAACAATTTTGGTGCCGACGCCAAACTTTGAAAACACGTTAAGTAGTTTTACTGTGTGTTGCAATTTCTGAAGCCGACTTATACTTAAAGTATATAGCGTCAAAATGCCTTGTTCATATCACAGTGTGATTGAAGAACACTCAACATTAATGACACTGACGCGAATGAAGTATTCGAGAAGGTTCAAAAAATGGTGTAGATTGACAATACTACTGACGTATTTGAGTTCCTACATGAGTTTGTTTTGAAATGCTTGTTAGCATAACACACTTATAAGCAACGTGTCACATTAAAGAAAACAAACAAATATCTGAATGCTCAGCTTTGAAATAATGCCACGCCTGGTTGACTTATGCTGACTGTTCTGACATTTGTGGTCTGTGTTTGTTTTTATGGTTATAGGTAACCGTACAGCGTTTGTTGAGGTGGTGGTCTGAAACTAACAGGCCGGGTATGCCGATGGCAATAAGGGGTCTGCGAACCTGGTGTACAGACGTATCTGCAGAGCAACGGTATCTCTCTGTATCTGGTAAGCCAGACAGTCATGGCCAGGCATGACTTTAGCACGGCCGAGGGCCACGTACTACCCGCAGCATGGAGCTCGTAGGCCAATGATAAAAGGCAGCGTAATTTTGTTTGTTTCATAGCACGTTTTCGTTAGCTAGGTAGTTAGTGCTCTCGGTATTGTCGTTGATCTTAGTGTTGCTGTTATTGCCAAAACCATAGCTGTTTCTCACAGCGAAAACAATAAATAACGACATCAGAAACAACGTATGAAGGCAACATCAACAATCCATAATAATAATAATCTGGTACCTAGACGACGCTATGCTGGGAGGTCTGCGAATGTCGTAGCGAGGGACTTGCAGACTATTTTGAACTTCGAAAAATTGGGAAGACTCAACGCGGCCAACTGCGAGGTTTTAGCTGTCGAAGGTTTCCCTCAAGAGCAAGCGCAAACTATAGAAAGCACTTCCTGGGATATTTTGTAACCGAGATTTTGTAGGTGCTCCTGTAGTGCCTGAAAGAATTCCACAAAATCTCGATGCCAAACGAGAGACCCTGGTGAAGATTCGCCCACAGCTGACAGGTATGCACCCGCAGTAACTTTGTGCCTCTGGACACATGCTACGAACAAGTCAGACTCTGAAATATATTTAAGGTTTTGCAGCCTACTCGAGATTACCAAAGACAACATAAGCAAGATACTAAACACTAACTTAGAAGGGAACATGTGGGAGAGAGCTAGCCTTCCCTTCAGGAATGGAGGTCTTGAAATAATAAAGGCCACGGATCTAACTGCAGTGTGTTACGCAACATTTTTTTCTTTTTGCAATTCTGAATCAAAGCTCTATGGCAAAATCACCCATTGAAGGTGATGCAAAGATCGACCTAAAAAAGCACCTAGAGTGGCAGATACCACTGTCAAGAGTCAACTCGATTCCGGCCCTCTGAGAGAGCACGCGAGCCGACATATTTTTTTATGACGCTTACAAAATTAAGAAGTCCGCGCAAAAAATTATGAGTAGCCTAACATCACCAAGAGTACACAACAACACTGTCCATCTAGCGGCTGAACATCCGTTCATCCGTTCAGAACATTCCGCTATAGTCACACCAAAAAAGTCTTGTACGAGTTGTAACCGTTACATGCTCGAAGGTCTCGTCGTATATACGATACAGCGCAGTTGAATCTGGGCGGATTCTGGAAAACAAACGACGTATCTCAAGCTAATAAGGAGCTACCACTTTGTACCCATTATATTGGAGACACGCGGCCTCATCATCAGCACAGGTATAGCGGAAATCCTGAACGATATTGGAAAACGTGTAGAAGAAACGCGGAACGTGTTACGAGCGATCGACGCTATGCTTTTGAAAGAGACTATGTTTGACACCATGAATTGAGAGGAAGCGAGCAGAGCAAGATGAAAATGAATTTTGAAAAATCCTTTCGGGGCTGACTCTCAGCCAAGATTTAACGTTCATGGGATTGCTTTTCGCATTGCTTCATAGATGGACCCCATAAATACAAATGTACAACGGTGGGGCTCGAACCCGCGCACCTATGTGTCTCCTCCAATCGCGAGGCGCATACGCATGCCACCACACCACCGGGCTCGACTGATGAACCTTGATTAAAGGTTTATACCTTTCAATAATAATAATAATAATAATGATAATATAGGATCCGATTGATCATTAGGCTCGTCATCGTTGCCGTTCTGTAGACAACCAATGGTTGCAAATTCAGGGAAAATACGGGAATTCAAATAATTCCGTGCTCCCTTCTACATGAGGTTTTGTCTGGAAACTCTCTTCGTCTCGTTTGCATGCTTCATATTTTCGTCAATGTTTCGTCCTGCAGGTGCGCTTTGGCTGGGTTGTTTGACTATAACGTTTCCACTGAGATTCCGCGCGTATGCGCACACATGCCCATATATCTATATATATATATATATATATATATATATATTACAGCCAACCATGTTCCTATTTCTGCGTAATCTCCACTTTAACCGCACGGTGTGCCTAACCCTAGCTTGCGTCTGCAATGTTGCTCATACATACCCATATGGCCATATATATATATATATATATATATTCAGGAGCGCCTCGGTTCTTCTCCTCTGTTGAGTATGACGACAACGAGGAAAGGCCTACTTGGCCTATTGGCATCAGGCGCCTCATCGTCGCGGTCGAAGCCATACTTCACGGCTATCCTACGAATAGCAGCAGCACCAGCAGCAGTAGTGGCTGTGGTAGTAGTAAAAGTAGTGGTCGTAGCCGACAGATAGATCAGAACTGATCGTAGATGTGGAAACGAGAATGAGTGGACAAGATGAAGCGTGTGGGCCGCAGCTGGCCGGATCTGCTGGTCAGCAGAAGATCCGAGTCTTGCCAACCCGGCCGGGAGTTTAGTCGAGTTGGAGCGACTACGACGACGACGGCAACCCAGCAACAACGCCACCAATAGCAATGTCAGTAGTAGCAACAACAACAACAACAACAGCATCATCAACGACGACAACAACAACAACATCGTCAACGGCAACAATAGCAGCAGCAGCAGCAGCAACAACAACAGCAACAACAACATTATCAACGGCAACGATAGCAGCAACAACAACATCATCATCAACGGCAACAGCAGCAGCAGCAGCAACAACACCAAAAACAACAACAACAACAACAACAACAACAACAACAATAACAACAACAACAACAATATCATCATCAATCGCAACAACAACAACCACATACCGCCAGCCACAGCCTTGGTCACCTTCGACGGTGGCAGTCCACTAACGCCTGACGCGAGGCCGCACGTTTAAGCGGAGCCGGGAGCAGGAGGCCGGCTTTTCGTCAAGTGGAGAACATAGCCGCCACGGCGTCTGGAGAAGCATGCCAAGCTTGCCAGACACGCAGGCAGGTCCTAGCCACTCGCTACAGTTGGGTGATGGCTATATACTACTACCGGATGGGTGGCAAGTTGTCGCCGCCATGGGCCGCAATTGCGCGCTGCCCTGGGCGCGCGCCAGCGTCTCGCCTCGGCCGCAGCTTGCAGCTTGGTGATCTGGCAGCGACAAGCGGCGTTGGCCCAACAGGTGTGTGTGTGTGTGTGTGGGTGTGCGTCGTAACTAGAGTGCGGGGTGGTAAGAGTGAACTAGACATTAGGTGGCACGAAAAGAGAAGGGCTTGGCTGGGGAAGGAATAGGGTCGCGGGACCCCTTAGAGAGTCCCCCGCGCTGAAGGGACTGAAGTACAGTCGTAAGGCGTAGGCAAGTAGGTGACCCGGTAGTGGTGGTGGTGGTGGGGGTGTTGATGGCGTGGAGGTGATGATCATGGTAGCCGTCGCCGCCGCCCGACGGTGATAGGTGGTGATGTTGGGGGTGATCGTCGACCCGTCGGACATACGACAAGTTCCTGCGTTGTCCGCCCAGTGAGGGACGAGGTGAACCTGGACGCCCCCTTCTCGCACTGAAGTTCATCTGTCGTCCCTTCTGACGTTGGCTGCATCGAACCGAGTTCGATGCAGCCAACGTTGGTGCTGCGGGCCTCGTAAAACTACAGCATCAGAGGCCGCTGCAACAGCAGCAAGTACAGAGGCATTGCGGCGTTTCAGCAAGCAAACGGCAGTGAATGTCTGGCTGGTGGCCGCGGTGAATCTGTTAGCGATAGAATTAGCGGGAGAGACGACAACGCCTTGTCACTCGTGGCCATCAACGTTCAATTAGTAACAGCGGCGGTTGCGACCATACCAGCAGCAGCGACAACAGCAGCAACAGCGCTACGGCAATAATCCCTGTGGTGGAAACCTCTTGATCGCCCCCAGCACCCCCCCCCTCCGCCCAACGTTGCCACGAGGAGCAAATTCCTGTTCAACCCCTCTCTGCCATGCAATAGCCGCTCCCATACCGGGGGTTGACTACACCGAGTCGGATCGGACACCGGACAAATGTTTCTCTGGCAGCTTTCGCCGAGCTTCTGCACGGTAGTCTGATTGCGAACTCACCGCGCGATAGGCGAAATACACCGCGTTGACGGCCACATCGGGACCTTAGAGCTCACAGCAATTCAACTAGTCGACGCACATAGGCTCTTTTCTCCATCGCGATTCGTTAAGAAGAGTTGAAGACATTTTAGTGTTTGAACGTCTGCATGCGTGACGGAAGCACAAAACATACACTTGCACCTGCCCATATTCTACGTGCTGTGATGCGACACCACAACAAACTTGACGTATATCTACGTTCCTATCTTTTATTCGGTAGTTCTATGAGGTACCCATATAGGCTAAGATGTTAAGCTAAGATGCAATATGGGTCAACGTTTACGTACTTGTCACTATAAGTCCACGTGCTAGGCTATTTTTGGCCTACGGCGACGCTCTGCCGTACAGCTTTTCAAGTTAGGTAGATGGTTTTGTTTGAACTAAGCGTCACAACGAGCGAAGCTCATTTTCTACCTACGCACTGAGTACCGTAAGAATTGACCCTTATACCAGCTGCAACCAATCGTAGACTGATTATCAATAAGCGGATTGACACCCTAAAACTACCATGCTTTGTACAAGAGGCTTAATTTTAACAGTGTACGTATACTTAACAAAAATTCTTCTCATGCTTTACAGTTGTGACGCTGAGGCGTATTGTCTGCAGAGCAGTGCTAATGACGAACATCGCGTCAACAATAGAGGCAACGTTTCCCTTACAAACAGCGAGCGATACTAGTTAATCTAAATTGTTTATCCGGCGCCGGTCACCCGTCATCTGTGACGAGTTAGCGATCATCAAGCTCCGCTCAAGAGGCAGAGTGCGAAAGAGAGAGAGAGAGAGAGGGGTGTACTGGAAAACCTACTAGTTCGTTGTCGATTGGAAAGTGAGATCGTCCTGGATGACCAAATCTTCCTGGACTTCAATCAGGGCTTCCTCTAGTCTGTTCTACACCTTGACTAACCTGTAGCGTTCAGCTCATACGCATCATTTATGTTGTGTATATTAGGCATCTGTTAATTACGATTAGCAATCATGTTTTAATGCACAGTTTAAGGAGTTGTCGATGCTGTGACCTACGCTATACGTGTTAAAACGTAGCCAGGTTAGCGTGGCTTGGTGCATATATATATATATATATTTATATATATATATATATATATATATATATATGGATACTTTACGACAACAGATACGTTATTTGTTTCAGATATACCTGGTCGGCTACACTCAGCTGACTTCGAATGTACACTATTTGTGACGGGCATTTCACGCTGACGATTCGTCTGCACTTGACATTAGATACAGCCCGATCACGACTGCGGCTGCCATTAAGATCGGTGCCTATAATCCTGTCTAGCAGCTTTATTCGGGCATTTACCACCCATAGGGTCTCTCTCTCACTCTCTTTCACACACACACACACATATATATATGCAAACGCGTGTCCAAAAGTAATTTTTGCGTAAGGCCATATATTTATTCTTGTTTTGTATTATTTGTATTTATAGGACGATATTTGTTAGGCCATATAAGTTATATATATATATATATATATTAGTCAATCGGCATTTTAATCATCCTTTGTAAAAAAATATCTTTCTACTTGTAGAACCGCCTACCAAGTCGCCTCAAAAATTGAAAACTGTCTTAAAGAACCCACCTGCAGAGATTTGCAAATAGCTAATATGAACAACCTTCAGATTCTAACAGAGACCATTCGTTGGCATCGTCATGCCAAACTAGGATTAGGACCCCATTGTTTTTTTGCGGATGACTACAGGCCTACGTGCTTAATGCGCCATTGCCAAAACGAACTGAGAGCAAATAAAATCAAACACCAAGTTTATACCATATAAAACAATACGCATTCTACAGGTTATATTATTATGACGTTTATTATCACCTTTGTTAGGTACATTGTAAGACTTGTGTTAGTATACACATGCCTGTTCCGTATTCGAATATACATCGAGGACAATCTCCTTTCCGATGTACTCATTATAAAATAATACGCTTTTGGGACCCCTCTATTAGAGCGAGACTCCCTAGCGAAGTCTCTTCTGGGCATGACGCTGCGTGGTACCTGGCGCAAAAGTTCCCGCACCTACTGCAAATACAGGTATCACACGGGACATGAAAACCTAATGTTCCGCAGAGAATGTGGTGATACCCATGAACCGCAAAACGTGTTACAATATGCCTATTGGTCCTGTTAAGTCCCTTTCATGCGTCGTTGGTCATTGCACCCGTATCATAGAATTCAGGGTCGATTTCTGCCATCTTCCGCTCACATAAGCTAATGAACTCTAAGTAAGCTGAAGTAGTCGAAAGGTCGAAATGTCGTTTAAGATCTTCTATAAAAAGCGGCGTGCCACTCAAGAGGTAAACTTATCTGTTTTGTGTTGAGCGGTGCAGCCCCATGACACGTTTAAGAAATGCTGGCTGTATACGATCGAGCACCTCAAGCTACGACGCCGAAAGGTACTCTCAGATCACTTGAATTTCCGTATGCAGCAACAGGTGCAACTTTCATCTCGAACAAGGCCATTGCTGACTGTAGCGATAGCTTCGATGGCGTCTGCACCCCAACACTCGCAACCAAGGCTCGCCTGACCCTGTCCTTAAGGTGCTCTTTGAAGCATAATAATGCATTTATATGTGATGCTGATTACAAACAGCGTACGCTTCGAACGGCAACGTGTCGCGTCGGGATCGAACCCGGCGCTCCTAACGCCTGACTCGCCTCGGCTCTCGACGGCCACCTCCTCTAGTGTCATCCCGTAGCGTCACGTGTGCTCGTCATCCAGTGTCCAGCGCACTCGCGTCACTTGCACTCTTTATCACTGCGGCATTCTCGAACGCGCGCGTTTTTTTTTGGTCTCTACTCGTTGCGATTGGTCGGTCAGGTGTTGCAGGCAGTGGGACTGCCCCTGACCTACGGCCTGCCTATGCACGGCATAGCGGGCAATAGCGATAACAAGGCCTCCTATTGCAAAGGTCACTAGGTTCACGACCAACGCTACTAGGACCATGATCGGCACCCACAGCATAGTTTGTCGTCGACCCGAAACATCGTCGTCGTCGACATGTCGTCGAACACAACCTGCATGCGGACAACCTGCAACCTAATATACTACAACTGTTATTCCTCCTAATCAAACCGCCAAACCCTGTTCTTGTTCGTCGCATGCGAAGTCGACGAAGGCGCGGGTGGGAGGTAGGGGAGCAGTGTCATCGTTAATCAGGCTAAATAACTAACCATAATCAATCGTAACCCTTAACGATGAGTGTCGTTGTTACGGTCTTTACTACGACCAGTTTTACTGCCGCTTTTACTGGTAGGCTCTTGTTACCACCTCGGTAACACAACTTTGAACAACAACAACAACAACCGCAGCTACATTAACCGCAACAAAGACAGTAATAGCAGCAGCAACAATAACCGCAACAAAGACAGCAACAACAACAACAACATCAGCGACAGCAGCAGCAGCAACAACAACAACCTCGATCTACCGCAAAGTCTACCCTAGCTGTTAGTAATAACTACTGCTATTTTACTGATACGCTTGACTACGCTGACGAGTACTGTTCGTTATCTACTTCTACTACTACTACTACTACTACTACTACCACAACTACTACCACTGTACGATTACGTTGCTCTTTATTGGAGCGAGATTGTCTCTTAGAAGAACGCATAGGCCGCCAGCGAAGTGGCGACCGACATGAATGCAATACTCCAAGCAAAGGACCGTCAAGAAGACCGCGCACCCGATCCATATACATATCTATACGTATACTATGTATACTACGGACACCGCACCGCACACAGGCCGCTCACAGATACCGTTCGCTTATAGATTCCGCTGCCTCGATCTCAATCACTCTGCTGTCCTAGCAGGCACAGCAGAATTGCGTACTGCGAACCAACGCATTTCTTCCTTCCTGCCAGTAGGCCCGGAGATGCGGAAGGGGGGGGGGGCGCTAAAACCATCCTTCTTACTAAAGAAAGCCTCCGCAAAGAGAATACGTCTTGTAACCACTTATAAATTGATGATAATAGAATGCGCTTATATATAAATATATATATATATATATATATATATATATATATATATATATATATATATATATATATATATACATACATATATATATAAAATACATACATATACAATGACTCTGACTAACCTTGCCGAGCATTTCAGGTTTGCGCTGGTGCTATTTCTTCAAACATCTGCTCTGTCAATTGTCACATGCTTGTTTTAAAGATTAAGTCATGCATGTTCATACATTTAAATAGTGAAACCGCAAATGGCTCAATTATTCAGTTATAATTTTGTGGGATGTGTGTTTGTTAATTGGATAACTGTAGTAATTCTAGAGCTAATATATGAATATGTATACGTTCAACTTCGATTGTCTGTGCTTTTATTAGTGTAAACCATGTTATCCAACTGTAGATGGTGACTCTGAATAACTTTGCCGAGCACTTCAATCTTACGCTGGTGCCATTCTTCTTAAGTATTTGCCTTCTTTCATTCTTTCTCTCTATATATATATATATATATATATATATATATATATATATATATTTCATAACAATTTTCATAAGGTCAAGGTATACGTGCACGACGAAATGTTATAACTGTTAGTTTAATTTCTAGATAGACATCCTAATCCTCGTACGGTAACGGCCATGAGATTGGCCAAAAATCTCACGCAGGTCCAGCGCAGCCTCGATTCTAGCTAGCACACAATTGATAGCATGGCTACTAGGATTGTTGTAGTTGTTGCTGCTGGCGGTGATGCTATTGGCGTTGCTTGTATCGCGGTTGCCTTTGTTTTATCTATTTATCATCGCATCGTGATTTCTCCTTTTTTTGTTTGTGTTCGTTCATTTTCCGTTTGGTAAAGTTGGCCATTTTTATTCCCACCACCTTTTCATTTCAAGCTGTCAACTGCGAGTGCTGGCAAAGAGCGGCGTACGCGCTCTGCTCACGCAAATCAGCAGGACAAAAGCACTAGAAGACGTCGTTGGCAATGTTCGTAGAGGTAGAAAACCGGCAGACAGAGTCAGCGGGTTACGACAATGCGTCGGGTCTGGTGAGCAGCATGAAGGCATATCTTGTTGTGTTGCAGGAACTTCGCAGAGGTTTTGTGGAAGACCGACTTCTGCATCCATACGCACAATAGCGGCACAATTTAGCAGCAGCCCAAGCAAAAAATGAAAGAACAACAGCAACAACAACAGCAGCAGCAACAACAACAACCCCGACAACAACAACAACAACAACAACAACAGCAGCAACAACCCCGACAACAACAACAACAACAATAACAACAACAACAACAATGACAACAACAATAACAACAACACCGACAACAAGGACAACAATACCAACCCAACCAACAGCGGCGACAATTCTGACAGCACCTACTGTTGTCCAAATTTACGATACCAGTTAGGAGACTCGGTCAACAGGAGGAGTTCACCGCCCGGTGTGTGACCCGGTGAAGTTTTTTTAAACATACCCATATTTAGTTTAGCGTTTGGCACTGTAAAAAACGGTTTTTCTCTCGCAGAGTTTCTCTCTTATCTCGGACGTTGCCCTTGATAGGCGCTGCCTGAACACATTTCTGATTCGGTCCAACGAGTGGATCAAATCAGTTTCGAGCTGTCTACGTATGTGCTGCAAATCGAAATGCTACATTATAACAACACAAATATAGAGTTACAAATCTTACGCTAGGCGCGTTGAAGCTATGATTTGCATGATTGCAAAGCCAGTCCGATGATCTCTATATTTCCTGGAATCACAATATATTTTTTTCATTTTTTTAAAATTATACTTATTTCACTCAGGTTAAATATAATATACAGTTCAAAAATGTTTCTTCATAATGCTCTATCTTCTTCGCGCTTCCGGCGAGAGAAGTAGTGCAACGATTTTTGGTCCAGCGCTGTGCATTCCATGGCATGGTACTTGGCACATCTGTGCAGGCAGAACCGGCAGGTACACGACTCGTACTGCCTCGTGAAAGGCTGCGTTTGAACATACCAGGTAGTGATAACCATGCACTATGTACCTGGTGTATGCATGGGGACTATCATATGCAGGACCAGACCAAAGATGCACGGCATTGAAAACCAAACCACCAACCTCCCGTCTGGCCTGTTCGATTTTAGCTTCCCACTCCGAGATAAAACATTCGTATGGTACTGTACGCGGTATTTTCAGCCTTAGTCGGATTGTTTCAGTGGCCGGTGGACAGCCTGACACGAGATACACAAAACGGCTCTTCGCTCGGATAGGCAAGCAAAGCACTCGCTTCATATATAATGAGAAACACCTCTCAAGCTGGTTAAAATTCGCCAGTGGGAGGTGGTTCCACACCCTGTAAAGACCATACATCAGCCCCGGAACAATTTTAAGCAAGAAGAGCCTCACTGCTGAGAAAACTTGACAGTCTGCGAACATTGCCTACTTGCCCGCGAATCACAATATAGTCACATACAAAGTACGTTATCTGGCAAGTTCATGTACGTGTTCATATATATATATATATATATATATATATATATAAATACAAATGTGTGTAATAAGTATGAGCATTGATTGCACTCTAGCTCTCTAGGAAAACGTGGGGTCTGTACATATGTTTCTAAAAGAAATAATATATGTCTATATATATTCGCCAAAGAAAGCAACCATTTACTCCTACGACGTATACGAGGTGTGTTCAAAAAGTTGAATTTTCGCGGGTTACGTATATTCGAATTTCGATTTTTTGTGGCGTTATGTTGGTACTCATGTCTCTCACTTATGCCGACAAGCTCGGCCATTTTGAATGTTCACTTAATTGTTGACAGCTGCTTTGCTTGCACGTGTTTTGGATCGTCTTCGATTGTTACCTATTCAAAAAAATTGATCAAAGAACCTGTATCAAATTTTGTGTGAAAAACGAAATTAAGTGCGCGGATGCATTCCGAATGTTGACTGTGGCATACGGAGAAGCTACCTTGGACCGAAGCAACGTTTATCGGTGGTACAAAATGTTCTCAGAAGGCCGAGAAGATGTGAACGACGAAGAGCGTGCCGGACGCCCGAGCACTTCAACAACAGACGAAAAAATTAATGAAGTGGAGAAAATGGTATTGGCCAATCGTCGAATCACCGTTAGAGAAGTTGCTGAGGACCTAAACATGTCGATTGGCTCGTGCCATTCGATTTTTATCAATGATTTGGGCATGAGACGGGTCGCCGCGAAATTCGTACCAAAATTGCTCAATTGCGACCAAAAACAGCATCGCATGAACATTGCTAATGAGATGTTGGACTCTGTCCGCGACGACCCAAATTTGCTCCAGAGGGTCATAACTGGTGACGAATCGTGGGTTTATGGTTATGACGTGGAAACCAAAGCTCAATCATCTCAATGGAAGCTGCCGCACGAACCAAGACCGAAAAAAGCGCGCCAAGTTCGGTCGAATGTGAAAGTTTTGCTGACAGTTTTCTTCGATTGCAGGGGCGTGGTGCATCATGAGTTCTTGCCACAGGGTAGAACGGTCAATAAGGAATATTACCTGCAAGTTATGCGCAATTTGCGCGAAGCAATCCGCCAGAAACGCCCGGATTTGTGGAAGAACAAAAATTGGCTTTTGCACCACGATAACGCCCCTGCTCACACATCGTTGCTTGTGCGCGAGTTTTTGGCCAAAAACAACACACTAATGATGCCGCAGCCACCGTATTCCCCAGATCTGGTCCCCTGTGACTTTTCTTGTTCCCTAAACTGAAGAGGCCCGTGAAAGGACGACGTTACGCTACGCTTGACGAGATAAAGACGGCATCGAAGGAGGAGCTGAACAAGATTAAAAAAAATGTTTTTTTGAAGTGCTTCGAAGATTGGAAAAACCGTTGGCACAAGTGTATAATATCTCATGGGGATTACTTTGAAGGGGACAAAATAGATATTCATGAATAAATGAATAATTTTTGAAAAAACACAAAAAAAAACAACGCGATACTTTTTGAACATACCTCGTACTGCTAGTGTTTGTGTGTCTTGCCTAGGCGAGCAGTTTCTCCATGAGAAGCCCCGACACAACATGCCCGAGACGAAGCAGGCGATGACTGTGAACAAGGCTGGAACATACATCTATCTGACTGGCTGGCTGGATAGACAGATGTAATTCTGCGAGTGTATGACAGGCGGCACACTGATAAGATTTGCACGTATTTGTTGAATTCGGCGGTTCTTTCGGTCCTGCTTAGATGACCTGGCAGGTGGGCCATTCTATATATATATATATATATATATATATATGTATTTATATATATATATATATATATATATATATATATATGTATATATGCAATCGACAGCAGCGACAGTATCGGAGCCGAGAGCAAGGACCGATCATCACCTACCACCATCACCAGCGCAGTTGACGTTCGCCGGCAAGCGTCTGCCAGCCAGCCACCCGTAGCGCCGCCAGCAAATTCGCTCGTTTCTGTTGCTGTTGTTTGCCGCGCAGAGACATTTCATCATCATGATGATGTAATCTATCTTTCTACTACGATTGCTGCTGCTGTTGCTACTACTACTACGTATACTGCAACTTCTACCAGAGTCAATATTCACCACCCGCAGCTTGTTCGTTGCAACAACAGCCATAACAATAACAGTAGCATTGGAATAAGCAGTAACATCATCAACAGCAGCAGCAGCAGCAGCATCAGAAAAACTCCGCTGTCCTGTACTCCGACTCTATGATGGCGGTACGGTGGGAGTGTGGTCGCTGTTGTTCTACCACTCTGTTCGTAACAATCGCGGCTGGCGACACGATACGGCAGAAGTCAGCTTTAATCCATTCTTTAGAAATCGTCACCTTTATCGCCCTTTGCGATTGCTACTCACATGTCATATATCGCAGCAGTAACATCTACTACATAAAGCTTAATTTGCAGGCTTCTCATATATATATATATATATATATATATATATCTATATATATTTTTTTTATTGGGCTGGTTATATAGGTCCATACGTCCCAATGTGGCTTAGACGTGCGCGTAACGTAAGGAAGAACCAAATAAAAACAAACACTGCATCTTGCTGCACATTGCATGGATAAACAGTTGATTTCTTCGTGGTATAAGACGCTGCCTCAAGAAACCACCTAAATAAGTGGATACTTGTTCAGATGTTTTCTTGAGGCAGCATCTCGTATCCCGCAGAGAACGATACAAGTACCTATACTTACAATAGACAATCGTTTCATAGTAATATATATATATATATATATATATATCAATTTCAATTCAGACGTGGTTTATTTACGGAACTGCATACATTCACATGCTTAAGTTCTCGGTATCGGTTCTCGGTAAAAGTGGTACAAGGGTTTGGGAATAAAAGGAGAAAAAGAAGAAGATAAAGCAGCAGATAATACCTATGTTATTGGCGCTACTGACATACAAGGCGAAGGAGCACACTGAGCTATAACTTTCATAAACATTATAACTCGAAATGACAAGTGAAAACTCAGAAATTAGATCATCGCCCTCAGTAGATTCCCTTTCTCCGTCATGTATTTATATATATATGTGTGTGTGTGTGCTTATTCGGATGTGTCCTTGGCGTGCGCGTAATGTACATGCGTACAATTAAACCAATTGTAAGCGACTATTGCGCCGTGTTGCGCGTTGCGTGAATAAACAGCCCAGTTTTACTAAATTCCTTCATTCACACTTAGAATAGGCAGTCGTCTAATAGGTGCTTCTTATATATATATATATATATATATTTGCATTTTGCCTATTCTCATTTGTATACCAGACAGAGTTAGCACGTTTATTGTTCGGCTCATGCAAACCCGCATGTGGTCCTTAAGTTGAATTGGTTCAAGTGTTTCCGATTCGACCCGTCGTAACTCTGCGCAGCGGCAGCGAGCTCTGAAGGCCAATGAATAGCGAGGACATACTTGAGGGCTTGAGGGTGAAGTTTCTCGCCTGCGCAAGGAGTCAAGACAGTCAGTCCTTGGTCACACTAGTTCGATGGAGAACTGCGCACTGAAATTCACACGACAGCAGCTTGGGCGCCTAAAAGTCTTTTGAGAAAGACTCGACTCCCTATTAATGGCGGGGGAAATTTGTACGGAGCTGTTCCTGGATTTAGCTTGGGTCGGATTGACCACTGTATGTGCTCCGGCGTTAACAAACCCAGTTGATTCATTGAATCATTGAACAGCCGACCGCGACAACACATCATGGACTAGGCGGCACGGATGGCCCCGATTGGCAGGACGCCGTCTGAAGGGGGAAAAAAAGGCCGCTAGTTAGTAACCTACAGCCTTCTCTGGTTAGAAATTAAAAAAACAAGCAGCCGACAGTGTGCGTGCGCTGGCCTTCAAGTTAGTGAATAGTTTTATTTGCGTCAGTCGAGCAAAAACGCGCGCCATGAGCGTACCGGTCTTGAGTATGTCGATAATAAGATAGCTGTGTTCATAACTTAATTCGTCGTTGGCTAACATTCATGTACTCCCTCATGCTATACTTCAACGTTTTCCGTCAGAGTTTGAAAACGTGTGTACACGTACTTAGGTAATTGCTGCAGCCAGTTGTTTCCGGACACAGATTTTTCGGGTATTCAGCCTCGGGCCACGTAACGGGTTTGGAACTCGTCGCCCTTATTTCGTTGCCTAACTCACAGCTTCGCCTACTAACGGAGTCACACCGGCCGGCAAAGCCAGGCGAGGCCCAGACCTCGAACCAGGCCAGGCAAAGGAGGTAGGTACTGTTTACTGTTTTGAAAGTCGTACAGAAGCAGGAAGACTGAGATTAGTCAGCGCTAAAACTTAGCCGGCGGCAGTATGTCTCAAACGCGCATATCACACCCGCATCGGGGCCCGGCTGGTGTGACAATACGGGTATATACAAGCGTACCATTTTCGGTCGGCGCGCTGGAAACCACACGGAGGCCAACTACTCACACTGGATGATATCGAGTGCTTAGTTACGTCGACTAACCTGTGTGCTTGCAGTCGGTACAAAAGGACCACGCGTGCGCATAGGCCTGGGATGTTCTGAGGAAAATAGAGCGAGAGAGAATAACGAGGAATACAGAGATAGATCAACGGTGGAGATAGATAAGGTGGAAAAAAAAAATATATATATATAGAGAGAGAGAGATAGAGGGAGATATAGTGATAACAGAAGGAGAGAGGGAGAAGCCAGAGGAATAGAACCTATTCGTGTTCTAGCAGCAAGTCAGCTTCGTAGTCAACAGTAGCGACAACGAACCATAGTCTACAAGTACGCAAATGAGTCAATAGGCAACAAACCTTCGTTCTCCTACTTTATGCCCTCTCAACTCCCGCCTTTATCCCTCCTCATCTTCCGTCGCTCGTGGCCCATCCCCACTCCACGATGGACGATGTCGCTCCGTGTTGCGGCAGCGACGGCTGCTGCAGCAGCCGAGTAGGGGGCATCGGACGTGGTGACCTAAACTGACGAGAGACCTACGGGGTGAGTGGGGACTGGCTGGCTTTGGGCCGGGCCACGCCGGGGCAGGGCTATGCCGCACGTGAAACTACAGGCCGACGGCCTCCGTTGGCGCTAATTGATCGGACAGCCTTGGCAGACGGATAGACAAACGCCGCCCTAACAGCGGCCGTTGTGCGTCTTCTCTCGCAGTGTACGTGTGTGTACAGAAGACCGACGAGGGACAGTGAGGTACGCAATCGTGTAACTGTCCGGGGATGTCTGTGTGCAGGCATGGAGGTGTGTAGGCATGGAGGTGTACAGGTATAGGTACAGTAGGTTGTATGTACTGGTGCTTAAACACTTGCGCAGTGCAGAGCAACTAAAGGACAAGACGACAGCAGCGACACAATGCCGAAACTATCGCGTCGTGCTAACTAGCGAACCTCGTAGGCTTGCCACCTCGCTCAGGGCTGGCTCGTTTCGCTTCTTTCCTCGCTTCTTCCACGCTGTTCTCCCGTCTACTGTCGCCGGCAGTTTCGACAATGGGTGGTATCTGGGTCCGTCCGGGGATGCGTTGCGTATGATGGTAAGGACTTGCCTGATTCGACTAGCTTAACTATCACTCTAACTGCTATGTATAATACATGTTTTGTTTTTTTTCATTTCAAACGTGTTTTTCTTAAACAGAACTGCATCATACATTCGAGGATACCCCGCCGCGGTCTTCGATACAGCGTTTGGTACAATTGTTACAACGCCGAGCAAAACATGAGGCAACACGCTCACAAATATGCGCGCATACAAAATCCTGTCCACTCGTACAGCATTAAACACGGTTTAAATCACGTAGATACATTGCCAATCTAAGTGGGTGTCCCACTACGCAAAGCACAACATTCCCCAATTCAGGACATACCACCTAGATAACGTGCTTGATTCAAACTGTGAAATTAAAAGCCATTATATGTACGAAGACGAATCGTAAAGTTCTGATATATATTTATAACAACAAAATATGTATTTAACTTTTCAACGTGTTTTGCTCTATTTTAAAATAACTTCCGCCCGCTGCAATGCATGCGTACCATTTTTTCTCCTCTTTTTGAGACATTTATTGAACGTGTCTTTCTGAATCGAGTTAAGTTTCTAATTGCGAATGTCTTTTTATCTTCTTTATAGTCTTGAAACGTTGTCCGTTTAACTTATTATTATTATTACTATTAATATTATTATTGTGATGACTCCGACAGAGCCTTAGACTGCGCAGTGCGACAATGCGATGTTGTTGAATCGAGAAAGATCACAGCGACACACAAACGTCCTGACAACACAGAGGTCGAACTGCAAACGTAATGCTAATACGGCACGTCTAACCAACACGCGCACTTTAGCCAGGAAAGCAAACGTTTTTGTTTTGGAAAAGATTTTAATAAACGACGACTGCGCCGAACAACTGCGCGCAAGAACGGCATTGCTATCGCCGAAGGAGGTCGAGTCAATGGGAAACACCGCTTAGGGGGTTTTGCGTAGAGCGTATAGGCGGCAGAACCACGGGCTCAGTGTTGGTTGGGGCTATCTGTGTGCTGTGTGGTTGACCGTACGTCCACGACCTCGCGGCTCATATGAGTGCGTGTGTTTTTGTATGTGACCTACAGTGATGGTGCCCGGTACCCTTAAGCGGGCGTCGTCGCATCCGGTAAGTGGATGATGATGATGTTGATGGGGAGGAAGGCCCCTCCAATAGGTCTCAGCCGGCTAGTGAAAATTGACGTTAGTAGTGTTAGCCAGTAGCGAAAGGTCTGACGTTCGGTGGCGTTCGGCCATGATGAGGTTCGGCCATGATAAAGCGAAGCGAGCGCGTCCGATCTCCTCTCTCCATGCTTCATTCCCGTGCCATCCACTCTCACCGGCCCGTGATCCTAGAGGCATAAACACGGATCGCGCCACCAGATACGCACGCCAGGGCCACGCCAGCGTGAGCTAGCTAAACAAACGAGACACTGGAATTCGGGGAATCGCTCCCGCCGAAGGGTTATGGAGGTTCCGGGGGGAATTATTCGTTGCCATCATTAGCTAGGAAGCCGAGATCAGGCGCCGACGAGTTGCAACTATGGCTCGAGCGAGACGACGGACGGGGCGGCCCATTGCCCACGCTGCCAGCTGTCACAAGGTACTAGTTGACAGATGCGCTGTCAACGGATGATCAGATATCCGGTCGTTACTCGTCTACGATAGAGGTCGAGAGAGCGCGGCATGTAGCGATTGTACGCTTCACGTGAGCTTCGCCTGGATACCTCTAAACAACGTTGTGCTAAACGCTGGAAAATACGGCAAAACGGACCTAAACGCTTTAAGTTTCGTATAAGGTATACGCAATTTTTTTTACGAATAAGTAAGTTACGTAAGTACGTATAAAGTATGCTGCAGATATTGAAGATGCAAACTGTTGACTTTCTGGAGTGGCTACTGTATATGCAAAAAAATATGCAGTCGACAATATATATATATCTATATATATATATGTTCCTGTATAGCGGTCCACTCTCTCCTATGTGCTATAAAACAGACCAATATAATATTTAATCAAATTGAAGACACTTTCGCTGCCCATTCGCCGATCTTCTATCACGCCTATCTGATTCGTGTCCCGTTTTGGTTAGTAATATACGAGCTGTACATGGGCTATATAGATATGTGCCAGGGTAACGTTTTGTTGACTAGGCGTCACCTCGAAAACTTTCTAAAGTGAGTAGTTAAACGAAGTAAGAAACAAATTAACACAAGCTTTTCTGAAAGCAACAAAGGTGCCCGTGGTATGGCTTGATCTCTGTCTTAAGACGACCGATAAGCTGAATTTACCTACATCGACTGGCACGCACGTGTCTGTAAACCGTGTATCTTAAATTCACCATTCCAGCGTAATCAGAGGTTTGATTAGGGGTTTGTTGTAAACCATGTACCTTGAGTTAGGGTTCTAAATGTCCGCCATATATATATATATATATATATATATATATATATATATATATATATATGTATATATATACACATATATATAAGCGAATATTATGTTGTTGCTCGGGGTAACCGCATATTATTAATATAAAAATAAGACAAACGCATATTAAATTTCCCTGGCCATTCTGCCGCTCGAGGGTGGGACCGAAATCAACCTCAAAGTATGGAGCACGAGGTGTACGGCGAGAGAAACTCAGAGTAATACAGGCTGAAAGGGTTGAAAATCTTTTAGAGCCAGCTCAGAATTATCGGGTTGTGATCGCTCTCTAAAAACAATCCGCCGTGCTCGATTTGTGTAATTCCTCATCTTCTACACGAAGCTTCACAAAGCCACTTGCAAACTGCATGATTACCCTACGCACGGGAACGACACAGAACACCACATTTGCCACAACAAGCGTATTCAGTGCGTTCATTCCATGAACGCACGCCGCCTCACTTCACGTCATGTCATGTAATAATTTATAGTAATATATATATTTTTTGCGCACACAGGTATTTACGCATGTTCGTCTAACACACACGGTTTACAGCTAAGAAACGTCATACGACCCAAACGTCTCGAAGAACTCTTATCAGGTGTGCGCCTATAGTCTCGTGACATGACGCCATAAAATGTCTATATATCTTCTTTATGCAGAATTTTCGAGTCGAGTTATCATCATCATTGTTGTTGTTGTGGTTATTATTGTTTGTGCGGTGAATCTGTGCGTGTGTATGTGTGTGTTGTTTTGCTGCTAGCGGGGGTGGCGGGGAATTTACGTGACACAACCGATGACAGGAAACAAACGCACGTGGGGTCGTTTCTCTTTCTCCCTTTCTTTCTCTCTCTCTCTCTCTCTCTCTCTCAAGACAGGAGCAGGAAATTTTGAACAAATTCCCTTGACCCGTATAGCATTCGTTCGACCATGCAGGCTCGCTAGTATGATGACATCACAGTAGTTTCCTGCAGCCAACTGGTCTTCTCAATCTTTGCTCTCACCAGTCTAGCTATTCAATGGCGGCAAGTGACGGGGGGGTGGGTTGAGTATTTTGGCAACAGTACACCACTCGATTTCTCTCTATCTCCCTGTCTTTCTCACTACCCGTACTCCTCTTTTGCATTGTCATGTAATAACGTACATCTCGTTTTGTTTATCTCTGTTGGACTTTACATACTGATTGGCTAAACACAAAACCTATCTAGCTCGTTTAGGCCGTTAGGTTATTGTGTTTAGTGTCGTCTTTATTCGTTGCTAAAATGACTTGCCTGTCCGCGTCTGCAAATCAAAACATCCAAATCATACTTGCTTTGCCGAAGATATACTACCAAGGAGACAAATTTTTTTACGCGTTTATATATATATATATATATACATATATATATATATATATATATATACATATATATATATATATATATATATATATATATATACATATATATACATATATATATACATATATATATATATATATATATATATATATATATATATATATATATATATATATATATAGATTGAGACTCCATTGAGACCGCTACACAAGAGACCGATTACTGGTCTCAACAACTACACAACACGTTCGATGGGGCACATTTTAAAAAAGCACACGAAACGCCCTTTGTACATTACTGGATTAAGGGTATGCCCTACCTATCTGGTAAGGAGTATTTAAACCTACTAAAGCTCAGGATCAACGCACTACCAACGCGTGCCAGATTGGCCAGGGGACGCCCGGGCTACAACAAACGTTGTAGGCACGGGTGTCATGCGCCTGAGACGTTGGCTCATGTCGCTCAGATGTGCGATATACCACACAAACAAACCATAAAGAGACATGACGACGTCTGTGATCGCGTGGCGCGTCTTCTCCGCGAAAGGGGTCATGAGGTGGTTCGTGAGCGAGTATTCCGTCGACCGGGCGCACCGGGTCTAAAGCCCGACCTCGTAATAACAACACCTACCGAGGTCTGGGTTTTAGATGCCGAGGTTTGCGGCCCGAACCGGGACCTGGCAAAAGCACGGCAAGACAAGATCGCCAAATATGACGTCGAGTTCCTAAGAGCGGCGCTCCCCTACCCGCAAAAACCTCGCAGATTCGGATCCATCACTATCTCTATGAGTGGTGTATGGGACTCCGAATCTGCGAGGACGCTCTTGGGGCTCGGCGTCACGAAGAGGAATCTTATGGATCTCACCGTTTTAACTTTGCGAGGAACCTTGAGGATATATCGCTCGCACCGGGTCCATAAGAGCGGGGGCTACCATCAAGCAAGGACACGGACAACTGACTCTTAACTTCACGTGACACCTTTTTACCACAATTTTTATTAAGGCGAGCACTGCCGAGTGTGCAAACGTATTGTAAATGATTAATAAATCATCACAATATTTTATATATATATATATAGATATTTATATCCGAGACAGGAATAGAGGAAGAAAGGGTAAACTAAGACAAAAAAATTGAATAACTAAGCCAAACTAGTGTCTTGCAGTCTACAAATAAATGTTCCTTTTAAAGAGTTATTTCGTGTCCAGTAACCACATATATATATATATATATATATATATATATATATATATATATATATATATATAATGCTATTTTAGAATTGTTGCAAGCACTTCTTTAACTGCTCTGTTGCTATGTCTACACTTGGGGTGTATGACGTACTATCAGTCGATTGAATAGGCATTTTTGCGTTTAGCCAACGAGAAACGATTATTCTGAGAGGAAGAAAGCGAGAGAGAGAGACACAGAATAGACAGTTCCTTAGTATGTGTTATAGATGTCTGTGGTCAGTGGCTACCGGCCGGTCGAAACGCTACTAGTTGGTAGGTTGGTTGATCGACACAAGAAGCCACGATCCATATCTCGCAATGACATGACACGGTGGCATGATAGCATGTCGTGCTACGGAAACACAGCTGGATAAACTAAAGCCGGGCTAGACGAATGCATTCTTGCACAGCTAATCTTCATCAGCTTCTGTCTTTGAATATCGGGGCCGTTTTTCAACCACATGGTATTGGTGATATTAGGCAAAATTGTTTTTATTATTAGTCATACTAGTTTTCTATATTCGTCGTATTAATCGTAGGCTTGATTTGAAATCACCTAAGGTTACTCTATACCCAAAAACTCAAGCTGCACGTTTGGGCTTTTCTAGATGATGGCAGTGACAGGCAGTTTGCTGCTTGCTCGATAACAAAGCAGGCCAATAGTGTCATTTAGGGCCGTGTTCGTGTAATCTGCCTGTTGTAGATGTCGTCGTCGTGTGACGACAAATAACATGTTGACTAGCACCACAAATTACATTAGCAAGAATAATATTAAAAACTTAAAAAAAAGGAGGCAACTATTTGGTTTGCTTTGCCTTAGTCTCGTGTCGAGTCTACAGAGTCCGTTTAACATGTTGCCTTTATATGAGGCCACCTTAGACCGTGGTCCGGCTAGCATCGCACATTGTAGAACGCAGTAGAGCATGCTACGCTTTGAAAAACACGGCGGACCCAAACATGAGACCATACGATAAAAGAAGAGGGTCTTGTAAGGATTCGCTGACGTTTGTAGGAACACATCAACGGGCAGCCCTTAGTCTCTGGAGACATAGACTTAGATCACGTTGATCCGCTTACGTATTGTGGGTACTCCCGCTTCCTAAAGTTACTGAAGGGCATCACTGCATACGATAAAACCATCAGTAATATATTACGGAGGCGTATTATATTGCTGATGGTTTTATCGTATTACAATTGTTTAGGCAGAAAGATGTGAAAGGAACAAACCTTCCTTTACGTCAAGCCGTCCACAAAAGACTAGAGAGACAGCTGAACTTGCTACGATCTGCTACGCGGCCTCGTTACATCAATTTGACTCCCTAGCAAAACTGCTGTCAATAAAGTAGAAGAGGACGCAAGTAAAATTCAAAGAAATCGATGAAAATCATGCACGGCCTCACATCAGAAGGAGAACGTGTCGCATTTTTAGTGGCACAGCTTTTCTTCAGTAATAACTGAAAAAACGGAGAACGTACCTCAAGCTGTCAAAAAGTTACTGCTCTTTTTACCTTGGATTCTGTCAATATATATATATATATATATATAAATGGATTGTACGGATGGTATAAAATTAATGATTTTTATTTTTTTCTATAGTAAACTATCTACATATATATATATATATATATATATATATATATTATTGGCATGCTCATCCCATTTTAAGTGTCTTGCCAAGCAAGCACATGCATTTTCGTAAAAATATATAAGGGCACCTATTAAAGCAACAAAAAAACGTTTTAGTTAGAATGTTCTTTAAACAAAGGGGATGTAGATGTAACACTAAAGTTTAATCGCCGATTTTGTTGATTGACGGCTCAGCCACAACACGCCGACCTGTCAAGATAACTTTGTTGATATTTAAGCCGACAGACCCGGGAGCACACCTCTCGTCTAAGCTCAAAGCTGTTGCACATTAACAACACATTTGCCTTGCGTATGGAAAATGAGATCCACAATGATAATCCTCTGCAGTTTCCTTAATTATTTCCACTGCCTCAAAGCTGTCCACTCAGTTAACGGAGGAGTTATTTCATTTTTCATTAGTCTTTTTCATTTATCATTAGTCTGTTTTATTTTTCCTTCTAAGATTATTAATATTATTATAATAGCACACGCACACACAAAAACATACCATTCGTCTTAATCATATCATTGACGCATCATTCGATCGTTGAGTACAGCATCCACTTTATTCAAGATTGAGGATTCATCTCAAAGGCTCACTTATTGCGAGAGAAAGAAAGAAAGAGAGAAATAAATGAAAGGCGAGCGTGAGAGAAAGTGGAGAGACGCCATCAGAACATGGATGACAACGGGACGCTTGAAAAAGACGGTAGCTGAGCGACGGTGTCGGTGCCGCTCGATTAGAGCAAACAAACGTGGGTGCTGTAGTATCATCATCCTTCCGTTATGTCCGCCAGCCGCAAATACATTCACGTGTAGTGTATATGATAGCGTATTCGTCGTAGTAGTAGTAGTAGTAGTATTCGAATCGTTCCCTAGAATAGACAGAGTGTCTGTCTCTAGTGTCCATTCTTCCGCTGAGCATCTTCGCTGCTAATTAACACGTTCGGTTCGACGGCTGTCGGCGTTTGTTCGCCTTGACGGCGTTCGGTTTGCTCCGTCGGCAAGCTTGCCGGGTGCCGGCCCTGGTTTCGGGTCGATTTTTTAGGTCTTTTTTCTCTCCACGTCTTTTTCTCCTTTGCTTGTACGCGTTCTCCGTAACCTCCGTATGACGTCGTCATCATCATCATCATAACCGTACAGCGAAGGCGGTAAGCGGCGATTGTCGCCGGTAGCCACACAGTGTGAATCTGTAATCGGCAAAAGTGTGGTTGTTGTTGCCATTGTTACTACCGTAGTAGTAGTAGAAGTAGTTACTATCGTCGCTGCTGTGATTGGGTTTGTTGCTCCCGCTGTCGCTGCTGTTATTGTTGTTCTCTTTCTTGCTACCGTAGTAGCAGTAGTAGTAGTAGTAGTAATAGTTAAACTAAAATATTAATATTATTTTAATATAAAATGTCTTTTTTATTTAATTTCATAAAAAAATAATTGAGTATGTGTTCACTACACTACAAAAAAATATATATATATATATAATTTTACAGTAGTGTAGTAGACACATAGTAGGATGTGTCTACAGCACTATATATATATATATATATATATATATATATAATATTTTATAGTAGTGTACTAGACACATAGGTGCGCGGGTTCGAATCCCACCGCTGCACATTTGGGTTTATGGGGTTCCGTCTATGAAGCAATGCGAAAAGCAGTCCCGTGGAGATTGAATTTGGCTGGGGGTCAGCCCGAAAGGTATTTGTGTAGTAGTAGTAGTAGTAGCAGTAGTCGGGAGCACAAATGATAGAGAAGATCATGCACAAGAAAGTAGAGACCTAGAGTATGAAACAGAGGGGGGGAGAGAGGAGAGTAGCTGGCCACTAACAACAAAAACCACGAAGTAAAGTGCAAAACGCTTCCGTTGGTTTTTCAAATAAACCTACCGTATCACAAGTGTGGTCGGTCCAATAACAAAAAAAGTTATTGTTGTTGTTGTTGTTGTTATTATTGTCATTGTTGTTATTGTTTGTATGTCTACTGTTGCTGCTACGTGGGCCACGTGCCGTCTTCGTGTCCTCCTCCGGTATGAAACTGGGACTTTGAGCTTGCGAGAATAACAAAGAGGTTCACCGCTAGACGTCTTAATAATAAGCTCATCATTATACCACACATGCTGTCTCCTTGTGAATTTACCTGCCATGATATATCATCTACCTAATGTCTGTGCAACCACCATAATTGTCCGTTTTCTGCCCAGTTTGTTCACTACGTATGCGTCCGTGTGTGGTACGGGGTCTGTATATATGTATACACACATATATGTTAGCGCGGCCACTCGTTACGGGTTGGTGCATGTGACGCGTGTGAGAATATGAAGGTATGTTGTGTCCACTCAGCGAGAACGTGAATTTGCTGCGACGGGTCATACAAGTCTGTTTGCTGTTTTTCTGTTGGCGGCACTCTTTTTGCATGCTCTTTTTGTAAACCTGTTGCACTAATTGTTGTGGCGAAATTCGGCCGTTATCTACCGACTGTTCAGTCGACTCAATCTACAAATTAATCAACTATCTTTATGTGTCTCGTGTCTGCAAGTTCATTCGTTATATATATATATATAAATATATATGTATATGTATATATATATATATATATTTTTTTTTTTTTTTTAAATATTATTTAATGTACTACTTCTGTTTGAAATTCGCAAATTGAGGTTATGAAACAGCAAATGCTTGACACATTGATGTATCAGTGTGGATGGTTATTTAAGTGTGTTCTTGCGACGCGTCTATCCATGCATTGATCGAGCACTAGCATATGTGTTATAAGTATGTGTAGACAGACAGCAGTAACAACAAGAACAGCAATTACAGCAATAATAACTACAACAGCTACAAGAGCAGTAACAATAGTAACAACAATAGAGCAGCATCAGCAACAGCAGCTGTAGCAACAACAACAACAAAAACGACAACTACACAATAGCGCAGAAGATGACGACGAAAAAGCCGCTAACCACGGAGACATGACACTGAGACCAGGTCCATTAAGCATTCTATGCCACTTCTGCTGCTGCTGCTGCCGCTGAGGTGACCAAGCACGACTTCCACGGCGGCCGCTTCGCAGAGGCGGAACCCTTATGATGATCTTCATGATTATGGTTGTAGTCGTCGTTGTCGTCGTCGTCTGATGCGTCCATGCTCCGTGAAAGCGTCAGACGTCTCTCGATTCTAGCGGAGGCGGCAGCGGCAACGGCGGACGGCCCGAGATGACGGCGGCCTAAGCGACGACCACAACAACAACAACGACGCCAGCCATAGCGCTGTGGTCTACCATTACGTAGGTCGCTCGAAACAACAAAAGGCCTGTTTGATCGCTCGAATAGCCTGCTGCTGCCGCTGCTGTTTCTGGTGGTAATGTTGCTGCTGCTGCTGCTGATCTCTGCTACAACTGCCTATGCAGGCTGCGGGCCCACGTCACAACGACGTTGGATCGAGATCGATCCGTTACTACTGCAGGCTATATAGCGGCTGGCTGACGTTGTCTCCGTTGTTGTTGTTGTTGTTGTTGTTTGTTGTTGTTGTTGTTATTATTGTTGTTGTTGCTATTGCTGTTGTTGTTATTATTGTTGTTGCTATTGCGGTTGTTGTTATTTTTGTCGTCATCATCGTCGTAATCGTTATTGTTGTAGGCGGCTCGATTTATTCACTTATTCATCTCTTAATCTTTTAATGCTAAGTTTACGGGATTCAATGGAGATCATGATGCGACAGGAGGCTTCACAGACTTCACTGCATCCCAGCCTCTTTCCTACCACCTTGTATTTGGTAACTAAAAGCGTTTTCTATTCGAAAAAAAACATATTGTTGTTGTTGCTACTGCTGCCGTTGCTGGCTACTCTGTTTGTTAAGATTCGAGTAAAAACAGTTCGTTTCTTTCCTTCCATGTCTTCCTTTTCCTTCCTCGACATAGATGGTTTCGCCCCGCTTCGTTACGCGAAAATCGTCATAGGGCCATTTATATGTCTATATGGTGGTATGATTTATTACTTTTATGGTTATATATATATATAGATTAGTTTTCTTTTCTTAAGTTTTATTTAAAATTACTGCGTTTGCGTTACCCCTAAAAGTGTTTGGCATCTTCCCATTACGCGTCATGTTGGGATCTCAATCACGACTTATTATATCAGGGTCGGTGCGGATAATCTCCACATCGTCTTAGCGACGCTATAAAAATTGATTTTTATTTTTTTAATATATATATATATATATATATATATATATATATATATATATATATATATATATAACCCTACAACTGAATAATATGAAATACATTTAGTATTATAGTAGGAGAGAGAGCGAGAGATATAGTGAGAGAGATTTATAGATGGTACAGAGGCAATTAGTGAAGAGGGGATAAAGCGGCAAAGTCAATCGAGAGATTGTCGTGTTTGTTCGCACTAAGTTTAGTCACACAAATCTTCCCCCCCCCCATCCCTCCACCCCTGAGCCCGTTTCCCATTCCGTTCGTTTCCACCTTCCCAAGCATTCATCATCATCAGCGCTAGTGAGCGGAGTGCGGCATCCGACCTCATCACGAAGCAAATCGCGTTTGCCTTCGTTTTTTTCGAATAGAAGACCATAGACGGCTGTCCGAAGTCAACGATTTGAGCGCAGCCTGGACCCTAGCACTCCGCTGCAGCAGCAGCAGCAGCAGCGGCGGTGGTGATGGAGGCGGTGATTAGCCACTGGAGTTAGATAATCAATCCGACATCGCGTCCTGGCCGCTCCGGGTCGTCGTCGCATTCACTTACCTTCGAATCATTAATTAGTGACGGCAGCATTGTGCCACGGATCACCACAGCCACGACAATACCAGCAACAACAACAACAACAACGGCGACGACGATAACAACAATGGCGATCTAGCTCGATAACGTGAATGCAGATCGAAAAACACCCGCCGAAAACTCGGCAACGAACTCACTGCGACACGGACGGAAAAGCGTCGAATATTAGATAAGAACGAATTGACAAAATGAGTACATATATATATATATATATATATTTATATATGTATATATATATATATATATATATATATATATATATATATATATATATATATATATATATATATATATATATATATTTATATATGTATATATATATATATATATTTATATATGTATATATATATATATATATATATATATTGCATAGGAACATAAATGCTTCGGTTCAGAGAGAGAAATACAGTAAACAAGTAGTAAACATATATATATATATATCTGTAAGTTCTTGTGGCATTTATGCATATTTGACATACAGTCAAACAGACATATACAGGGTAAGAAAATGTATTTAAACAAGCCTGCATATGCAAACGAATTTGTGTATAATTACGTCAAAGCAGCGCATACGATAGCTTAACGACGCGTCAATATACGTTTGACTTCATGTTCTTGCAGTCTAATTGTCTTAGACCATCTGGGTCATAGACCAATATTTGCTAACATGCACTCCACCTCAGATCGTTTAGCGGCCTTAGGAAAACGTCTCGTTTGCATGTGTGCCTACACTGTTTGTATTGCATCCTTGAAATTGGCGAATGCCTGCATACATAACGCATTTCTCGCTCTACGTTTCTCTTCACTATATGTTCTTAGAAAGACACATATATATATATATATATATATATATATATATATATATATATAAATATATATATATATATATAACATATAACTATCGTCATGGCTATCACCTGGTCATTACTGACTTGTTCAAGTGTATATATATACAATTACGGAAATAACTTTTACGAGTTTACCTACACTCGATTTTCTTCAGTCTTCTTCAATTTCGCCACGTTGCGACACGACGAGATAGGACCTCAAATGCCTTTCCAGGAAGCAATTGTTACGTGTTGCAATTCCTCGACGATCTTTCTTGCCAGCTGCCCGTATTCATCTATCCGTCTAACTATTAGTTAGCTATCGTATCGGGTCCAACCGCCCACCTGTGTCTCACAACTCAAACCGACTACAGCTGGCCCCAGCAACAGACGTGTGGGTGGCTGGCTTCAACGCGAAACGGCGACGACGACGACGACAACAACAACAACAACAACAACAATACAAACAGGGGCAGCAACAAAAATAAAACGAACGCGCGCAATAACGACAACAACAACAGCAACAGCCGCAGCAGCAGCAGCCGCAGCAACGATAACAATCGAGGCAACAAAACGTCTCTTGCGTAAGCGCGCCGTACCTTAATTACGGTGCGAGTTTTTTGTTCGACTATCGCCCTGATTGCATTGCTGCGCGAGGCTGGCGGATCTCGAGCTGGACTCCGATCACCGCAACAGCTTTCCGGAGGTTTAACAACAACGAGACGACGACGACAACAACAACGGCTGGGACAACAACAGCAAGAACTACCACGGCGACGACAACAACTACCCCAACAACAACAACAACGTCAACAACAACAAAAACAACAACAACAACAACAACAACAACCACGACGACGACGACAACAACAACAACAGCAAGAACAACCACGGCGACGACAACAACTACCCCAACAACAACAACGTCAACAACAACAAAAACAATAACAACAACACTAAGAACAACAACAACTACCACAACAACAACAACAACCACCACCACCACGACGACGACAACAACAACACCAAGAACAACAACAACTACCACAACAACAACAACAACAATAACGACAACAACAACCACAACCACAACAACAACAACGACGACGACGATTGCCCTCGCTAATTCTTCGCGTGAGCGAAGATTGCCGTTTCTGGAAGCCTCACAGCCTCTTCTGGCTGAGAAAGATGCGAAGACCGAGCAGCTTAAATCAGCTCCAACGTTTTCATCCGTACGCATACAAAATAGGCCAAGCAGGCAAGAATATGTGCGCGCAAGCCACACTTCAACGCCGCCAGCACACATGGCGGCCATGCCATTGCCAATCGGCCAGGCCGCGTATTCGCAAAACGAAAACCTCGTAAAACTAGTTCAGCTGTTCTAGCTCTAAGTCAAGCAGACGCATAACGTGATAGTGCTCGCCTACGCACGCCTACACACAACTCTATATATCACTATTCTATTCGACACTACGGCGCTAACTGTGCATTAGTTTACCATATCTGTGTTGAGTGTTTAGACCGACCGGCATTCTCCGCACAGTTAGAATTTGTTGGCGTTTTGTTAGCTGTTGGCAACGTTGGGGAATTTGAGTTTTGCGCTCCGCGTCACACCTCAACCTTCCTGTCCCTGGCTTGCCGAACTAACTGGTGGTTATAAGCCAGTTGATGATGGTAATGATGATGATGATGATGGTAATGAGTAAAAGGGATGAACATTCAGGCAATAGTGTCGTGATCGAAAGTGACTTTTAATAAATTGTGGTTAAGATTTCTGCAGTGGGAGATACTTATGCTGCGTTATTTTTTTTCACGTAAATGCCTGTTCAAGCATGTTTAATTATAGTCTAATTTACAGCTTGACTTTATTGCAAGTACAAATCCTGGAAACTAATTAAGAGCTGGCCCTTGTTGGACTTAAACCCACGACCTATGACGAACGCAAGGCAGTGGTTAGCCTCTAAATGCCTTTGCTCTGTTACATGGTTACACAGGCGTCAACAAACTGTTAACGCAAACCTAACGACAAAGGTAACATACAGCAGACACATGATTTTCCAATGCGAAGCATATGCAAACGAACCTGCAGTCGGTCCAACTCCAAACACCGACTCTGGATCATGTGCATAGAGCTAGACATAGAGTATGCCACGTGCTAAGGAACATGTTAGAGAAGCAATTGAGACATGCCGATAAGTGATTTCACCCTCCCACATCCCATTGTGTCTGAACCAGCTTTCCATTTGGTCTACGCCACAATCAATCGCTGCGCTACGCGATTCTAGATCATGTCAACGATCCATGGGAGAATAGACATGTATGTATGTATATATATATAAATATAAATATATATATATATATATATGTATATACAGGGACACATCAAGAGGGGGTGTCAAAGGTTTCCCCTGAGGCACAGCGGCGTCGTGACCGCCAACACGTGGCCCTTTTCCCGCCGCTGGTTAGCATTGTCGCCTTCTTGGATTTCTTGTTCGGTCTCGTCGGCGAAACAATCGCGGCCGGCGCGTTCTTTTTGCATTACGATGCAAAGCTGTTCTTCTCGCTGCTGGTAGTGACGGCGGCACTGCTTGTGGCGGAGGAGCGGGGTGGTCACTGGGGGGCGTTGAAGGCTAGTAGTGTTACTGTTGCCGGTGCTGTATCGTTTCTTTTCGTTCCTTCGTCAAAGTCGCTTTTGTGCTGTTTCTGCTATCATTGGTGGTGCCCTGCCGGATCCGCTCTCGCGCAGGCAAGCGCCGGGGACGCGCAGGGTCGGTCATGCAGCGCCGAGCAGCGGACGTTTTGGCCGCTTCTCTATCCGAGACAGCAGCTATCCCGTGTGGTGGTCCCGTGTCATGCCGTCAAGAAAGACGAGATATCCGACGAAACAATTAGCACCAGCAGAAGCGGTTGCTGAACAACCAACCCCTCAGGCGGATGGGACGGACCACCGGACCGGACCGACTGATCTCCGATGTCCCATAGTCAGCGCTACGATGTTGCTTTTACTATGTGATTTTGGCCTCGGGGGTCTTGGCTCTCTCTCTCTCTCTCTCTCTCGATCTCATCTTTATCTCTCCTCTCTATTTCCCTCCCTCGATACCTTCTCCTTATCTCTCTCTCCCTGTGTCCCTCTTAGTCTCATTCTTGGCTTCTTGTTCCCGCCATTCAACGCTCTTTCTTGAAGCACCTTAAGCGCGTGCCGTGCCCTGTCGTCGGGTGCCCCATTCTTCTCGGCGTCTCTCCCCCCGGATTCTCCCTTCATTCTCGCTTGTGCTTCGATTCCTTTCTCCGTGCATCTCACCTACGCTCCCCGTTTCTTTCTCTCAATCCCGCCCTCTCTCTCTCTCTGTATCTTTCTATATGCCGCCTTGTTTTCATGATAAGAGCCGCTGCTCGCCTCTTGCTCGGTATCTGGACGGTGCCTTGGTCGGCCAGTACTGTCACCGCTTGTCTCTCGAATTCGGATACCAACCATGTCGACTATCTATGGTGAGCCAGGTACGTAGGCAATTTGACTCGGCCTCGATAGCCGTCGTCCTCGCCGCCGCCGCCGCCGGAAACACCTCCTCGCTTCTCTGTTCGACCCATCGTTGTCGCTAACACCATCATCATCATCATCATCATAATCGCCGTCATCGACGTCATCATTGTTGTTGTCGTCACCACGATGAGAATTGCGTCACTCATCACCACCACCACCACCACCACCATCATCATCGTCATCACAACAGCAACAACAACGACGACGACGACGGTATTTGCTATTGAGCTTAGTCTAGCGTCATCAGAATCGCCGTTTGACCGCTGCTGTTGAGATCTTTGAGTGTCGAACCAAGTTGCACCCGATCGGCTAGCTACCCGGTTTCTGGCTACTAAACTCGACGCATACTACGCGCCTACAGTATTATAATTAATTTTTGTTTTTAAAGGAGGATGCTTTTAATTGTAGGTCATACTCCGTCCTCTACGGGCTTGGAACTCACCGTGAGGTATATCTTCAATGCACCGAGGGCCGGCCATGTTGAAACATCTAGGGTTTCCCCAACAGTCCTTGTGGCAGCAGCATGGCCGCTGACTCTCAGCGGTATGGTTAATCATCTATTCTCAATGAGCATCGCTCAAAGAAGAATCGATCAACAACAGGGATCGAACTGGCGACACCCCGGTAGATGACAACCATGACTAGCGCCCCACTAGTCCCCTAGACCACGCCGCCACGAGCCTACAGTACTACTACGCCTTCATTAGAAGCAAGAGGGTACGAGGATACGAAGCGACCCTGTCGCGATCCATCTCCGTGCGGTCGTTTCGTGGTCGTCGCGTGCGTCCCGTTGCCGTTACACCTCAAGCAGGTGTTGTGCTTGTGATCTCACAAGCAGGCCTTAGCGTCGCACAAGCACCTCGCGTACCATCGAGACGCAATGCGCATGCGGGGTTCGTTCGGGGAACCCTTTACAAGTGGCCGGTTTCTACACTGAACCCACTTTAGCGGTGCACACGTTTGCACGGACCCAAATGTCATGTTCCGATGGCATGAATGACTGATTTGTTTTGTTTTTTTCCTAACTTGGGGCTGGATGGTAATGGACCATCTCTTTTTATTGAGACATTTATGCTCCCTGTTTTTTTTCGATCATGGTCGATTCTTAGTCCACTACGGCATTCACCTTGTCTAAATTGGGAACTATCAAAATCAATTTAGGAGAGGCCGGCCTCCCGAATGCAAAGCAAAGGCTTTTGTCACTAAGTCATCATTGCTCTGTGAATACACTTAAATTATTATTATTATTATTATTATTATTATTATTATTATTATTATTATTATTATTATTATTTATTCATGTTACTACGCAAACTACAGATCCCCGTTGTTGGCATCGCTGTAGCTTGTGCACGTGTGAGCTGTTTGTCAAGCTAACGTAATCGTTTCAAATTGGACCAGCAACTCGTCAACCGGTCCCTGGCTACTGAAGTAGTAGTAGTAGTAGTAGTAGTAGTAGTAGAAGTGGCAACGGAGCAGCCTGAACTAGTCGTTGTCGTCGTCGTCGACGTCGTGGTCGTTGTAGTTAGTGGTAGTTGCTGTAGTAATTGAGGCAACGAACGATCGGAGTCCCATTGGGACTGCCATCGTTCTCTCTCTCGATTTGCTCGAGTTCTGTGCGTTCCGAGACTGGCTGGCATGCTGGCTTGCTGGCTAGCCGGGAACAAGGTTAGAGGGGTGAAGAGGCATCTTGCCTTCTCCCTGCACCCGTAGCGTTACCGTAGAAAAGGGAACAGCCAACGACAGGTGGCCCGTTTAGCTGCCGCGCTACGGCCGCCGCTGTTCGTCTTGGACGGCCTGAAACGAAAGGCTCGCTGGATTGAGCGAGGGGTAGCTAACTCCCCCTTGTCTCTACCTATCTGTCTATCTGTATAGCTCTATCTTTCTCTTGTTTTTGTCGGGGGAACATGCGTCAGAGCGTGGAGATGGCGAACCAGAGCACGGTGAGAGCGTAATAGAGAAAGAGCCCCTCCGTTTGCAGCAGCAGCAGCAGGAGGAGGTAGCTGCCGAGAGGTTTGCAAGTGGAGAAATGAGAACCGCCGCTTTCGTCGAGACCAGACTGACGGTGATTCGCCGCCACTGGCGCGGCCGCGTGCCGTTGCTGCACCGGACGACAAGATGGGTGCCACTTGAAGAGCGGCCTGGGCAACGCAGGGGGGGGGGGGTCTAGCAGAATGTGAAGGTTTGGCTCGGCGGTTGCCTTCATGTTCATGCTTACCTGCCTGTTGAAGGCAGCAGCCGCCGCAGCAGCAAGGAAGGGCTTCTGCAGCCGAAGAAGTGGATTCGACAACGACAACAATTGTCGCGAGGAATGTAAGGGAAAGAACACAGCACCACCACCACCAACGACATCACTGCCTTGCCCCCAACCTTCTCCCCTGCCCCACATCAGCAGTATTATTGGCGGCGGCGATGACAACGGCACCCACAACGACAACGGCACCCACAACAACAACAACAACACTAACAACAACAATAACAACGACAACAACAGAAGCGACACTCATAACCACATCAACAACAACAAAAAACAAAATAACTACAGCAGCGGTAGCGTCAGTTGCAGTAGTAGTGGCAGCCACAGCAAAGACAGTAAGAACAACAAGAGAATCTGTGTTGTTGAGAACAGACAGCGAATTACCGATGACAGGTTTCCCTCTCAGGCTCGCCTTTTCGGGTGTCTGTCCGGATGCACCTCTGGCAAGGCAAGGCCAGTCCAGGCACAGCAAGGCAGGCGATTTGGGGTTATGTACGCAGATGAGTGCAGCCATGCGAAGGCTGTGGCAAAATGACTTGCATGAGGCTTGCTCTCTCTCTCTCTCTACCTGTGCCACTCGTAAAAATGCCGACCACAACAACAGTCTTCGGACTGGGCTCATTGGACAAGCAGGCCAGTCACAGGAGCTGGGGCCAAGGGCGCCACAAACTGGGCGGCCAAGAGAAGGTCGGAAATTACGACAAACCAGTCGGAGTCATAATCACAATTTCGCCACTCTGAGAAAGATGAGAATAGCTAGGAAACAATCGTACGAATTGAAATCGACTATGAGTCAACGGGTAACAACCATAGGTGGACCACCTACTATAAAGGCAAAATCATACTTTGAAGGTTCTGCCAAGCAAAATCATACTTCGAAGGTTCTGTCACTATGCACTGTCTATTGGCCCATGTCGAGGATCCGCGTAACACAAGACTACCCCGTTCCGTGACCTTAAATGAGAGAAACGCCGGGAATTTAGGTTTGCTATTAGATGGCCTATACCGTATGCGCTGAAGTTCGCCATTTTTCCTGCATGATCATGTAAAAACCTTGACCAATGCGCCGTATAAATCTCCTCGGGTAGGTTCAAAGCGAAAATCAGCGGCCGACCGTGGCTTGCAAAGAAGAGCCTTCTCGTCACAATAATCCCACATCAGAGCGCCGATTTAGGATGCAAGCTAACCCAAAGCCGAAGCGAGATACGCGGGAAGAAGTCGAGGAAGTGCTTCTCCTACGGACGAGGCACGGCAGACACGAGGGTCTAGATGGTCGGATTAGGCGTAGAACGGGACGAGAGGCTGGAGTAAGACTCGTCGTGGTTGAAGAGTCTCCCGAGACTCCTACTGACGACGAATAAACAATCTGATTATCACCGGGCGTAAACAACAGAGGGCATATCTAGCAGAGCAGGATATGTGGAAGGGCAGCGAGCACGGTAAATGCTGGAAGGAAATTAATTTGCTTATTGTGTGGCCGACGGCAAGGCTGGGGTACGTCTTTGGACGTAGACAACGACAACTACGTACACGACAATGAATAAGGAACTCTGCGCGTATATTATATTTTGACAAATGTGAAACTTGCAAACAAACATTTTTCATTCGCACCTAATTTTCGTCCGCGCGCCTGGTCGCCGTGAGCAAGATACATCCGATTCGTGTGAGTTAACGACGCAACAGAAGAAAAAGAAGAAATGGAGAAGGGAAATGTGAAGAAAATTAGCCCGACTACACGACGTATGCACCAACGAAGAAACGTCTTTTCCGCTAACCCCCCCCCTCTACTACCCCATTTGCATCCCGAGCCCACACCCGACCTAATTGATATGAGCCGCTTCCTCTTTTCCATAAGCCGCGCTCCGTTCGACGATGCGCTCCTCACAGTGCCCTGTACTCTTTTCCACTCACAGCCTTCGTGAGCATCTGTTCTCACCCGACTCGACGAGCCGGCCAGACAGGCAAGACCAGGCAGGCCAAGCCCCACCTTGGGACAGACACGTACCAGGGCGCCTCGCCTAGATTGATCCTGCCTGCCCCCCCCAAACTTTCTGAATACTTAATGTTACCTCTGGGCCAAGACACGAGCCGACCACCGGATACGATCTGACCCCTTACCACAGACACAGACACACACACACACACACGTTCACATCAGAGCGCCCCGCAATGCACAACACACATAAGCATGCAATCGTTCGTTCAGCTGTCCGCACCCCCACACATAGATACGTACGCGCCTGTGGTTAGTGCTATGACTACGGCTTCTGGCACTGATCTTAGTGTTGCTGGCCGTGCTGTGCCCCACTGGCAGTGTTTGGTACCACCCACGTCAGAGCTTCTTCCGACACGGCTAGACGACAAGACGGGTTAGGCCGGGCGAGCCCCCTGTTGCTGGGGTCGGGGCAGTTTGTGCGGCCTTCAACTGCTGTGCACCCCAATGCGCCCCCCTCCCCTTCCTCGCTACCTTTGGCCGAGATGCGAACCCACCTCTTGATCGTACATGTAGAAGTGGACTTAATAATAGTAGTAGTAATTTGTCGTAGTAGCAATAGTAGTTCAACTTGTTGTGATAGTAACAGGTGGCCTTTCAATCGTACGCGATTGAAGGAGACAGTCGGCCCGGGGCCGCTGCTTCCGCCCGCAGATGAAGAAGCAGGCAACAAAAGCGGGGTCGTCGCCGAATGCACTCGAACTGCATCGGAAGCCGCCTCCCCCCCCCTCCCCCGCCCCTTCTCCAGGACAGCGACGGCGAAGAATCCCAATACGACAAACACGACATCGAGCACACCTACACAGGGCTTCAGTACACGGAACGAATACCCCCGTTTTGCGGCCGCCGCTGCTGTTGCTGCTGCTGCTGCACCACTGCCCCAGCGGCCCCGTCGCAGTTCAGCGCGCGGTTCTCTTTCGAACTGGCCATCCTGATCTGCAGTTTTGCCTACTTCTTTTCTCGCTTGCTAAGTGAATGATCAACATGAAGCCAATAGAGCGAAATCGCTCAATACGCGCCTACGGAGGTCACTACGACCTAACTAGTTACGCAAGTGAAAAGTTGGACTCGAGAGATGGAAAAGGAAGAGACACACAGAGAGAGAGAGAGAGAGAGAGAGAGAGAGCAAGAGAGAGAGAAGGCACAAGTTGGACAAGGACAGAACAAAAAGGGAGAAAGAGAGAAAGCAAGTTAGATTGTTAAATAGATGAGAGAAATCGTGGTCGACAGGGCTGAATAAATGCCGCTATTTCTCCCTCCCCCTATTCGCGTCCAGCTCGGTTACGCGGTTGTCCCGATATCCAACCTATGCCCCAACAAAGTTGTCTGTCTCTCAACACACAAACGTGCAGACTGCGTTCTGTTCAGGGGAAGACCCAGCACCCCATCAACCAGCCAGTTACGGCAATAGTGGCGTTACTGACGACAATGACCAGATCCGAATAAATATTCACCCGGATATTTGAGCAAGCAACATACCTTGAATGAAAGTGCTGCAAGCTCGCAACAACAGTTGCGTGTATGTTTACGCATATTGGGAGGGCATTGTGACTACGAGTTGGAAATGCCTGTTAGTGCAAAATGTAAGGTTTTAGAGGCCCCTACAAAATGATTATCCTACCAAACACGTATATATATATATATATATATATATATATATATATACATATATATATATATATATATATATATATATATATATATATATATATATATATATATATATGTATATATATATATATGTTCGAGGAAAAACGTGTGTTTCACGAGAGGCTTAAAATACACTAGCGTACCTTTGTCATCACTTGATGGCAGAGGTGTGTATGCGATCGGCTTATGCCGGCAACACAAATCTTGACGACAAAAACATTGTAATTAGGCGACGTCCGACCAAACCCTTGAAGTCTGTCGCATGCTATTTAGTGCCAGAGGGCAATAATGATTACATATATTTGTCATAACACGCATATATGCCGGATGCGGCGAATAAGTCGGTTCAAACGCTGCATTCAAACGAAAGCAAATATTTGGTCAATTTTTGTTGAATCTGGATTGCCAGGCGGCCGTGAGTGCCGGTGTCCCGTTCTACTGAAACGCGTATTATAAAGCATTAGGCACACAAGTGATTTTGTTCCTCGGTTCTACCGCCGCTTGCAGAGCATGCAAATAAATATCCTGTGTTATTATTTGATTCTTTTAGGAAACCATGGTTCAGCACGTCTCCTTCACTAACAGACACCATCAATACGTACACTTACAGGTATGCTGGTTGAAACTTGCGTTGTACCACAATAGCGAAATGTTCTGAATCGTAGTTGACGATCATTTCACCGGCAGATGTTTGCGTCTACGGTAGATATATAGTATAATCGTGAGAGAAGCATTGGACGGTTTGGCTTATGCTTGCTTTACGTTTGATCGGGTCCAGAGAGAAATTCGATCTGACATTTCTAGTCTAAAACGGATGGCATATAGACTTATCAATTCTAGACTGTCTTCCATGTCCTACCGCCTTGGAATAGATCCCCATGAGGCAATTCCAAGAGGTTTCCGTAAAAGAGACTCCGCGAGAGAGAGAGACAAAAAGGTTTCCGTGAGGCAGTCTATCGATATATAGATATAAACTATAAGAGATGGGAAATTTGCTCTATTCCACAATGGGCACATCTTCTGGATCGTGATTAACGGTCATCTCGTCGGTAGATTTTTTCGCGTTTCGTTGACAATATTCTGAGTATCGGTGAGTTGTACGGTGAGATGCGTATCGGACACTCCTTGCAGCCTTGTGCTTTATCAATGCAAAAAGGATTCTGTCTGACGTTTATGATATAAGACGGATGGTATAAAACTGATCCTTGGGCTCGAGGTAACCAAGAAGCGCCCGACAATGAGCAAGTCTGTGCGCTTGGTTAGCCTGAGACAAATTCTGTCTGACACGTTTGATATAAGACCGACACCTGAGGTTCTCATAAACAATAATGAATGGCCGCAAACTTGTAAACTGTCGTTCTCTGGTAACTAAATAGTCTTACAATCTTAGGACTCCATTTACCAACGCGAACGTTCATTCTCTCAAAGAGGGCAAGCTTAGCCAAAGTCCCTAGTGGCAAGCTGAGTATGCACAATAAGCACGCGCGTGTACATACTGTATATGTCTATCAGTCAAAAATACACGCCGTGCATTCTGTATAATTAACGTTCTAAAGGGCACTGTGCGTGGGGCGCACATTTACTCGGGCTTGTATGGGAGTGTTTTGATTTTTTGTGTCGTCAGGTTAATCTGAACGAAGAGCAAGACATTATATTGCATACATTCTTATATATAATGTGTATAAGCCCAAACGTTCATATAGTATAAAATATCACTTTGCAAGGAGATACGTTACGGAAGCCGGAAACGACCTCTCCATTATCGAGTCAGAGTCACCGGCCATCTTTCGCACTCTATGCCGCCGTTGTCGTGCACTTGTTTGATTCGTGACGTACAATGAACCGAAACAAAAGTTGTTTCTAAAAGTGCGTGTGCAGATTTGGAACAATCGAAGAGAAAATTTAAAGAGAAATCTCGCAGATGCAGTCCGTGCCGTCACCATGGCTTAGGCAATGTCGCCTTCGTCTGATACAATTGAATTAGCAACGTGTTTTCCTTTACCTCCAATTCCTTCTTGTTTTTCGTCTCCCTCCTCCGCCTTGCGTGAAGCTTTTCCCAAACTGGCTAAGACTACAACGAGATGTTTGATGCGCAGATTTTCAGGCGATTGTTACAAGCATAGGCACATGTGTGTCGCTCGCACCAGGACTGAACCCGCTCGGTTTCTCGTCCAGGACGCGTGCTACCCCATCATGCGCCAACATTTGCATGCTTTATATATATACATATATATATACATATATATATATATATATATATATATATATCAATCACTCAAATAGAGTATGTCAATATAGTGCAAGTGTTCGTGTAATTAATAAACATAATCATTTGTTGTCCTGCCGTTCCATCTGGAGAACAAGTGTAAAGATCTTCGTTGCAGCGCCGAACAATCAACCGATGCTGCTGATCCGCGCTGACCTGATCCCAAACGAATATTGTTGCATTGTATTGCCGCTACGAACTAGAGTACTACGCGCTAGGTGTGAACGCAATAAACCTATGCATGACCCTATGGCATGCTATGCTATGATGAATGACGATCGACGGCACAGCACAACCGTTGATAAGCGTCACTATTGTAGGTGGGCCGTCAGCAGAGTATTAACGTTGAACTTGCGTTGTACGCGCACAAGCGTGTTCTTATTCATAGAATCATCGTAACACGGTAATAAATAGACGGCAGACGCGTCCGTTATGGGGTAGACAAGCTCCGTACATTCGGTCATTCATTTGTCGGTCTCTGTGCCATGATCCAAAGACAACTTCTCAAAGAGAGATCTCGGCAGAGGAATCTTGGCGATCATGCCACGAAATGACACCCTATCAGCATCGTGGCGCTGCTGTTAATGTTTCTAGCTAGTTTACATCGGTGGCTAAATATATTGTCTTTGCACTCACTGCGTATTGATATGATAAATAAGCTGTAAGACAGATTTAGACAACTCTCACACGCTTAATAAGGCGAAATAAACAGAACAAGACAAAAAGAATGAGAGAGATAGATAGGAGGTAGTAAGACGCGCTAACGTAGAGGCATATATATATATATATATATATATATATATATATATATATATATATATATATATATGTATATATATAAAAACCTAGTGAGAAAACGTTGCTGAGAAGCCTGTGCCACATTCATCTGTTTGCATCGCTGATCTGCTGTCCCCGTGTGGCAGTTGTGCGGCAGCCTGATGCCATGATGCTGGCAGGATGGGATCAATTGTTCGTGGGAGCCGCATTTGGTCGACGCAGGACATCCAGCCACCGTTATTAACAGATCGTAATAGTTATTGTAACAGTAGAAGTAGTTAAGGTAGTAGTGGCCGTTTCGTTGTTGCGACTGTTGTTGTTGTTATTTAAACGTTTCAAGTGGTGCGTCGGCCGCCGAATTGATGGGCTGCCGCAACCGATATCGTCGCCTGCAGTCTGTTGTTGGTTCGTGCCTGTCCGTGTCGTCAGCGACGGTGACAACAACAATTACAACAGCAACAGCAGAAGCAGCAACAACAACAGCAGCAGCAGCAGCAACAACAACAGCAGCAGAAGCACCAGCAACAACAATAGACACAGCGGCAACAATTGGCTGTACGTCCACCTTCGCCCGTTGCCGCCACCAGGAGTGGGCGCCGGCGGTATCTTTGTCGACGATGGGCGGCACGTTGCAGTTATTGTTGTTGGTTCTTGTTGTTGTTGTGGTTGTTGTTGTTTCTGTTGTTGTTGTTGTTGTTGTGGTTGTTGTTGGTTCTGTTGTTGTTGCAGTTGTTGTTGCTGTTGTTGTTGTTTCTGTTGTTGTTGTTGTTGTGTGTGACGGTAGTGGTGTTGTTGTTGTTATTGGTGTTCTTGCCGTTGGACACGGCTGATATTGTAGGGTAGACTTAATAAAGGTTGCGTCAATCGATAGATTTAAACGCGCGACCACCGTAGACGCACGCAGCCGAGGACGCAAACGTAGAGAAGCGGCTGGTCGGTCGACCGGCGGAGTCGGCAAAGCGATCGAGGCCGCCTTCTAACCGCGTCACGTTACCGTTATCGCTACTCTATAGCCGTCGGTGTCGCTGTTGTTACTGTTATTGCTGATGTTGCTGTGGTTGTTACTGTTGTTGTTGTTGTTGCTACTGTTATTGTTGCTGTTGCTGATGTTGTTGTTGTCGCTGTTGTTGTTGTTGTTGTTGTTGCTGTTATCGCTGCTGCTGTTGTTGTCGTTGTTGATGTTGTCGTTGTTGTCGTCATCATCGTCGTCTCCGTAGTTGTTGCCCACCCCCGCCTCCGTTTTCGCTGATCTCGAAACCGCAAACGTAATAGTCGTCGTATGTACGTACATGTATAGTGTGTGTGTGTGTAGCCAGGTCGAACGGGCAGCTAAAGCCGATAGATGCTGGACAGGGGGGGGGAGGAGGAGGAGGAGCAGGAGCAGCGATATAGCAGCGATATAAACAGGCGTCATGCTTCCAATTGTCACCACCGGCGCGGTGTCACAGCTCGGCTTTCATTGCTCCTACTTCTGCTGCTACTGCTGTCGTTGTTGCTACTGCCGCTGCTACTGCTGTTGTTGCTGTTGCTACTGTTACGGTCGTGTGAAAGGTGAAAGATGTATGCGCCTGCCTGTTTGCTTGCCTTCTTGCTTGGCTGGCTCCTTCCCTCCCTTCCTCCCTCCACCTCCACCACCAGTCTCGGCGCATAGCCCACCCACGGTTGACGAGAGCGACGATATCGATGATGACAACGACGACAATGACGACCTGCATAACGGTTAAGATAACGATATCAACCCCACTACAACGTCAGCAACAACAGCAACAACAACAACAACAACAACAACAGCAACAGCAACAGCAACAACAACAACAACAACAACAACAACAACAACAACAACAACAACAACAACAACAACAACAACAACAACAACAACAACAACAACAACAACAACAACAACAACAACAACAACAACAACAACAACAACAACAACAACAACAGCAACAGCAACTATATGGTCAACATCAACACCAGGATTAACAACAACACCAGCAACAGCAGCCCCAGCAACTATAGAAATAACATCAGCACCGGCAACAATAGGAACAACAACAAAAACAAAAAACAACAACAACAACAACAACAACAACAACAACAACAACAAAACAACAGCACCAATAGGAACAAAAACAGCACCAGCAAAAATAACAGAACAACAGCAGCAACAATAGGTACAAAACCACCAGCAACAACAACAACAACCTTAACAGCACTAGCAATAAATAGGTACACTAGCACTAGCAACAATAACAATAACAGAACAACAGCAACAATAGGTACAAGACCACCAGCAACAACAACAACAACAGCCTTAGCAATAATAGCAATATATAGGTACAAGACCACCAGCAACAACAACAACAACCTTAACAACACTAGCAATAAATAGGTACAACAACGACAGCAACAACAACAACAAGAACAACACTTAGAAGTTGTAGTGTTGATGTAACGACCGAAGGGACAATCAGTGGCGGATCATCGCCACGATCCCTAGTAGACAATGATGGTGACAATGATGCTAATAGCTAGCTCACTCGAATCATGCTACCGTCAGTGCTGCTGTTGTTGTTGTTGTTTTTCCCGGCACTTCTGCTGGTGTCAGCACGTCCGATACGGTCGGTACCGATTCGATGAGCGGGACGGGGCGACCCTACGGGTTATACTATACGGCAGTTTTACAGCCACCACGGTAGCTGGTATATATATATATATATATATATATATATATGTGTGTGTATGTATATAGCGCAAGATCGATCACAGCACTAGTTAGTCGGCGCCGTAATTACTAGTGTAATTAGTAATAGTAGTAGTCGTAGTGTTAACGGTAATAGTAGTAACCGTTACGAACTCAAATAGCAGCAGGTGACAAGCACAGCAATACAGGCAAGCCGTAGACATGTGCAGCTTTTGTTTTAACTAATAGTTGGTTAGTGTAATAGATGTCGTTAGCAGCAGCAGCAGCAGCAGCAACAGCCGGGGTAATAGTTATAGTAGTAGTAGTAGTTGTTGTAGTAGCGGATTGGAAAAATAGCAGATGTATAGAGCTTTTATTAACCAATCATTTGTGATCAAAACTAATAGGAGTTGCGGCAGTCACATGGTGGCAAATACCTGGTGTTGTCGGCCGATTTTATTGGTACTAGACGCAGACTAGTGTACCGGGTACTACTAGAAAGTGCTAATGACAATGATGATGTGGCCGATGATGGCCAGCAAGAGCAACATGTAGTTTTTGGCTCGTGAGAACGGTCTTTGGCGTTGAGCACGCCGTTTCCGGTGCTGGCAGCTAGATTTTAGTACACTTAGGCGATACATATGTATCACAATATATATATATATATATATATATAGCGAGAGAGAGCGAGAGAGACGGGGGCGAACAAGAGAGATACAGATAGAAAACATTTTTGTTTGAAAGAAAAAGATTGTTTTAGTTTTTCAAGACTACCTTCGCGCCCCACGGACGTTGTCATCGATGGCTGTAAGGCGATTAAAGGAGGCTTTCGTAAGAGAGACTCCATGAGAGAAACTAGATTTTCATGAGGCGATCCATATATCGATATAAACATAGAGAAGGAGAGAGAGAGACAGCAGGGAAGAGGACAAATGCAAAGTAAAACTCGCATTGATTCGCATTGTTTTACTATAAGTATGTCTTTTTCTGCTAAGCACACTGCGTTAATGTACCACATCTCGAGTATGCTAAAATCGCAGATTTACAGACGATTGTTATAACCATAAGCACATGTGTGTCGCACCAGGACTGAACCCGCTCGGTTTCTTGTCCAGGACGAGTACTACTCCATCATGCGCTAACATTTACATGTAACCTATATATATATATATATATATATATCTCAAATATATGCACAAGATACTTCATGTTCTTATTAAATATAATCATTTGTTGTCCTGCCGTTCCATCGAGAGAAGAAGTGTAAAGATCTTCGTTGTAGTGCCGGACAACCAACCGCGTGGTACTTAGCGCATTGCTGCAAGCAGAACCCACAAATATACTGAGTACTATAGGCTCACACAATTAGCCTTCTTGCCTAATTGAAAGGCAGAGTACTTGCTTCATGTATGGTGTGAAGCATTTTTCAATATATATATATATATATATATATATATATATATATATATATATATATATATATACAGGTAGTTCAATAAGTTCTTAGAATGAAAACCGAGAATTTTCCAAATCATGTTTTTAAATTTTTCATATTCGATATACTCCCCGAGAAGCTCAATACACTTTTCCCACCGAGATTTCAGAGCTTTCATACCTCTTGAGTAGAATCCCGCGTCGTTAGACTGAAAATAGGCATTGACAGCAGCCTTAACCTCTTCATTGCTGGAAAAACGCTTTCCACCGAGACTATTCTTCAAATGTCCAAAGAGGAAATAATCAGAGGGGGCCAGGTCTGGAGAATAGGAGGGTTGTTCAATAAGTTCGAACCTCAGTTGGGCCAGTTTTGCCGATGCTTGCCGGGACTTGTGTGCAGGAGCATTGCCCTGGTGAAACGGGACAACCTTCTTCTGCAAAGCGGGCCGTTTCACGATGAGTTCTTGCTAACGGCAGTCCAACAGTCTTGCATAATATTCTCCTGTGATCGTTTTACAACTCTCAAGGTAGTCAACCAGCATTATTCTACGTTGGTCTTAAAAAACGGTAGCCATCACCTTTCCGGTCAATGCCGTTGTCCGCACCCTCTTCGGAGGTCCTTCATCAGGTGCACACCATTGGCAAGATGCTTCTTGGGTCTCGGGAGTGTAGTGATGAACCCGGCTTTCATCGACGGTCATGAATCTGCACCAAAAATCCGACAGATTGTTCGACATCTTGGCCAAATTTCGCTGTAAAGCCAAAACAGGCGCGTCTTTTTGGCTTTGGTTGAGCAAATGCTGCAGCCATTTTGCTCTAAGCTCTTTCATCTTCAAGTTTTCGTGTAGGATAAAATGCACACTGCCTAAACTAATCCCTAATGCCTCCGCTATTTCCTTAATGTTCATTCGCTTATCTGTGCCAAGAATTTTTCGCACTTTCTCTACGTTTTCCTCATCCGTTGCCGTTTTTTGGCCTCCTGGACGTAGTTCATCCTCGGTGCTCCTGCGGCCTCTTTTTAACACATTAATCCAGTTGGAAACAGTGGCAAAACATGGCGCAG
>QVRM01000635.1:0-105000 GCA_003439945.1 Dermanyssus gallinae | reverse complement strand
TACAATTAGTATTATTATTACAATTAGTAATATTATTTGTCGTCGCTGTCGTAGTTGTTCCCTTAGGTCTGGTTTACACTAGTGTTTTCCTCCACTAAAGTTACGGAGCTGTGGTGGCGCAGCTAAGGTCTCTTTGCTCAGTATCGCGCTCGTTCTTGCACATTTCCGAGTACACACTCTCGACTCTTGACACAATACGCGCAAGTAAAATGATTGACTAGTGACATAGTGGCCGTCTGCGGTGGCTGTTAAGCAGGAGTAACTTGTTTTTCTACTGCTATTATTTTTGCTACTACAACTCGTACGACTATGAAATCATAAAGGTTTTACACGCGCGACTGAAACCTCTAAGCGTCCACATCCCCTCCCCCTCTAAGTGACTCCCCATTCAAGTGACTTTAAAACTCAAATCATCAGGAGGAGGTAGATGGGTGGAGGGAAGGGGGGGGGATTATAGACGTAATCAAACCCGCTTGCTCTCCTCGGTTCCTGGGCTGGTCTACCAAGATCATTGGGCGCCACTACTTCATCGCAAGCTTTGGCCCGGGTCCGCGCTTTCTCATATTGGAGACATATATGGGTTTTCTCATATCTCACCCAGACGAACGTGACGGTACAACAGAGCTCAAACAGAATCATCGATGGGGATCAAACTCTGCCAGCGCTGTTTTTTCTGCCAGAACGGTGCGTTTGCATCCTACCCGGCACCGCTGCCCAAATTCGAATTATGGTCAAGCATTGCTTCTTTTTTAAGACATAGTACATGCACTTCTCGTTATTTTTTTGTGGGTAGCTAAGACAAATATGAAGAGTTATGACTTACTACCACTTACACTAACCTTATCTACTAGGAGCCTCAAATAGCAATGTTCGAACAGCGGGCAGCATTTAAACACACGGCGTCCTCCGTGAGTTTTCTCTTCGTGGGGCTTTGCGAGTAAACTCGTGTGTTGCCCCGATGACAGAAAAAACAACTATAACGATCATATAACTACGTCAACGAGAATCACAAAACAAAACAAAAACGACAACACATACGACGGGGCAAGGTTGTCGACAACAATTGCCGCGATACAGTCATGGCAGTCCAAGCAAGACTGGTGAAACTTTCGTAGACAGACAGTTTATCGAATTAGAGCTATGTTTTTGTCTTCCCTGCGCAACAGGCTGCCGGCAGCGGCCTAACAGTGCCGTTGCGCCATCGAAGCGATCAGCCGTCCATTTGCATTATGATAAGGGCGCATCTCGCTCTGGCAAGCCAGAACCATTTCTGCCCAAGCTTACAACACGTTCCGCTTTTTTTTTGCAGCATACTTTAGTTTGTGGCAAATTTGAAACGATCGGGAAAATTACATCAGAGGCTGAAACATACGCATATATAAATATATATATATATATTGTTGTGGTGCAGTACGGTTGTCCGTTCGAGTGTCCACTTTCTCACGCAGCTTGTTGAACCCCGCCAAGCAACATCGGCGCTAAAGGGGAAGTTTCTGGCTACCGGTCTGAACCAACTGGCGGTTTCAGTGTTGGCTCAAAGCATTGTTGTTTTATAGGCAGGCCGAACAGCGATTAGTAAAATGGTTAAAATTGAAGGCATTTGCTGTAGGAGTTCTGCTGAGCACGCATCGCCGAAATATTGGGGGGGGGGTTAAAAATGATTTACACCAGGACTAAGTAAGTATGTTTATGTTACATCAAAGTGTTTCGAGCGAACCATCAGTATAGCGTTTTGCTAGTTCTGCTATGGACCGAACCGCCGGACATACCGCCGGACGCACTATCTGTCGCATTTGCTCCAGCATTGCCTGCCTGGACGTCCGTCCTGTGGTTCATGAAAACCCTCCTGTGGGCTGCAAGGGACGTATAGGGTTTTGAAGTCGAGAAGCTAACAAAAAAATGCCTGAAAGACCTTCCGAGCTGCGCCTCACTTTAGAGCAAAACCCAATAACTACCATTCGCAAACTCGTCCCGTGACTTGAAGTTAAGTTTGCAACCTCCCTTAGCGTGTTTGATAATTTTTCAGTCACTTAAATAAACCACATACTGACATCGTGACGTCCACAAATCGAGCAACAACGTTTTAGTCGGGGTGCAAAAACAGTTGTCAAATGCGTCATCTTCACAGCTTATCTGAAGCAGAGGATCGTCCTTCATGAGAATAACGCGCTCATGTCAGCCAAAAATAAAATACATAGTACACACGATGTTTATACTAGTTTGTGCGCCTTCAAATTGTTTCTCATTTCAGTCATTAAAACGTTGTGGCACCTTTTTGAAAGGAGGATGCTAAAGCGACTTAATTGTTGGTAATACATTATTGAAACGTGGACATGCAACCTCGTACTGAGACACAAGCACACGCTATACGAACAAAATAAGGCGCAATGAGCTGAACGGTGCGCTCACCTATTAATGACAATGCCCAACCATTTTTACACTCGCATTACGGTTAGCAACAATTAGAATGAGGCGACTTGGCATGTTTGCTAAGTGAGTTCTATATTAGTATTTTGTTTTTTACCGTTTAATTGTTCGGTATCTATGCAATATCAGCAAGCCTGGCTAAATTCATTCTTTACCCTATGCAGAACGTGGGGTTTACCCATCTGGTTTGGGCACCGCCCACAACACCTAGGTATTGATTTATTAGTTCGTTGCGCAAAAACCTATGACACACGTAGGCAAATTGTTTGCCATTGCCACGAAGCCTAATTAATGGTTAGTTGCGTTTTGCAGCCAATGCCTCTGGATGGCGTGAAACCTCTAAGACTCCTGTTGAAACGATGGAACAATCATTACGCCGCATCGTCGTGTTAGCTTCGGGCAATGCTCTGTTTATGCCCGGTAGTACTTTGTTCCAGTCAATTATCATTAAAGCACTAACTGACAAGTCGGGCTGATCCGTTTTTCAACCAAGCATGCTCGGACTCTTCCCAGTATATGTGCTTACTCCGCGATTGCATCTTAGGCAATTGCTTCGGATGGCCAGCAAAAAGATTTTCTCGGATTCCTAGCCATATATAGGACTTTATTATGCTATTTGCTACAGGTGGAACCTTTCCGACTACATTCGAAGATATTGCCCTTTTGTAAAACCAAATCCTTGTCACAGCGTGAAATGGCCAATTCAAGAACATAAGTGCCGCACCAAAATATGATGAATGTATCATATTTTCTTTTGAAGCGACTGAGTAGTAGTAGTAGTAGTAGTTTACTGCATTCGCGTTATGTAATCGTAACTCAAAATGGAGATGGCCTAGAACTTACCTGTCGAATTATGGTGACAAAAATGGTGCGGCAGACTGAACGATATTCGCCTTTATACATCTCTCCTCCCAGGAATAGGGCTAGCCCAATAGGCTGGATAACTTTTCTTTGCACGAAACGCAATTAACAAACTTGGTCAATCGAGCCTCCTTCGGCATTGACAAAGCTAGACTTCGAGCTTTAAGTAGTCATGGAGCCAAAGCTCGGTTGCAAGCTTTACGTTGTTCACGAATTGGAATACTTTCAGGTGACAGGACTACACGCACGTGTGCAGGACTGCGACTGGACGTTCCCCTACTTGTTCCCCATAAATCCTGCTGCAAAAGTCGTCCGGCCATCATGGCCTTTTATGCGCCCAGCGAATACGTCAGTTCGCTCTAGATGACACGTTTAGTCGGGCACTGAGATCTGCCGGCGTTCTATGTGTACTGGAACTCGCAGGCGTCGGCACGATGGGAAAATACCTGATTATCTTACTCTGACGCGCTTTGAGCGTGGACGCATGCTTGTTTGGGATGCAACTGTAACCGACTCATTAGCGCCTTCGATGGGCGGTACAGGCGCGGGCCAGGCAGGTCAAGCTTTCAGATTAGCAGAGAGAAACAGGTGCAGGAAGCACTCTAATTAGCTATCGACACGTGTTTTTTCCGTTGGTTCGAGACGATTGGAGACCCCGTGCCTCTTACACATAAGTTGATTCAGCGTGAAGCAAAAGCCTTAATCTTTCGAAGGAAGAGCCGAGATCATTAGAGTTTTTGCCACGTCGGAAGGTGTCACTCGAAGACAACGGAGAAATTTAGCACCTCTTTGGGGTACATTATTAAATTGGCCCAGCCCTGGGTCGGACAACGTATGATCACACGTACCTACCCCAGGAGACAATTGCTTGCTCCAAAGTATAATTATTTTAATATGTGTTGCTATGCGATTAGTTGAAGATCATGTTAACGTCCACGCAAATAATGATAATTATAACCATTATACGTGTTATAAAAAGTGCGGCCATTCCCTTCGTAATCCTCAAAACCGTGCCTGCCGGCGGCGCTTTGAGGTCGAAGCTTTTGTCTCGCTTGTTTATCGTTTGGCGCTCGTGACGATTTGTCGCCCCCGCTTAGCTCTGATGGACATTTTGCTTCTTGTGCGCCGATGGGCCCCCTATGTAAGAGTTGAGTCAACTTTAACTTTTAATTCAGTTTAATTCGCATACAATGCACGGCGCTAGATATATAACCACGTATATATATATATATATATATATATATATAGCGTTTAAAAAAAGAGTCCAAAACGTTTAAAGTAATACGAAAACAAGACAAACAACATAAGATATTTTAAAAATATATTTATATTTTAAAATAATGAAATACAATCCACAGGAAACGTGGAACGGGGTTAAATCGCAATATCTTGAAGGCTAGTGAATGTCCCTGTTACGTGAAATTACACCAAACGCTCAATTGTTTTGCCGACTGTGTGGCTTGCGGCACCATCTTGTTGGAACCAGAGTTCGCTTATATTAATTCTGTCTGAATTCGGCCAAAAACAATTAAGGATCGTGTTGCGATTGACGCGTTGGCCCTTCAAATGATTTAATCCGTGGGAACAGAAAAAGTTGTTCACAGCCACTTCCGGCAAATAGGAAGGTGGCGGAAATATAGAAATCGACGTTTTCATCATCATATAATCCAAATTCAGTAAAGATATGTGCGCCGGCACGTTAAGAGCTGTTTGCTCAGAGAGCTCACCAGGCCTCGTGCGCCGGACTTTCTCGCGCAATCGTCGTAAAATTTCGATAGTATTCCTTATTGCCCGTAGAACCAAGTGGCAAACGGTCGTGGCACATGATTGCCTTATAGTCGGAAACAACAATTAAAAGTATCTTAATGTTGGTTTTGCTCTGTCTGAATTTCTTTAATCGACTCTCCTTGAACACACCACTGGGAACCATATGCCCATGACGTCGTTTTCTCAAATAACTCTCTGAGGCAATCCAGGGTCTTCTGCTATCGTCTAAAGGTTTAACTCGAATCTTTTCCGAGGGGTGTCCATTTGTTAAAAATTGAAACGTATTGGAGCTAACTTCTCCGCCAGGCTTTAGACGCGTAAAATATCGGTCAATACTGTTACAACTGATTTATAAATTAGCTTAAATTCTTCCACTATCCCCCTGATAGTAATTCGGCGATTTTTGTGTACGATATCAAAATTTTTTTCGTTGTATTGCGGTATTGACGTCGAAGGCCTTCCTGAACGGAGTTCATCTGCGGACTCTTCAGGTACGACTAGAACTTTTTTTATGGAGGTGCAAAATGCATTCACGCACACCCGGCGACGTTATTGGCGGGCAGTGTGGGACTTAACACCGGCGGAGAGTATTGGACTCCATCCTATTCGCGTGTAATACCCACTAGAAACGTTGACGTGGCACAAGCTGTAATAATTCTATGACATTTTGTTACAAATGTGTTACGCCGAACCGTAAATTGATATATATATACCGTTTAAAAATTGGTGCATTTTGTTTGCAAAACATATGTGCTTGTGTGTATATGATACATTAAAATATGTAATAAAAAAACATGTTGAATTAAAAATAATGAAACCGACAGCAGGCAAAAGTCAGATTCGAACATAAACTGCTAAGCTAAGAGAGGGTAAGAGCCACGGTAAAATAACGAATTTACAGCAAACTACGTCACTGAATAAAACGCAACACACCAAAATATATTATAATATAAGGCCATTTAAACTATCGAGCTCCAGAAAATCCCGTTTTCATCAGCACAATTTTGCTTGCTATAACGGGGCAACCGATCTTAATCGACTATTTATCGATCTGAATGTCCTTCTCTCACGTCCCTAGAACTTTTTCGTCCCCGAATTTCGTCGTGATTTCTGTCCTAAGGTGTGCTAATTTGAAGCTTGTGACTTGTCGGATAAACCTCTAACAGCAGCTACGTAGGGCCGCGCGTTACGTAGGCAGTATTGTTGGCCGAGTCGGAACTATTTGCACGCACCACGCTAGCCGTTGCCACTCTGCGTGTTTTGTCGCAATCCTATCGGATATTATTCGATTTCGTCTTGTTGTAGGGGAGACCTGCCACTTGTTGATTGCCACCTGTAGCATTACTCTGTATGACTGCAGCGTCCCTCTGTAAGCTAGCTAATATTATGATTATTAATATTATAACGTTATTGCGTCATGTAATCTTTCTTTTTTTGTACGCTTGTCTGCACTATACAACCCCAATAGTATTCTGCGACAATGATTGTTTTTTTGTTCGTAGGACGTTCGTAGACTATACTCCATGAACTTCTCAGTTGCTGTTCAATTCGAGTCCGCAGCGAAGTCACCAAACGAAGAGAAAATATGAGGAAAGCGAATATGGGCTAGCACCGGACTTGCATCTTCACCTTGAATGTCTTCTGACGGCGCTTCCTGCGAGCTCGAGCCACTAATTCGAGGTCCCATTTGGGCCGCTATCCATCCAAACGCCCCGAAAATCACCACCAGGGCTGTTGTCAACAAACTCGTTGTCAAATAAATGCCACACTCTTCCGAGCCTGAAGAGGTGGGGAGTAACCCGGGTGTTTGAAGTGGGTTTGCGAGTCCTACACTACCTGCAGTTGCCGCTAGCCGGTGTGCGACACTGGTGCATCATGCAATCTCAAAAATTCCCTTACATACGAAGAACACACGTCGATTTACTCCAAAACACTGCGGGGGACAAATAAGTGATGCAAGCCGGTATATAAGTCAATACGTACGTGTGTCTAAATGCATGTGCAGCAAGGGGCGAAATGCGCCACTGTAATTTATTTTTCTCTCTATCTTTCACCTGGGGCTCGTTCAGTAGTTGCGAGTTACCCGACGACGCCGGGCCACCCAAACAGACATTGCTAAAGAACGCTGATAGAACTTGCTCTCAAAACCTCGTAGATAACTCGCTGTTTATAATCTATTGTGTTATATATATATACATATATATATATATATATATATATGTATATATATATATATATATATATATAAAAAATATATATATATATAAATATATATGAGTGGTATGTGCGTGTATGTTTCTATGTGTAAACTGTGTCCTGTATCCTAACGAAGAATAACACTATGCTTCTGCACCATTCTACACGACGCAGATATCGTAGTACCTAACATGAATATACGACTAATCGCGCCATACCCATATTCTGCCGACACTGATGCGGTGGCATCATACAGTGTCGATGCAATCTTCTCCTAAATGCCACGTGTCGTGCTTAGTTTCAAGCAAGACCGGACAGGTATTTTCTACAGTTTTGTAATATTTCGACAGCATATCGCGCCGTGCTATATAAAGTTAGAGGCATTTCGTTTGTTCGTTGCGGTGAACGAATGGGCGGGGCGGGGGAAAATTGGTCATTGAAATGACAAAAATCGGCGTTTTGGGGGAGCTTGCAAACCAAGGCATGCTGAAGGTAATGCGACGTCGTTCTAATGGTCGGTAGGAAGCAACCTGTTGACTTCATAGGGACAACCACCTGTAGCGTCAGACATTCGGCTTCGACTCGTAGGAATGCGCGCTCGTATAAAGCTCGTACAAAGTTTGGCGGTACATGTTGGCATACAAAAAATACAGCTGCTGTGCCACCTTAATTGACGTCTTGGCTAACATTCGGGAGGCCTGGACACTATTAGTATTGGCGTCAGATATGGGTACTATTTAGACGCCCTAAAAGATGTCTTTATGTACCTATATATATCTACGTGCATAGAAAATACACGCGCATTTGTGAAAGGGCTAAATGGGCCGTTGCGATCGTCTGTGAATTTGATAGACCAAATTCTGATATGACCGAAGGCCACGAGGAATATAAATATATATATATATATATATATAGTATTATCGTTGAACTATGCTTGTTTTGCCGAGCGAGGGAGGGTGTAGATAATTTGTAACATAGATATGTAAAAGTACACGCGAAGCGTTTGTTTACAGTCAGGAAAATCTAGGTGTATGTGGGTGCATGTGACAGTTAAACTTACACACCTGTTATGTCATTGGGGATCGTCACTGTCGCAGTCGGTAGCGTTTTCCTCGATATTTCGATACTCGAAAGCTGAAGTACGGCGAGTCGCTGGGGCATCGGGGAGCACAAGCTGAGTCTGATGGCGGCCAGATCCGAATCGTTCCCGAGCGCATGCGGTCAATGTAACCCTTGTACGCCTGCGCGCATACCTAGCACCGGTGCTACACAAGAGCTTCGTGAGGTACGAATAACACCGTTACCTCAGACGAACAAAACTTCATCATCGCGCACTGGCTGAATACCTAACCCTCAATTGCTACCAGTGGATAACAAGGTCGACGCTCATTGTGTCGAGGGGAATAACTGCCCACCGATTGCCGATTTTGCAGCGATGGTATGACACCGTTTTATAACACACACACACATGCGTAAACGGCAAATTGAAACGGCGAAATAGCCACAACAAACGACGTTGATGCAGGGGCGGCTTCCACCTTTTGCCAAATCTTGTCGCCGTAACAGTGCTAGGCTAGTTAGTATTAGCCCCGAGACCCACCTTGACGCAACTGAAGCAACCGCAAACGAAGTTTAACCATCGGGTCATCAGCAAACGCCGTTCAGCGTTGTGCGTCTGGGCACTTCACTTGCATTCGCTTCTTCGTATTCTTCTCGTTAGGCTAGAGGCTTTGCCACAGGTACGGATTTCATTAACACTTTCTGTTTCGATCCGTTCTTGTCTAGGCCTGGTTGGTCACTACCGCCCCGCCGTTCATTGTTCGGCCTCAGATATTCGCATCTGCACTGCTAATCACGGTGTCACCGCCATTACAGGCATCACAGACGACCCGCGTAGTCGTCCGTCCCGTCACTGTCTTCATCGAGGTCATCATCGAGGATCCAGCGTCAGACGGTTTGTCGACTCGAATAACAATTGCGTAACGGAGTTACTGTTTGCGGCTACTGCTGCTGGTAGGCTTTCTATCGCACCGACTACTTTCAGAACCACACCACAATCAATCAGTATCAATCACTACGACGAAGAACCAACACCGACACTGGCACTCTTCGACAGTCGAAACCCAACACTAACAGCAACAGCAGCAGCAACTACAACAACAACAATGCCTACAACAACAATGCCAATAACACTGGCCGCGGCGATAACAACAAGAACACCTACGATGACAATAGAGAGACGACTCTGTTGAGAACACAACTGTTGAGAACTGGCAACAACTGGCACTGACCCAAGCACTCGGTGCCGGGCCTATTCCTCTAACCGGACCCCACCGTCCGGAGCAGCCGGAAACAACGGATTAACTTTGCCACCCGCTTTGGTGTGTGGTCAATCGAATGCGGCGGGCAGCGGCTACCCCTTCCTAACTTCCTTTCTCGCTGGTCGTCAACGACCATCACCACCACCACCACGACCACAACCAAACGACGGGCCGCCGAAACAAACGACACGGGGCCCTGCCGAGGTATGCCTTTCGGGATGATCGTCGTTGCCGTCGCCGCCGCTGCCGCCGTCGTCGCCGCCGCCGCCGTCACCGCTAAGAGTGGGCCTGTGGGTTTGTGTCGGTGTGCCACACGTCGCTGTGTCGGTGGGGGCGGCCGCGCTTGAGCGAGCCCTGCAGCCCTTCTGCAGCAGCCTGCAGTGCCCACGCTTGCGGGTGCGTCGATCGGTCGGTCCGTCGGTCGTTCGGTCCGCCGGTCGTTCGGCAGTCGGTCACTTGCGCCGCTTCGAGTTCAGTTCGAGCCAGCCGGGCGGCAAGCCACTCTCGACGTTCGTTGTCGTGTCACCACTGCCTGCCTGCACGCCTATCTCCCTCACAGTGGTTTGCTTCTTCTGCCCTTTTCTCTCTCTGGCTCCCTTCTTCTCCACATATTCACTCTCTTTGTTTCCTATGTTCTCTCTCTCTCTCTCTCTATATATATATATATCTATGTATATATATATATATATATATCCTGTTCTACTATCGTTCTTTTCTCGCTTCTCCTTCCACTCTGTCCATCCCGCCCAGTTTCAGCGACACGTTTTCTCCTCGCTCTCGCCCTTGCTGTGTTTCACGACCGACAAGCCGCGTGCGCGCGAGACAGCGACAGGTGGCTCACGCGTTACCTCCTCATCCACCGCGTCTCTCCGCTCTTCCACGTTGTCGGCGGCGTCGACGTCCAACTCCTTCGCGCTCTATCTTAATCCTTCGTATTTCGCCGTCGTCTTTTTCTCTTACTCGATTCGTGTTTTTCTCACTCGGCGACTTTCTCGGCGTGGAGAAGTTGTCACGCTTTCCTTTTCTCTCCGATACGCCCTTTTCCTTCCAGCTGCCCCTTCTCCCCCTTCTCCCCTTCTTTTTTCTCTCTTGGGCTGTATCTCTCTCCGTTCTTGTCTTGTTCTTCACCTTGTACGTTTCTTCCCTCGCTCGCGGTGGGTCTCCTTTCTTGCTTCTCTCTTGTTATTCTTCGTCTCCTGCTGCTTCGTGTTCTCCTGTCAACGAACAACAAACACCACGCTGGAGCGGCCGGTGTACTTCCGCGCGGCCGTGGTACACTCGAGCCTTATGTCTGGAAGCCTATCTGTCTGTCTGCGTACCCGTACGACCGTCCGTTGAACTAACCGCTCAGCCACTGCCACTGATGACGGTATTCATGCTGATGATTATGATGAGGCCGAAACTAATTATGATGATGATGATGATGATGATGGCAGCGGCGGCGAGAACGACGTCAACAGCAGCAGCAGCAGCAACAACAACGACGACGACCACGACGGTGATCACAACAACAACAACACCGCCCGTGTCCTGCCCTTTTTGATGGTGGTGGTGATGGTGGAGCTTCTGCTGGTCGTGGTCGTACTTGTGATTGTGGTGGTGCTTCTGCTGCTGCTGCCGCCGCTGTTCTCACGGCGGGCGGACACTCCGCCGTTTGCGTTGTGTCGATGCCGGTCTTCCGTTCCCTTTGCCGGTAGCGTTGCCCTGTTGCTGTTATGAGTGCTATACAAATGCTGCTACGACTGCTACTACAAATGCTACTACGACAGCTACTAAAATGCTACTACAAACTCTTCTACTACTACTACTACTACAGCTACTTCATCCGCTACAACGACCGCCAACAACGTTGCCGCCGCCGCCGCTCACACCTAAGGCATCTCACTGAATGCAGCTCGAGTTGGTTTAATGTCGGAGGGCTAGAGAAAGTTAGCGCGAGAAAGACCGCGCGCGAGAGAGAGGGTGGAGAAAGAGACTGGGGCACGAGATAGAGAGACAGAGAGAGAAGAGAGAGAGAGAGTGAGAGAGAGGAGAAACCAGCCAGCAGCAGCGTAAAGCGGCGGCAGGCAGGGAAGCTGGCTGGGCGGTCGATCTCTTGTTGTTGTCTCCAACCAAACGCCTAACGTCTAAACTAACATGCAAACAGAGCAAGGGCAGTAACTGTAGCTGTGATGATTCGAGTAGAAGCGGGCGTAGTAGCCGAAGTAGCAGCAGTAAGAGCAGCAGTGGAAGAGTATTAGGAGTAGGAGTAGTAGCAGTACTAGCTGTGGAAGTTCTAGTAGCCAGGTAGTAGTAGCAACAACAACAACAGCGAGGACGCCGAGGAGAACGGTGGGCAAAGCAACAACAACAGCAACAACGAGAATGCCGAAGAGGACGGTGGACGAAGCAACAACAACAGCAACAACGAGGATGCCGAAGAGGACGGTGGACGAAGCAACAACAACAACGACTATACCGGTGGCACCAACAACGACGACGACGACGACAAAACGAAATTGACGTGCAGTGACGGCGACGGCGGCGGGTGCAATGTGAATGACGCGAGAAAGCAGAGGGGAAGAATAGCTTTACGTGTTTTCCTTCGGTTTTCTGCGCTCTGAATGTTTGCGCGCGTGTGTGTGTTCTAAAGGCTCGTAGAAGTAGCCGCCAAACTCCCCGTTGTGGGAATAAGATAGCTTGTGACTGTATAATGTCGTCGTGGTTGTTGCTGTTGTTGTTGTTGTTGTCGCAGTGTAGTACTGAAAGTTAGTTTAAGTTGAAAGGTCAGCGGCTGATCAGCAAGTAGCAAGCGTCTTGATGATTGTCGGCTGCGATTGCTGTTAACGCCGCCGGCACAATGATGCCGGGGCTCCTATTGGCCGGCTAGTCCAACGACAACAGAAGCAACAACAACAGTAGAAGCAACAACAACAGTAGAAGCAACAACAGTCACAGCGGTGACAACAACGGGCTCAAGATCTAGCAGATTTGTGGTTGTTGCTGTTTTTGTTGTTGTTGTGCTCCTCCTCCTCCTCGCTGTTACCCTTATTGCTGTCCTGTTGCCCTAGTGTCCATCGTGCTATAGCCGAGCCTGGCGTCCTGATTCTGGCCTAACAACAAAAGACCTCTAACAGTAGACAGCGACTTGCTGCCGTCTCCGTTTGAACTACGAGCAGCGTTCTTGTTCTCCACCAGGCAGACGAAAGGTGCCGTCTCGTTGGATCGCTACAGCCGCCCGCGCTTCGGGGCCCGCACACCTCAACTCGACCTGTCGCTGGACCAACCTGCCGCCCGCCCTTGACTGCCCGTCCTTGATGGCGGAACCAATCGACCACGATGGTCTTGGCGCTGGTAGAGGTGATGGTGGCCCTAGGGAGGTGGAGAGCTCAGGTGGTCCGATCGCCCTTTGGATGTCGTGGTTGCTGTCGCTGTAGCCGTCTTTCGTTTTGTCTGCCTCGATTTCGTCGTCAGGCCACAGGACAGGGCAGTCTGAAGCGTGCGGGTTGTTGTTGTTGCTGTTCTGTTGTAAGTGTTCTATTGTTGTTGCTGTCGCTGCTGTTATCGTCGTCGTCGTCGTCTAGGTATAGTCGTCGCTCGCGTAGCCAACAAACAACAACAACAACAACGACGGTGGACGGCGGTTACTGATCGGGTCGGCCGGATCAATTCGAGCGAGCGTCTTGTCGGACGCACGGGCCTATTTACCTCCGCGGTTCGGCCGCTGTTCATGTAATCGTTGAATTAAACCATCGTCGACCATCGTGTCGTGGTCGCCGCCGGCCAACTGTTGCATTTCACGGCGGTGGCAATGGTGGCGGCGGCGTTCAGCGGCGACAAGAGCAACGGAAGACAAACGACACAGGCGGTTGCAGAAACCCAACCAACCGACAGTGGAGGCGTAGCGCCTCTGTTGTTCGTGCCGCTTTACTGTCCGCCCGATTTGTTTGATGTTCTTGTTGTTGCTTCTGTTGTTGTTGTTGTTCCTGCTGTTGCTGTTGTTATTCCTGTTGTTGTTGTTCCTGCTGTTGCTGTTGTTATTTCAGTTGTTCCTGCTGTTGTTGTTGTTATTTCTGTTGTTGCTATTGCTAGACGCGACAAGACGAAACGGAGGAGAATTAAAGCTGTGGAGGTCGAGAAAAGGGAGAAAAGGGAATAGGAGCATCAGGAGAAGGACAAGCAGGAGCACAAGCTCGTGCTATCGTCGTAGTCAGCTTCTGCAGCGTGCGTTTGTGATTATCAATCGCCGACCGATAGGCACCGCTGGCCACCAGCGGTTCAGTAACTTTCGTAGATGACTGCTCTCCACCACTTCCTAGATCGGGCAAATGTCGGGCGGCGACGGCTGAGGCAGCGGCCGCAGGCAGGCAGGCAGACAAGCAAGCAAGCTAGCTCTCTATCAATCCATCATCTGTCGAGAATTCGCACTCGTCGCTCGATGGAGCGGCCACATGATGGCCGCTGGACGTACGTATATATCTGCATATAATACATGAGCCACTGGGCTAGGGACTACGTAAGCCTTTTGAATTCGTTTCATTTGCCCCTATACTTGCAGATGCACAACACGACGATGTGTGCGCCCGGCCGTGCGCCACTTCCTCTGTTGACAACCCAATCAATGTGAAAGGACAGTTGCTGTTGGTGTTTACTTCTTAATTTTCTTTGTGTTGCTTTAACTTTCGTGATTGATTCCTCTCTGTTACTTGTTCGCCCTTAGTTTATTCTTCTTCTGCTTCTTCTTTTTCTTCTCCTTCTTTTTCTTCTTCTTCTGCTTAATCGTTTTTATTTTATTCCTTCCTCTCTTATTCTTGCTCACTTATTCTTCATTGTTTACGGTTGCTACATCATGGCAAAGGACCAAGATGGGCCCGTCTATAGCCCCAACTGTGTAGACACTAAACGAGTGTGGCCCAAAAAAACTTGTACGCGTAACATTGGCGCCGCTGCACGCACGCACCGCCGCCAGGCCCTGCGGTAGGCCCAGTTCAAAGCTGTGAAACAAAACACTGTTGACGGGCGGCAATTGATTGATTCGTTCGTTGATGGGTAGACGACGGACAGCACTTGTGTATCGGTTGCTGTTGTCATTATTTCAGCAGTTGTTGTTGTCGCATTTGTTGCTCTTTGTTGTTGTTCTTGTTGCTTTTGTTATTACAGTGGCCGTCGCCTTACGACAACGGCAACATCTCTTACGTTTCGTTGCGATCAGTGTGGTAGACTCTCACGTCACTATTTCCTATACATGCAAGACGCGTTTTGTTACTACGATGGCTACTCTTACTCTCATCGTCGTCGTCGTTTCGCGATTCGCGTCCTGTTGCTCTATCCTTTTCGTCGTTGTCGACACTTCACACACTTCTCCACGACTTCACGGCAACCTGTGGCGTAACTTGTGTGCGCCAAGTTAGTTGTTAGCTGTTTAGTCAGGCGCCCTCTAGTAGCTGGCCGCTAGGCCTGTCTCTTGTCGAGTGTGGTGACTAAACAGGTCGGCGGTGGCGGTGGTGGCGGTGGCGGCTGGTTGCGTTCAACATGTACCAGAACGAGCCGTGTTGCTCGCATCGCATCGTGCACGCGATTGTTGGCGGCGGCGGCAACAACAACGTGCGCACGGACGTGCCTGCGTGCGCGCGTGACGATCGTCCACGCGATCGATTCGCAAGTGCACCGCCGACGTCTTCTAGCGGCCTTAGGCCGTCCTCGGCTCGCCTTTGTACGCGGGAAAGGGCGTAGGGAAAGGGACCGGCACACGGGTCGTAGTATGAACAGCAGCGGCCGTAGTGGTGGCTCGACGGACCAAGGGCCAAGAGCTTAGGAATAACACGAACGGAGCTGAGGGTCGTACGACGTCATGGGTTGTCGCGCCGGGGGAGGAGCTAGCCCGAACGCCTAGCTCGCTCCCACGACAGCCGCAATAGAATCAGGCAGCGAACGGAGATGGACGGACAGATCGACGGACGGCCGAACGAACGAACGAAAGCACCGACCCACGCACCCAATCGGCCAAACAACCCCCGAAGGGGACGAGGGGTACTTGGCTCGGGCTGGCCGCGACGTTTCGTCGCCCACTAAAGCCTATAGCCGCCACCGCGACTGCCGTTACTCTCCATTGCCTCCAACCGGTATCGCCGGCATCGTTGGAGGCCGCCATTGGTACACACGACTACTACTACTACTATTACTACAACTGCGACAACTACTAACTACTGTAACTTCTACGGCTACTAGTAACAGTACTACTACTACTACACAACGATATCAATAACCCTCGTCAAGCCTCGTCGTGGTTTGAAGGAATTACAGTCATCGTCATTGCCTTTCTCCGTTTTCTGCTCAATTATCTTTTCCTTCCCGATCTGGCTGCTAGGTCTTTATCCTTATATATATATATATATATATATATATATATATATATATATACGTAATGTACATGCACAAACAAGCGCGCGGCGCCAGAATACAGCGGGGAATTACCGGCGGGCCTGCCAGCCAGCCAACCGGCTCACAGCCTCCGAGAGAGCAACAGGTGGGAAAGGTGAGTGTATGTATGGTCTGTTGTCCGACTGTCTATCTATGCGTATCTATCTATCTATGTATGCGTGTGTCTGTGTGTTTCTCCGCCTATCTGTCTAACTGCCTGTCTGCCCAACAATGGACTAATGACCGACTGCTTGTGCCAGCCACTCCATTTGCATCATCGCTATTGGCATCACCTTTCCGCCACCGTGCTCGCGTGCGGCGGCGGAGTCCCGATCGAAATCGAACAGCTGACTGAGGCACTGTCTAACGGACTGGTGACTTTCCGGCCAGCGTCTAGGGCGGGGTCATCGGTGCGCGGAGAGAGTCGTGCCTCTCTGTCTCTCTGGCTGGCGGCCTATCTACGTGCCTGCCCGACACCGTCATTCCGTTCGTCCGTCGATCTGACAGGCTGAACGTGCGACGGCGAAGGTCTTCGGCGGCGACGACGACGACGACGAGGGTCCCCGGTTACGGCCGCTGGCGTCAACGAGGGTCTTCTCCGGCAGCGGCGGCGGCAGCAGCAGCAGGAGAGTAGGGTGGGTACAACGACGATGAAGGAGGCGTGGTAGGTTAGCGGGGGGGGGGCGTAGTGGGGCGCGTAGTGGTGGTGGTCGCGTGACCTAGGGGGCGGCTAGAGCGCAAGTCATGGTTGTTATCTACTGGCGACACCGGTGTCGCCGGTTCGATCTCCGTTGGTGATCGAATTTTCCGTGAGTGATGCTCATTGAGGATAGATTATAAACCATATACCGCTTAGAGTAGTAGTGCAGAGCAGCGGCCATGCTGCTGACTGCCACAAGGACAGTTGGGTAAACCCTAGATATCTCAACATGTTAAGCCAGCCCAAGGTGTATTGAACATATTACCCCACGGCGATTCCAAGCCCCTAGGGGACGAAGGATGATGGCTTGTGGGCGAAGGAACGGAAGGTCTGGGTGTTAGATGGGGCGCCAAAGGGGCTGGGCAGGCGGGCGCGCGCCGAGAAGGGGAAGGATAACAGGATCCTGCGTTCGCTGCGGCGGCTGCTGCTGCTGCGGCCCCGGTGGCCGCCGCGTCCTTCTTCCAAAGGGCGTGGCCTTCTTTGCCGAGAGAGAGAAGGACAGCAGCGTCAAGAAGCAACGAAGAGTAAGAGAAAGTGTGTGAGAGCAGACAGTGAGAGATAGACAGACAGACAGAGAGATTGTGGAAGAGGGAAAACACGCCTCCTTTCCTCCGCTCGCCACTGTTGCCGTTGCCGCCGATGCTACTACTGCTACTACTACTACTACTACTACTCCTGATGAAGATGGAAAACGGGGAGAGTTGGGGGGGGCCAACGGACAACAAACGAATGAGTTGTGTCGCCCAAGTGTCGTTGTGACCAAAGCGCCAATAGATACAGAAGCAGCAGCAGCAGCAACGGCCGTAGCAGCATAAGGGCAGTAATGCCAATCGTGTCGGTAGGTCAAAGTCGAAGTCGCCCACAGCAGAAGCAGCTACATTTGCTGCACAAGCGGCGGCAGCAGCAGCGGTTGCGGCCGTTGAGACAGCGGTATGCGCAAAACGCGCCCGCTATTCATTCATACGGCTGAAGGGCGCAAGCGAACGGGTTGCTTGCACGCGCGCGCCGAGGAAAAGACGACGACAACGAGCACGCTTACGATGCTCGTTCTAGTACTACTGGTGCTGGGCTGGTCGACTAGCAGAGGAAGATTGCAGGTGGAACGGATCGAAGCCCGGAAGGAAGGGTCGTCCCACGACCTTAGTGAATTTGTAAGTGCCACGCTATTGACAATAGCTGCTTGTGACGCATCATGCGCATCAAACATTCCTGAAGCATTGAAAAAAACAACAAACCCTGAGATAGATGGGGAATGATGGGCATGAATAACCCACTAAGCACAAGGGGGAGAATTACATAGTACTATGATTCTACGAAGTGTAGTGACTGCGGTAGTGTTATGACTGGTACCGACAGTGGCATTGAGTACGATATTCTGATATATATATATATATATATATATATATATATATATATATATATATATTTAAAGGTTATAGATTTATTGAATAAACATTCCAGGATGCTAGGCAAACAATGACAACCAGGCAAACATTTGCATTAGAAAGAGCAGTTACATTGACAGCGACAACAATGATAGCAATAAAAAAGGAAAAACCGTTTGTTGAGCGTAAGGAAAGGTCCTTCGTTGCTGCACACCACTGTTTCGGGCATGACATAAGTGCGCACGACACAGCTGTAAACTAGAAGAACAAAGAGCCAATCGAATTGCCCGTCGATTGTTGATTCCGCAAAGCGAAAATGAACGCGGCGACAAGGAGACATTCGGGCACGTGGTCCCTAGAGGCTGGCCCTTTTTCACGTCTGAGTGGTGCTAATTTCAATTTAGATTAATCAAACGGAACGATCGGTTGAATTTACGAGGGCACTGATCAGCTCAGATGAACGAGCCCAGACGCGTTAGTGTCAAGCACATCCGTCGAGGCCGCGGAGACCGGCGGTTCACGCGGACAAAGGTATTTAAGGCTGGTTGGCGCGTGCGCGACCGGGCACACATAGAGGGAGCCACGGCGTCAATATCCAGTAACAACACCGATAACGGCGTAAGTGGTCCCATTTCCGCTCGTCGACTGGGTGAGCAAGACCGTCGAAGAAATCTTAAAGCGCTAGAAGCAGATGAAACGGGCAACATGCATATGGAAAAGAGTGAAACAGCCGGGTAATAGCAGTAAGAACACAACGACAACCGAAATAGCAGCAGCAACATTCACGGTAACAACATGAGAGAGAAGGGTGGAGATAAAAGCACAGCTAAGTCGAGTTCGATCGAGAACATGAACACGAATAAGAGACGCCCCTAGAGTTTTTACCTGACGAGTACGCACGATTAGACAGACACATCAAAACAAACAGGCAGATGAGAACCAGATGTAGATTGTCGAGCAGATAGATCTACGCCTTCGTGACGACACAAAACGCGGCTCGAAATTCGTGCTTCGAAATTCAGAACGAAGCCGTGAACAAAACAAGCGTATTTTTCATCTGTTTATGGCAGCATTTAGCCAGGCGGCATTTGCGTACGCATGTAGGCCAGTACAGATGCGTATGCAAGTCTGTGTACCGTCTTGTGTGTACGTATGCTCTTGTGTACTACTTGTGTATGTGCATGCGGCGGCTGAATGGCTGGCGGCCACGCTGGGCGGTTGACGCGAGCCGCAGGTGGGGAAGCATGTTGGCCTAGAGAACAGACATGTCGACAAAACTGAGCCTCGGACCTCGGGTCCCGCCGAACCAATAGCCGGACCCCAGGCAATGGAACAGCAAACGGCGAAGATGCAGGCCACATGCCCCAAGCGGTCTTTCTGTCTGTCTGTCTCTCTATCTGTGTGTGTGGTGTCCCCAGAGGATTAGCCCCGGCATACCTGCATCGGGATAGAAACCTGTCTATATGTGTGCACGTGTATGTATACCTATATATATATATATATGCGTATAACGTATTTACGTTTGTATATATGTGTGTGTGCATATATGAAGAAGTGCTACTACCCAGACACCGGTCTGTAACGACGTCGGTCCGAACCGAGACAATAAAGGCAGACAGCCAGCCTGCTCCACTTGACTCGCTTAGCTCCGACGCGAGGCTCGGCTTGCCATAAAGGTCTCGTTGCTGATCTTCCTGTCCCGCTCCCAATCCACCAGTGTATGCCGATAAAGAAGGCCGAGGAATCGACAATAAGAGGCTAGCTAACGCCAGCAGCGAGCACTAGCATAGAGTTCTTTTTTTGCGTTGGCGCGATCAGCAGCAAAGTCAAATTACGCCTCCTCTACCCTCCTTTTCCCATTTTGTCCTCAGGAGAAGTCAACAACAACACGAGGTTAAGAACACGAGCAGCGCCAGCGACCGATGTACACGCCGCAACAGACACAGCATAAACAGTGCTAACGCGTACTGCCGTTCTTCTCAAGGGGACTGGCTGTCCGACTGACTAACTCGCTAGCCATGAGCTAGATCGTTTACTTTGGCTTGCTTTAGCAACAAACAAACAAGCAAACATTTGTGCTGGGAGCATCTGCACCAACTTCGCACACTGCCTTTTTGCGTCATAAAAAGCATCACTTTATACGACCTAGTCGAATGCGTCGCTGCAATTACGCGTTCCTGCTAAGAGCCGAGAGAGGAGAGAAGGACATTGGCGGCATGTCTAGATAGACATTGGCGGCATTTGTCAGAACATAGCTTATATTCTATATCGAACAATGCGATTTTAATTAATCCGTTTAATTTAATTGTGCATGCTATAACGTTAATCCGACGGTGCAAATCTCAAGAAAGATCGCTTCGAAAGCGGATGTGTCGCACCCCGGGATCGAACCAGCGACTCCTAGGCAGATCGAGATGTTTGTCATAAAATATAATATATTACATTAAGCAACTGCGCTTTATTAAGAGTGTGCTTGGTTGAATGTGCTATAATTTTAATCTAATTATGCAAATGTTGAAAAACATCGCTTTGAAGGGGTATTTGTCGCGCCGGTACTGGCGTCTCCTGCTGCCAGAGTCGCCGCTCCTCACATCCACTCCGTCCTATCAAATGAACACACGGCTGTTAATAGTATTTCCAAATATACTGTATTGCAGTACAAATAAAAAGCAAGTTCGAATGAAATATAATTGTGGCAAGATCCTGATTCTTTTTTTTTTGGCGTTTGCGTCATTTTAAAGCTGTATACGGGGTACCCACTTGCACTTTTTTGCTCACATCGGGTTCAATTTGATTTATGCACGCTGCAGTGCTAGTCTCTAGTTCGCTAATTATCGTGGGATTATAGCGTGCCCTTTAAAGAAACCCACACGAAATGTCTAGCGTATGCTCAATTGCAAGATCTTTAATTTACCCATCCTGGGTGCTAACCATAATAATTGCAAGATTTTGAAGGTCCCTTATTATGCGAGATTAACCGATCGGGTCACTTCATCCTTAAAAACTCGGTCATCTAGCCGGCTGTTGGACATGTGACGCCTGAATCACAGAAATGCCCCACTTTTGCCACCTTAATTTCGTTGGAACTAGAATTCTCTTGTATCGATCCCGGCCAAATTAGTTCCAGAAAACGTAACGATCCTGCTGCGATAACTGCGCTCATCATTTATCGTGGTGTGAAAACATTGGATGTGATCATTCCTTTATATAAGAAGGCGCACTAGACTACAACGTGTAACGACTGTTCATGGATTACGTGAGGATGCCCAGATGCAGTTGTGTTTATTCATACTTTCATTCGATACAAAAATAGGCTTCGTCAAACAGGATCACTTCCAGCAAAAATCCTCGGCATCATGCTGCAGCACCTTGGAAGGCCGACCTCAAAATACACCAGGTTGAGATGCGCAAAAACTGGGTTTTTGCGCCACTAAACCGGTATTTTCGGGCAATGTCCACATTGTAGGCCACAGCGGCACTATTTTCAGTCGATTGGACATCACGTAACGAACAAGCCCTAAAAAAAATTTGCACAAGCTCACTGGTGTGCTCACAAGGCCAGTTATGTCGATTTCAAATGGCACAAATAGCTCGCCGGCGTGCCCGTACAGAGTCCCTCCTTCTATCGTAAAGGTTCACAAGCTTTACGCATTCTCTCGTTGATTTATCCTCTCGTCTCGGACTTGCCTTACTCTGCTTACAAAGAGAGCAATTCGCAGAGAAAGCAGAGGGAAATTTTGCAAAATGGCAGCTGATTATGTGGACATCCTACGTATACATTGATACATCTGCGACCAAACGTCTACGCGTTGTAAAGTCATACCCGTATAAGGCGTTTTGAGATATATATGTATGTATGTATGTATGTATATATATATATACATTGTGCAATTTTGGAAATTTCAAGCTGAATGCGGAATTGCTGAATTTAAATAAATTTGCCGTCCGGAGATGACGGTCCCATAAAAAAGAATCCTGCGTCATCCTGAAGCAGTTATGAGTGTATCGCAACGAAGACAGTATCGTAGAGACTAACACTGTGGTACGATAAACCCAACAGTAATTTTGCTTAACGTTAGATAGAGAATAATTGACCTATCAGCAGCAATAGTTGTAATATCCGCAGCTGTAAATTGACATATATTTTTAATAAAAAGTTCAAGTAATTCAGAATCAGATTTTATCTCAATTGGTGTAGCCAACTAAGCGGTTAATTAGTCAGATAAATTTAGTTTGTCAACGTACGAGGTGTGTTCAAAACGTATCGCGACTTTTGAATTTTCGCGGGTTACGTATATTCGAATTTCGATTTTTTGTGGCGTTATGTTGGTACTCATGTCTCTCACTTATGCCGACAAGCTCGGCCATTTTGAATGTTCACGTAATTGTTGACAGCTGCTTTGCTTGCACATGTTTTGGATCGTCTTCGATTTTTACCTATTCAAAAAAATGGATCAAAGAACCTGTATCAAATTTTGTGTGAAAAACGAAATTAAGTGCGCGGATGCATTCCGAATGTTGACTGTGGCATACGGAGAAGCTACCTTGGACCGAAGCAACGTTTATCGGTGGTACAAAATGTTCTCAGAAGGCCGAGAAGATGTGAACGACGAAGAGCGTGCCGGACGCCCGAGCACTTCAACAACAGACGAAAAAATTAATGAAGTGGAGAAAATGGTATTGGCCAATCGTCGAATCACCGTTAGAGAAGTTGCTGAGGACCTAAACATATCGATTGGCTCGTGCCATTCGATTTTGATCAATGATTTGGGCATGAGACGGGTCGCCGCGAAATTCGTACCAAAATTGCTCAATTGCGACCAAAAACAGCATCGCATGAACATTGCTAATGAGATGTTGGACTCTGTCCGCGACGACCCAAATTTGCTCCAGAGGGTCATAACTGGTGACGAATCGTGGGTTTATGGTTATGACGTGGAAACCAAAGCTCAATCATCTCAATGGAAGCTGCCGCACGAACCAAGACCGAAAAAAGCGCGCCAAGTTCGGTCGAATGTGAAAGTTTTGCTGACAGTTTTCTTCGATTGCAGGGGCGTGGTGCATCATGAGTTCTTGCCACAGGGTAGAACGGTCAATAAGGAATATTACCTGCAAGTTATGCGCAATTTGCGCGAAGCAATCCGCCAGAAACGCCCGGATTTGTGGAAGAACAAAAATTGGCTTTTGCACCACGATAACGCCCCTGCTCACACATCGTTGCTTGTGCGCGAGTTTTTGGCCAAAAACAACACACTAATGATGCCGCAGCCACCGTATTCCCCAGATCTGGCCCCCTGTGACTTTTTCTTGTTCCCTAAACTGAAGAGGCCCATGAAAGGACGACGTTACGCTACGCTTGACGAGATAAAGACGGCATCGAAGGAGGAGCTGAACAAGATAAAAAAAAATGGTTTTTTAAAGTGCTTCGAAGATTGGAAAAACCGTTGGCACAAGTGTATAATATCTCATGGGGATTACTTTGAAGGGGACAAAATAGATATTCATGAATAAATAAATAATTTGTGAAAAAACACAAAAGTCGCGATACGTTTTGAACACACCTCGTATGTACGCACGAATACGATGTACGCAGATGACATAGTGGTCGCTCATCACGACCTGGGTGCCATCAAGCGCATCACTTCTCTGGCGGAGGTGTTCCTTGTCTCAAGAGGGCTGGAAATAAACGCCATGAAGACCAAGGCTAAGAAATTTAGAAGAGGAGGTCGATTGGCTGCTAAAGACGTTATACGTTGCGGCGGCCAATCCTTGGAATTCGTTAACTCTTTCCGGTATCTGGGGCTTCAGCTTCATTATACTGGGACGACCTTCACTGCTCACATCGTCGAGACAGCGCGCACAGCCCTAATTTCTCTTTATGGAAAAATAGGCGATGTCCGGCGACTGTCCGTCCCGACGGCAGTGGCGCTTTTCTACCTCAAGGTTGTTCCGGCGCTGATGTATGGTCTTGACAGAGTATGGGAACACCTCACTCGGGCAAACTTTGGTTAGCTTGAAAGGTGTTTTACAATGTACATGAAACGAGTACTTTGCCTGTCAATGCGGGCAAGGAGCCGCTTTGTGTACCTAATGTCAGGCTGTGCACCAGTTGTTGAGATAATTCGATTGAGGTTGAAGACGCCGCGTATAGTACCATTCGAGAGCTTTATCTCAGAATGGGAAAATAAAGTTGAACAAGTCCGACGAGAGGTCGGAGACCTGGATGTTTTCAGGGCCTCTCACCTCTGGTCTGGTCTTGCGTGTGACAATCGCCACGTCGATACCAGATACATAGTTCATGGCTATCATCACCTGGTTTGTTCGAATACGAGCTTCCACGAAGAGTACACCGAGTGCGTCTGTCGACTATGCTCTCAGGCGTGTACTAAGTTTCATGCATCTGCCTGCCTGGCCCTTGCGAAGAGATCACTGCACTGCCTCTCTCGAATAACATGCCGCGAGCAGCTGAGTGTATAATTGTATAATATGTATAATTGTTCATGTTATATGCATACTTAATATGAGTCAAATAAATACGATGATTATGAGATAGTTTGTCAACCTATATAGAGTAGCTTCAGCTAAAATAAGGTGAGGTGCGTGTATCGTCGGCGGTGAACGAGATCTTCAAATTGTTTCGGTGTCACGAATAACCTTCCATTGACGGAATGGCAATTAAAAAATTTAGACAATTATTCGTCGGCACAAAAACCAACAATCGAATCCGTACTCGAGTGTCCATCCGCAAAACGCATTGAGTTTCTAAAGTTATACAGAACGCGCATATTTATTTGTGTATACGCATCGAATGCTTGAACATTCCTGAAATAATAATTCTACAAAAAAGAAGCAAAGACAACATTAAGAATGCTAATGATGAATCTGTGGTGCACTGCAAATGCAATGAGACTTCAGCTTCCTTGAAATCCGAGTATAAGAAAAAAGGCGTCTCTCTACGAGTAGTTTTTCGGGCCATTATTCATTTGTTTGCTGCCACGAGTCGACACTACGTCGTGACATAAGAAAAAACCGTCGCACAGCTGTCAGCATGTATAATAGAAATGGCTCCCATCATTCACGGCGTAGCTGCAGTATATAGAACGCCTAAACAGTTATAGTATGCTTCATTGCAAATCCTTTGAACGGTTCTTTGGCTGCGGAAACTATATAAGTGTGCCGCAAGACTGGCAACGCCACCATCCAATTTTACTAACAAATCAGAGGTGAAATGAGTTGGTTTCACTCGTCTAGAAGCTCAAGTTCAATCGTAACTCGACGACCTTGGGTTTCCATCAACTTTTCGTGAAGTTAGGTACGTGGCTAGATATGTGTCCATTAATTGGGTCATTGGGCATCAATGATTTGTTGGATTGATTCCCAAACTGGTTGTTTAGAGCTTCTGCGGGTGCTTTATATGGGCGTACGTAATCCACATTTGTATCAACCTGTATATATATATATATATACTACACTTTGGCTGTCAAGGCGCCGTCTCTGCAATTGACAGGCAACAGCAGATTGCAAAGCGTCAAGCAGCGTTTGCCTTCCTCCGGAAGCCTTGATCTCTTTTGTCGTAGTTGTTGTTGTTATTGCTGCCGTTGCTGTTGTTATTGCTGCCGTTGCTGTTGCTGTTGTTGTTGTTTTGTTGCAATCAATATTTGTGATTTTGCGAGTCAAAATAAGTAATGTTGTTGTTGATAATGTTGTTGCTGTGGCTGCTGCTGCTGCTGTTCACATGATTGCTGGTGTTGTTGCTGTTAACAGAATGGTTGTCGTTTCTGTTGTGATATTGCTGCTTTCATTGTGATTACCGTTGGAGTTGCTTTTCGCGCGTCACGCACCAAGTAGGAGGTCGAGTCGGCGGCTGGTTGTTCTCGATACGTATTTCAACCGATTGACGGCCGGAAAGCAGCTTACTCTGACCGATCGAATCGACAAAGCTTGTGCCGCAACGTCACACATATATGTATACATAGGTGCCTCCCACCCGATAAGGAGAGGGAGTTGCATAAGTATATATATATATATATATAAAAAGAGAGCGCACAAGAAAGGTAAAGAGGAAGACATCCAAAATAGAAAAATTGACAATAATACCAAAAAGGCGAGCAGGCGAGAGGGGGATGGGATAAATAAGAAGGCGGGAAGAGCAGAGAGGAACAGCGAGACAAATATATATATATATATATATAGAGAGAGAGAGAGAGAGCAAAGGCCGTGGAAAGAGCAGGAACACCTGGACACGCAAGCAGACGTAAAGTCAGTTGCCAATACACAGAGGAAAGGCGGCAAGGATATACAGACATGCAAGCACTGGCTCACTCACTCAGACACATACATACTCTCTTATTCCATAGCAATTGTAGCAGTAGACAGTCGAGCCCGGTGGCGTGGTGGCTTAAGTCTGCTCCTCGCAACCGGAGGAGACGCATAGGTTCGAGCCCCACCGTTGCACATTTGTATTTATGGGGGTCCGTCTATGAAGCAATGTGAAAAACAGTTCCGTGGACGTGAAATCTTGGCTGAGAGTCAGCCCGAAAACTTTTAGTAGTAGTAGACAAAATCATTAAACCTTAAACGTACGCTCGTGCACCTCAAGACTCGCCCGCTCTTTGCAGCTCTTCAGCTGGTGGTGATGGTGGGGCTGCTGCTGCTGCTGCTGGTTACTTGAGTTTAATCAGGCTGGCGGCCGTCCTCGCCGTCGAGGCGGTTACTTTAACTGCCTTACCGAACACCATTGTCGTCATCGGTTCGAGAAGCAGAAATTCTGTCCAAAACCGCGGCAATTTTCTCGCTTGTGTGCATGCTCCATAGGTTGGCCACCCACTCACTGTCGCCCAGCCAGTATAGTTCGATTGGATATACTCGAAGGTCGCAGCACGAAGAAGAGTGACCTTTACGCGGGCTTACTGTGTGCAAGATAACCATTCGATTGAGACATATTTATATATATATATATATATTCTATGCAATTCTTAAGTTTACATTGGAAAGTGGTTAATACACATATACGTATTAGATAAAGTTGTTGGTCGGTACTATCAATATTAATATTATTATTATTATTATTATTATTATTATTTGTCTGCACTGCCACCATGGATTGTGCACGACGGCATAAGTCTGCTTTTGTTGGACAAACTCCTCAGTACAAATGCTGTATGCTTTCAGGTGTACTTGAACGTACTCAGTAACCCATGTCATTCATTCATCGTCAATACAACAATATTTTCTCTCGAGACTACTAAGCGTTCGTCCCATTAGGCGTGAGAATACAAAGATCGCTGCTGCATCTATGCATCTGGCAGGTATTCCTGCGAGTAGAACCCGCAGCGTTAGCATTTGCTTCCCATCTATGACGAAGCCCACGAGTGGAACATTCGTCGAATGGCTCCGAGGTCGTGAGGTGTGCAGCCACGACGTCATTCGCATACACTATGACAACTGCTTTTCGAAACTTTGCATACTTGACGAGCTACGTCAGCGATAAGCAGAGCAAATGAGAGAGAGAGAAAGAGAGAGTGCGTTAAGGGGTGCTTTATCGACGGCCCTAACGCAATCAATGAAGACTACATATAAGTGGCCCCGGGTTGCGCCAACACTCGCTCAACCTCAGATTAAAGTACATTGATAGCGTGTACCTGTGTACCTCCACCCTACCTAAACCCGATGGTCTGTAAATGCCAAACTGCTGACTCTGCCCAGAGCTCATAGTAGATTCCGTCTGGACTACTACTACTACTACTTTTTTGTGAGGTTGGAGCGGTTAAACAAGAGGTCACACAAGTCGGCGCAAGCTCGGTTAGCGCGGTCTGCTCAAGACTTGTGCTGACTATCGTCGCAAACGGATGTCCGCTGCGCGACACAGTGTAGTCTACTAGACATTGTTGTCCCCGTGACCTCTCTGCGCAGTGCCCTGCCCACCTGAGCCAAGTGTCAACCAGCAGTTTCTCTTGTGTCCGCAAGGACGTCGCCACTGCTGGCCTCAGTGGCCTGCCCGGCCAGGCACATCCTCTGCCTACCGGCCAAAGATAGACGCCCCAACGCTGTCGGCGCAAGATACTACGGGTTTAAGTGCCCCTCTCCCGGTAAGGTGCATATATAGGGATTGTTTCCTCGGCACTGTTGCTACGTCGTTCGTTATCCACACACCACTTAGAAGCCGCCTCAGTCGTACTCTATAGTACTTGCCTTTCGCTAGCGGTGTTGGAAGGTTTGTATAGTTTCAAGTCATCAGCATAAAGCTTATAAGTTATCGATTCGTTTAGGGGTTATAAGTTATCTGTTCGTTCAGGGGGGGGGGGGGGGGGGGAGGGCAAGCAAACAATAAATGTAGCGATTCCTTCTCCTCGAGTACCGTCCACTCGAAACGAAGGGAGGGCCCCTATCATTGGCAGGAGTGAGGTCTATACAAGAGGCTTGGATGCCTCGGGCAAACGTCGAGGTGCTTCCCCTGTTTGCAAATGTCAAGCCCATTTGTGAGGCCCGAACTTCTAGAAGGCGGCCCCTTTCTGTCGTTGTCTTACTGTTCCATGTAATGCTTGTAGCGTTGAAGTTTCCCGTAACGACGACTCTTCGTGAATGGCTTTGCAGGAAGTGGCCCAGGCTATCTAGATATGAGGAGAACTCCGATATGCTCTTATTTGTCAAGTAATAGCACGAATATAGCACCGCCACGTTGTGTACGTCTACAGACCCGCCAAAAGCTAGGGAGGTTAGTTCTTCCCTGAGCCGATTTAGCCAATTTTTGATGTCTGCAATGAGTTTTTGGAGACCGGCGCCTGAAGCAACCGCCCTCAGGCCATTTTGTTTCTCTTGCTATAGGGTGATACCTACAGGACTTGACTACAGGATCTTCTTACAGACGGCGAAACTCTTATGCCTGCAGATTTAAGAGCATCGTTCCGGCAAGTTGGAGCGCCGTCGCTGTGCTCGCCGTCCGGTATGCCATGCTTACATTAAGTGCTTTACCGCAAATGACTTCGATTCGTTGCGGTTATTACTTATAAGACCTTGTACGGGCAGCTTTTTTTTGTTATTTCTATTTAAACATGTGATCCCGCCGCTTCTAATCTATTTCCTTTGGGGATGACCCCCTTACAAAACGACTGATTTAGCGACGAACATGATGATGTGTCGCTTGGAATGCAGAGACCCAAATATGTAAGGCATGAGACATGCAAAGTCGTTGACAAATGTAAGGGCTTTCACTGTCGCTCGGCAAAAGTAAGGTGTGATTGAGACAAACCCCGGTCAAGGAACACTCAAATTCTCCCGACTCACCAAAGAAGTTGCGTTGCACTTGGCGGCGGCTGAGGCGTCGACGATTGCCTCCTTTGCGCCCCTCTTGCCAGGCTTGGACAGTGAGGACAAGCGTAATCAAAAATAGGTCAGCTCCGGGGGGAGATCCCCCAGCCGCAGCACGTTTCGATTGAATCCGCTCAATGACGCTGATTGTCGAGCGTCTTTTGCAAAATTCATATGGAGAGGCGGCTTGAAGGCCGTCTTCTTCCACAAAGGCGGCAAAACAATTGTTTTATGACCTTAACGGATTCTTCCTTTGTGACCTTGGCGGATCCTTTTTTTGTGACCTTGGCGGATTCTTCTTTTATGACCTCGTTGCTTCTGCGCGTACTGATGGCTTGGCACTTACGCCGATTTATTTAAGTACACAAATTTATTTATTCACCTATTTAGTGTCGATAATTTCTAAGTACAAAGAATTGACTCGGCGTTAGGAGCTCACAAATGCAGTTACAAGAATTGTATAAAATATAGAATATAAACATATACAATATACAAAGTTATGATGACATTAAACGGGCCAACTGGTTTAGAGACCCAATGTTACTACGCCGATTTATTTAACATTGTACAATAGGGTCGACATTTGTCCCTATAAGGGGCGTGTATTCTTATAGCAATCTCTGTCACAAACTCAAGGTCGCCTACCATGGTTGGGACCATTTCGCCATTGTCCCCAATATGCAGCTGCGCTTCCTTTCTATAGATATCAATGAAAATATGCTAGAAAAGAAAACTTCTGACTTACTTAGCGTCGGTAGCAGCCGTCAGTAATTGTTTTACTCCGCTATTTGTTGAGAATTTACAAAAAATACACGTGTTACCGAAAACGGCAGCTTTCAACGAGTACATGTCTGAATGAGAGAATAAGATGGCAGACATTTACCCGCTCTTTTATGAAACCTAGGCAATGACGTGTAGTTCGTGGAAGCGCTGCAACTATGAGAGTAGACACCTAATTGCACGATTTGCTGTACATGGCTTCCACATGAAGATCTGTATTCGAGAGAAGTTCCATGAAATTTCCTCGTTATGCTTGTGTAAACTCTGTGGGAGACAGTGTGACTTATATCACCTTCAACAATGCGATAGAGCAGTTCCGTTGACTCGACTTTTAGAACCGTGATGAATATATGTGGATGAGCGGCGTCACAAGTAGGTCTGGCTGCCCACACTCCTAAAACTGGCAGTGTAAAATTGCGAGCGCATGCTGACTCCGAGCCGTGGTCCGTGACCTATTTTGCTTGGTCTGCACTACTGCGTATCTCATCGGAGATTCACTGCTGCGCCCAAAAAAGGCAGCTCATACGCGTGTAAATGCTTTGTTACTAGAGTATACGTATCGCCGTCTTGGTATTGTTAGCACAGTTTATGAGGTTTTAGCTTCTCGAGCAGTTCCAGCTATTTGAGCGGTTAGTCTTTGTCATATTCCATAGTTTCTCGCACCCAAGAGTATGTTCCAGTTAGTCTCCCTATTGGATACCGGTGTTTGACGCAATGCTCTCCCCTATACAATACACCAACTTTACATGGCGTAACCAACTTTGTGATTACGTCGGCGAAGTGGAATCGATTATTGTATCCCAGTAACAAGGTATACCTGTTTTTTTTTATGATTAACTTACCATCACGTGTTTTGAATAAAAGTATCTCAGTACAAATGACTGAGCAGTTTCTCAGCTATGGTTGCCGAGAGTTGCTGATAGTTTATGGTCATTACTTTTTCATTGATTTGTTTTATCTAAAGTCATACGTGACAGAAGCTTTAATGTGGTCTACATTTAATCTACAACCGTTCGAATGAAGAAATATGGACTTTTCCACCAGTGAAGCATTGTCTAAAATGCGTAACAGAAGCGCATTCGTATCTTTTGCAGCGCACTGGCCTACCACCCATACCGCATTGACCTACCCATGCACTAACGGATGAATTTAAATTTAAACAAGAACAAATAATTCCGTGAAAATTTACCGAAGAGGGCAGTTTTCCTTGAACAACACGTATATTTCACGTTGGATGAGCGTTACAATGAGGGTGATTTAGACACGAATTCGATGCACGTAAAACGGGTACCTTACATAATTAGGCGCTGTTTCGTTTTGATGTGCAAACCATGACATTGCTTCTACGATATTATTTATTTGCTTTCTGCCTATATTTGCGCATTGATAAGCTCTCGGTGAGCTCTCTGCCTCTTTGCTACATTTCAAAAGCTTTTTTATCCTGATAAAATTAATCTTAGAGCCGTCTCGCACAAATATGGCGAATTGGATGCATGATATACTTGTCTTCGCGTTTGCATTTGTTTAAACTAGGCCAATAGATGTTGGACGAAATGAGCGCATGTTTTGTGTCACCGCGGTGCGCCAATTAACTGCATATATAGGTTTGTTTGTTTGTAAGCTATGCTGCACTTATACGTCCTGCTCCGCATACTATCCATTTGACTGATTTTACAGTGGCGGCGTGGTCTAGGGCGCTAGTCATGGTTGTCACCTACCGGGGTATCGCCGTTTCGATCCCCGATGACGATCGAATTTTCTTTGAGCAATGCTCATTAAGAAAAATGATTAACCATGTACCGATGAGAGTCAGCGGCCACGCTGCCACAATGACTGTTCGGGAAACCCTAGATATTTTACCATGTCCGGTCCTCAGTGCTTTTACGATACGCCTCACGGCGATTTCAAGCCCGTAGGGACGGAGGATAGTCACCTCCTAAAAAAAATTACTGTCTGTATAAGGCACACGGCACCTTTTTGAGGTATACACCCGTTCATCACGTCACGACTAATCAACTCAATCGGTGCAAAATAAATAAGCAAACTGAATTTGTCCTCTAATTTGGCATCCGGTAGAGTTAGATCAGTACGCAGTATCTTGATGCCTCAGAGACATCAATGATACTCTAACAGATAAATAGATAGATGCATATATAGTTATATGCATACAAGGGCGTGATTATATGAGCTGCATGGATGAATATATAGACGTGTGGAAGGATAACTGAATGGGACGAAAGATGCCTGGACATCTCAAGCTTCTATCTGCCGAATTGCTGTCGAGGTTTGACAAGTCGCTGTTTCGAGCCGCACAACTTCACGCCGACACCGAACTTCGATCGGCAACTTCACTTCACCGTAACACACAGACACCCGACAACCACGTGTGTGTGGGCACGCTGCGACTCGCACTCGCACTCACCATGGCATTTCTTGCGCGATCAAAACGACAACAAAGAATGGCGTAGTGCGCCTCATCATGGCCTCTACACTTCGGATACTTCACACTTCGGATACTTCACACTTCGGATACCAACCGACAGACCAACAGAGAGACAGGCAGAAAGACGGTCAGACAGACACGGGTGGAAAGGCCGCTCTTGAAATAGATCCTGTCACGTAGCGTCAGCTGCCGCAATTTGGTCGCTCGTCGCCGTGGTGGTGGTTCCGCCACGGCCGCCGCCGCCGCTGAGGCTGATTAGAGCTCAAAGTAGTGTTCCGCAGCATCCCAGCAGCTGTCCAGCCGGCGAATCGGCAAAACAACGCCGCCAAAGTTAACTTTGCATTTTTCTCATTACGGTCGTCGTCATCATCTCATCTCCTTCAGCTTCCTCCTCCGCCTCCTTCTCGTCCCAATATACATAATTTATGGAGACATGGCGTTTCAAACTTGCCACCGCCACCACCACCACCATAGATGTAGAAGGGCTTCGGTGATGGGCTGATGCCATACATACATACGCACGCACTCACTGATATACACCCGTACGCACTATAAATAGTATAACATTCATTTATCCTTCCACCCAGACACATGAAAAACCTCGAACATCTCGGACAGACCCACGTCGCGGAAAAGCTGTTCGTAGTCGTTGATGTTGCTAGTGTTGCTGTTCTGGTTTTTGCTTTGGTTTTTTTATATCTGGTTTTAGTTTTAGTTTATTTATATGTATATATATATATATATATATATATATATATATATATATATATATATATATATATATATATACAGTCCCTGAAAAAAATATAGGGCCACCCATGTTTGCCACATTTCACGCATATATTATAACCGATTGTGTAAAGATCATAATGATACATGCTCACAGAGTAACAGCGGATACTTTTATCGACATTTGGGGTATCGGGTTACCTTAAAACACAAGATTTCGACATTTGGCACAGCTACGCTGCGAAAAAATTATAAAGTCACCACCAAGATGCATGTCTTAGCGAGTGAATTGAGTGGAATAACAACGTTTGGGCTCATTTCACGGCTCGACGGAAACGAAAGCAGACGTCCTACCAGAACTTTTTTCTTTGTTGAAACGATAGGCTTAGGCTGGCGCCTCATGGGTAAAGAAAAGGCCCATATCAAGGCTTATAAGATCATCGGCCTCTCTAATCGCAAAATTTCATATCAATTAAGGTGTTGTGTCTAAGAAGTAGATAACTTTGTTAATTTAGGTTAAAAATACGCCGTAAAAAAAAGAGTTCAGGCGTCCAAATTCTATTTTGGAACGAAACAACCTGCAATTCTGAAGAAAGCGTCGAACTCTGCGCCCTCGGCGAGGGCGATTGCGGCGGCTGACGTGCAAACGAACGTGCGAAATGTGCAAAGCTTCCTCAGGAAGACACATTGGCAAAATACACAAGAAAAAACAACGATTGACCGCTGACCGATGAAAGCTCGTCTTGACTTCACCCACGATTAAATGTCATGGACAACTGAGTGCCCACGATACGATGTCATGGACCACTGAGTGACACAGAGTGCTTTTTTCGGATGAAAAAAGTTTAACTTTAATGAACCGGATCGATGTAACTATTATTTGCTTGAAGTCCGCAAGGAAAAACAAATTTTGTCAAAACGTCACTCAGGTGGCGGTTCAGTGGTGATCTGGGCTGCTGTCGGGTATTATACAAAGTCGCCGATTGTTTTTTAGACGGTCGTGTTTATTCGACGCGCTACGGGGATTTACTAAAAGAGCAATCGGCGCATTTTAGGCTGATGGGAGGGCCAGACTTCGTTTTTACGCACGATAACGCCCCGACTCACACCGCCAGGCGGATCGCAAGCTGGTTCGACCAACGTCACATTGAAGTCCTTCGCTGGCCTGCACTCTCACCTGATCTTAATATGATCCAGAATGTGTGGAGCTAGCTCGAACAATAAGTTTACACCGATAAAAAAACAATTTTCGAGGCTTGGGACGAGCTCTTGCAAATGTCATCCAAAATTTGTTTAACACTATACCAAACCGCACTTTTGAGGTTATCAGACTTAATGGAAAGTTCACTGAGTATTAAGTATAGTTGCTAAATGCCGTGAAATTAGCCCAAATGCCGTTAATCCGCTTAATTAATTTGTTAAAACAGGTATCTTGCTAGTGGCCTTTTAAATTATTCGCGGTGTAGCTGTGCCATATGTGAAAATCTCGTGGTTCAAAGTAATCCGAGACTCCAAATGTCGATAGAAGTTTCCGCTGTTACTCTGTGAGCATGTATCACTGTGATCTTTATACGATTGGTTATAATAAATGCGTGAAATGTAACAAAAATGGGTGGCCCTATATTTTTTTCGGGGACTGTATATATATATATATATATAGAAGGTGATGATTTATATATATATATATATATATAATGAAGAAGGTCTATATGGAATTTATTAATGAGACTGCATTGAGCGAAGGTTATAAAAGACGGCAATGTCAATATTAGGACATGATCCTTCGATCCTTTGATGACGATTCTTACAAAGTGTAAATCATTCTGATTATATATATATATATATATATATATATATATAATCAGATCGAAGGATCATGTCCTAATATTGACATTGCCGTCTTTTATAACCTTCGCTCAAAGCAGTCTCATTAATAAATTCCATATAGACCTTCTTCATTTTTGATGCAAAAAAGCGCTAAGGATGGCGCATTTGACACCTCCAAACCTTTGTGACGTTATCTCTTCGATGAGTTCAAAAGTAGTTAGTAGAACAAACAATAATTGAAGCAATAGGATGTTACAGGCTGACCCTCAACCAATATTTAACGTCCACGGAATTGCTTCATAGACGGACCCCCATAAACACAAATGTGCAACGGTGGGGCTCGAACCTGCGCACCTATGCGTCTTCTCCGATTGCAAGGCGCAGGCAAATGCACCACGCCACCGGGCTCGACAAGTTTTGGGTAGACTCAATAGGATATTACCTACAATATCCAGCAACTTACGGCAGATAGTCACATGTGTACGCGAGCGGGCATTGTCCTGTTGGGAAACGTAATGAACATCGGTTTTGCACACAGTTTGAAGCGATTTGCGATAATAGCTCTTTAAGTTATGGAGCTGCTGGTTGTGTTTTTCATTTTTAGTCGTTTTCGTGTTCTATAGGAGCTCAAAGATACATAGTACTGTATTCTTGGCGTGAAAGCCTCACCTTGCTTCGCTTTAATCTTGTGCGAATTACGTTACTAGACACGATACATTTCTCGCTGGCGGTAATCAAGTCGTTCGAAAGAGGGTCATCTTGATCCAAGAAAAAAACATATATATATATATATATATATATATATGGGAAATGTTAAAAAAGGAGCTACACAAGAGATAATTCAGGAGCCAAAATGAACTGTGTCATCAGACACAGTTCATTTTGGCTCCTGAATTCCACAACCTTTCCGATGAGTGTCGCTGCCCATTTTGTGGCCTCATCTGCACTTAATAACATTATAAAGCATGTAGGTCAGCGCCAGCCATCTGGATGTTGGGACGATGACATTTTCATAAGAAATTATTTATATGTTCGAATCTTCGTATGCAGAACTATATGCAAATATGTTCACCGTGTACATATGAACCGCTGATGTTTTACGCAGCACCGGTGAGGTGTCCCGGCTCAAAGAAACGTTGTAAATGCATTTGTGAAGAAGGTTTCCTACAAAAGCAATTGTGATAGGCGTGATGGTAACCTGTAGTCTGTATTCGAAAGGCCTAATTGATAAGCGAATGTTGGCCAGTGTCGAAACTAAACAGCTGAATTTGAATGACATGTAGAATATTCCATCGCGCATCATTGAATCGGTATGCGTTTACAACAATAATAAAGCACAATTCACGCCCACAAAAAATCGCTGAATAAAGTGGAGCAACCTACAGGTGTTTCCGACTGTATATATATATATATATATATATATATATATATATATAAACACAAACCCGTTATAGTTCATATTATTATTAATATTTGGGCAATATTTTAACTCACATATGCAGTACTCGCTGTTATGTCCCCCTTCTGTCTACCTGCACGTACCAGCTTTATTATGATCAGCTTAAGTATAGGTTTATAAATATGTCCAAGTCACATCACCAGGCGAGTCTCAAAAACAGAAATCCGCCCCTTTTTCGTCCTGTGGGAAATTACGTATCCACTGAGCTTTCTGGAGTCCGAAGCCCTCGAGAAGCATTTTACAGATGGACATAACATTGAAGTTCAAAATCTCGTCTAGCGATGGATATGTTATCTCTGAGGTTTGGTCTATCGCAGTCTCACACAGGTCACATTCGCCTCACCGTGGCTATTTTTAGATGTCCTTCACGATGTTCGTCATAAGAATTTTCTTACCGTAGGATAGATTTTTATCCGTAATGGTCAATCAAAGATCTTCGAAACACTCGAATGTATTTAATCCTTGCTGGAAGTTGTACACCTAAACTGTACAGAGCCAAATTTTGGGGGCGGCGGATTTTGTACGGATATGCACGCGTTCACTATATTTTCTCACACATTTGTGGAAAGATTCAAGTTTAACCATACACATATATTTCCGATTTTACCTGAACAATAACGAAAACGACATGTTAGATTTTAAAGAAGACTTCAGTACGCGGGTAAATGCAGACACTTTTAGGTTTCTACGTAATGCGGCATGTTTTCAGTGTTCTCTTTCTCTTGCAACATGTTTCACATTCATCGTCTCTCTAGTTACTATTTAAGTATTATTTATCATATCAAATCTACATATAGAGCGGCTTTCTGTACAAAGGGGTAATAAAGCATCGACTTTATTTCTACAATATCTAGTCAATTTCTACATAATTAGTTAGCACGCTGTTGTACTGTATCAGTAGGCATGTTTTATTGGCTTAACAAAAAGCTATTTAAAGCTCGTTGTGCGAATATTGTTGTGTGAGCCTTTGTGACGCTATCAGCAAACGGACATAACGGTGCAACAAATGAATTGCCTACTGAGATACAGAATATGCGACGTGTCGTCTATAGCGAAGTTTTATGAAGTGGTTTAAAACGTTTACACTTTCTTTCCTTTGTTCGTGCGCTCATGACCTAAGCCCATAAGCGTGTATGACATGCTTATGGGCTTAGGTCATAATTATATGCCAACGTCCCCAGAACATTGTAATTAGTTAAACATATGGTGAAATAGAATGTCTGTCTGTCATCGATGTAGTCAGGCACTGGATCTGACTAAAGCAGATGATTCTAAAGGAAAATATAATGTTACAAGAGAAAAGACAAAAGACGCCCGGACGCTAGTCTAGCACATCACTGTAACTAACTCCTTAAGCCCCTCCAGGATCTAGCACGGAGCGCCTGAAGAAAATAAGCAGGAAAAAACTCATGCTTAAAGAAACCTCTGGGGTTTCTTTCTTTTGCATTTAAGACGCTACGGCGATCGGCCAAGTCTGCAAGCTACTGAACCGGAGACAGGCGACAAGCGACCTGAGAAAATGTTGTATTATAATAAGACTAGAGAGTTTATGAAATACCTCGGTAATTAAAGGGTAGACTTACCAGGCGTAGGTTTTCTGCTGCGTATGCGTTACACCTGAGGCCATGATAGTAGACGTTTAGGCCGCTTCGTCCTACACAATTCCTGGACTTCCCACTCGTCTTTAACGAGAAAACTCCTGCTCTTTTAACTGATTACTGTAGGCTTCATGTAATAGACCCTCTTGCTTTTGTTCTGTATTGTCGCCTGTCCACAAATGTGTTGGAAGTCGGAAGGCCTATAGTGTAGGCCATCAGCGTTTGACAGTGCGTACCTCGTAACCTGGTTTATACCTACATAGCATTACTAATCTCGCTTCAAGATAGGACCAGATTGTTGTAGAAAAACGTTACTCTATTGTGGTGGGGATCCTCTCAGTTGCCTGGCATTCTCCTTGCTTATCGCAGACCTAGCCCGCCATGTACGGGAGGAGTTTAGAAACGCCGTTGTCGTCATGTATGCGGATGACATCGTAGTGGCCCACCGAGACCGCGGTGCCATTCGTCGAATTGTCGGCGACGTAGAACGTTACCTTCACCGTAAGGGTCTTCAAATAAATTCGCGGAAGACGAAAGCCATGAAGTTTCGCCGTGGGGGTCGTTTGGCTGCCGCAGACATAATACCCTGTTGTGGCCAACCGCTGGAGTTTGTCAACTCCTTCCCGTTTTTGGGGTTTGAGACTACACTATACGGGAACGACCTTTACCCAGCACATCGGCGACAGATGTCGGGCGGCTATTGCCTCTATTCACACAGAGGTGAGAGACCCTCGACGACTGTCTCTGAGTGCGGCCGTGCGTCTTTTTGACCTTAAGATGTTGCCAATGTTGAGCTACAGCCTTGGCAGGGTGTGGGACCATCTCTCAGCGGCAAATTTTGCGCAGCTAGAGAGATGTTTCACAATATATATGAAGCGGGTTCTTTGCTTGCCGCGGTCGGCAAGAAGCCGCTTCGTGTACCTGCTGGCGGTTTGCGGGCCGGCAGTGGAAACAATCAGAGTCAGGCTTATTTCACCTATTACAGGGCCACTTCAGCAATTTTTGTTGGAGTGGCAGGGAAAAGTGACCGAGGCCTCGGCAGAGGTCGCGCAGTTAGATGTGTACCTCGCCAGGGAGCTTTGGGATGGAATGGCATGCACTAGCCGGCACGTGTACACAAGGTACATTGTGCACGGCTATCATCACTTGGTATGTTCGACCAAAGGATTTCACCAAGTTAGCGATCAATGTCGTTGCCGGTTCTGCTCGCAGATATGCGCTAAATACCACGTAGCGAGCTGCGAGACCCATCGGCGGTCTTTGCACTTTTTCGCCCGGTGGGACGGTTGCTAAAGTGTTCAAACTGTATATAATGAACTGTATTGTAATTATGTAACATCTTGAAATGCAATGTTATTGCGAAATAAACAAATATATAATTTATCAATAACTTACCAAATTATATTATTTCACCGCTTCTAGATATTGTTGCTTGAGCTGGAGATCTGGCTCTAATTCGTCGTTTCAGATGATCCCACACATGCTGTACAGTATTTTGGTCGGGAGAACTCTGTAACCACGTTATTAAGCTAATTCCAACTATTGCAAGGAACCCCTGAATAATAACAACAGTGTGCGGCCTAGCATTGCCGTGAATGGAAATCAAACTATCACTAACGTAAAGCACATTGCATAATGCACGAATTACGGTCTCAGAATCTCATAAAAGTATCGTTGAGTACCTCTAAGAGGATTGCACCCAAACTGTGCTTCGACCATGAGCCGAACCATGATTAAACTGCCGTCTAACTGATACGCCTTATAATGCGAGATTGCCGAAAAGCAACTATCAATTATTCATTCCGTAACAGAGAAAGAAAGAGAAAGCCTTTTTATTCGCAAACATTTCATTTATGCGCATTACCGTCACAGCACTAAAATTTCTAGGATTCGCCAGAACGTCTCACAACGGTTGGGAGTGATCCACTAGGTCGCTCTGAAGATCATCCATGTTCAGCATGGCGGCTAAATTTCTCTGGATTTCCTCCGGAAACAGTGCTCGGTCTATGGCTGCGGCAAGTCTCCTAACACGAAAGGAGACTTTGCGTACGCCCAATTGCACGTGGAAGCCAAAACAGCTATCCAAATTGTTACCACTGCTCTGGTCGCGCCATAGCCTACTGGCCTCCTTTACGGTTTCGAGCATCGAGCGTCAACGGGGTACAGGACGATTACGCGCAACGTACAGCAAACTATAAGCCGTGCAGGATCCGATCAAAGTTGACCGTCTAACGGCGTCAGGAAAAGCGTTGCAGGACTCATTTCCACTCTTCCTTTCCCCCTTCCCCTATCTCTCTCTTTCTAGCTTTCTCTCCATTCCTCATACGCTAATGTTCTCTAGCTTTAAAGTTGAAATGATTTACGTGAAGCTTTAAAACACTTAGCAGTCGTCTGGAAACTTTGCGAATGCTGCTTTCACACAGCCCTATATGCATCTTTGTATATATATATATATATATATATATATATGCGTGTTTTTTTCAATGTCTGTGCAGGGCATGGGCCGAGGAGAGCGTATAATGGAGCTCATTTCGTTACGGGCAAGTTTGCAAGCTGGCGGCCCGAGTGCGATCGACTGCGGCCGTCTAGAGCACAAAACCACAGCGGCAATTGCCACAGCTACGACCCACATCAACCAGGACCCCAGCTTCGTTAGGCATGGTGTTGTACTGGCCGCAGCGTAGTGTAATGTAATACACTTCGGTGTAGTAGTAGTAGTAGTAATGCCATCGTAGCAGTAGAAGTAGTAGACGTGGTAGAGCGCACCAGCTTTACTCCTTTGCCACCGGCATTTGCGGTGGCAGGCCGTTGGACGCGAGGGGGTATGCTATATGCTGATACGGGGCCGAGACGGGGCGACAACCTTCTGTAGCAGGTCCGGGAGGTCGGGAAAAAGCGACCACGCAGGCTGTCTTCTTGCCTGGTTGGCTGGCTTTACGTGGCGAGCAAACAATTAGGAGATGGGCAAGTGTGAATGCGCTAACACCTCTTCTTAGTCTCGTCGTCTCCATCTTTCTCTCCCTATATATATATATATATACTATATATATGTATGTATGTATGTATATATATATATATATATATATATATATATATATATATACATATATATAATATATATATATATATATATATATATATATGTGTATGTTATATCGAGTTTTGGCTTCGTGCTTTATTTGTGTAGCCTTAGCGGCACAGGCTGGATATTTATTTATATATATATATATGGACCGATATAGCCTGCCGGCAAATCTATTTGTCCATGTTGTCTGTTATCACAATGTGTTTATGTATATATATATATATATATATATATATATATATTTGCAAGCGCTTGGGAACCTCCATTGAGACCGCTACCAAGAGACCGATTACTGGTCTCAACAACTACACAACACGTTCGATGGGGCACATTTTAAAAAAGCACACGAAACGCCCTTTGTACATTACTGGATTAAGGGTATGCCCTACCTATCTGGTAAGGAGTATTTAAACCTACTAAAGCTCAGGATCAACGCACTACCAACGCGTGCCAGATTGGCCAGGGGACGCCTGGGCTACAACAAACGTTGTAGGCACGGGTGTCATGCGCCTGAGACGTTGGCTCATTTCGCTCAGATGTGCGATACAACACACAAACAAACCATAAAGAGACATAACGACGTCTGTGTTCGCGTGGCGCGTCTTCTCCGCGAAAGGGGTCATGAGGTGGTTCGTGAGCGAGTATTCCGTCGACCGGGCGCACCGGGTCTAAAGCCTGACCTCGTAATAACAACACCTACCGAGGTCTGGGTTTTAGATGCCGAGGTTGCGGCCCGAACCGGGACCTGGCAAAGGCACGGCAAGACAAGATCGCCAAATATGACGTCGAGTTCCTAAGAGCGGCGCTTCCCGACCCGCAAAAACCTCGCAGATTCGGATCCATAACTGTCTCTATGAGTGGTGTATGGGACTCCGAATCTGCGAGGACGCTCTTGGGACTCGGCGTCACGGTGAGGAATCTTATGGATCTCACCGTTTTAACTTTGCAAGGAACCTTGAGGATATACCGCTCGCACCGGGTCCATAAGAGCGGGGGCTACCATCAAGCAAGGACACGGACAACTGACTCTTAACTTCACGTGACACCTTTTTACCACCATTTTTATTAAGGCGAGCACTGCCGAGTGTGCAAACGTATTGTAATTGATTAATAAATCATCACAATATGTTCTATACATATATATATATATATATATATATATACATACATATATGTATATGTATATATAGGGTCTTCCATAACAGTATGCACTTATTTTAAGGTTTCCTAGAACTCGGCAAGAAAATATGTTTTCCTAATGGAATGAGAGGGCGCAAACCTCTTATTTAGAGAGGATGAGGATGAAATATATAAAAATAGGTAGTCTGCGTTGTTTTCTCCTACATAGTTGTACACATTTGCACGAGAACCAGTCAACGCATAAAGGAACTGATCATACCGGCGTGTTCGTGTGTGCATATTTTAAATGACACCCGACGCAAGCTAGCGAAAGGCAAATAGCAGGATTATGGAAAGTCATAAAAATTCGATATGTTGTTGTCTTACGTTGAAGTCTTCACGTGCGGAACCGTAAAATTCAGCCATTACCACCACAAATGTGCGACTATTCTCAAATGCAAAAGACTATTCTCAGGTAATAGAACATTTAATGCCCATTATGTACGCACCGAAGTGGTGGTTCTGCGTTACGTAGTTGCCGCCATATCGAAAGTGAAGGCATGCATACTTGCTAGCATTTTGGCGTGCTTCAGGAAGGGTTATCAGAACGTTAGGTACGTATTATTTGGTTTGGTACTCGGCAAGAAAATACGAAAATAACTCGGCAAGAAAATACGTGTTTTCTAATGGAAGGATGGGGCGGAAACACCTTAGCTGTCGAAAAAGCTTAGGTCCTCGACAACTTCGTAACGCAGCACTATCACTTTGGTATGAGAATGATAGGCAGAACATTTAATACTGCCTGAGAATAGTTTTTTGGGGTACATTTTCGATCGCAATGGCAACATTTTGCGGTTTTGCACGTGAAAGCTTCAACGTAAGGTACAACATCAAATCGATTTTTATGACTTTCTGTCGTATGTGGTATTGTTAGATTACGCACAATTTCCAAACACGCCGGTATAATCGTTTTTTTTAATGGTCTCTTGCGCTTGCAAGTAGAGTATGCACTTAGTGTTGTTGTTGTTGTTCGCGTAGTGATTTTTGTTGTTCTCGTTCTTGTTGTTGTTATTGCTGTTGTTGTTGTTATTGTCGTCGTCGGACGGATACTAGTTTGTTTTTGTCGACCAGCTGAAAGAAGCTGAACACGAGCCAAAACCAGCAGCAGCAGCAGCAACAGGGAAATAGGATAGCCTGCACAGGGCCATGCAAATAGTTTCCCTGCCCATCAACTCCTTGTGCCGTTCACCTGCCTCGGCCGTTGCGTTCTGTTCGGTGGTTTTGGCCCTCGGCCTTTGCGGCCGCCGGCACTCAATTGCAGTGAATTAATTCTCGTATTCTCTCCAGCGTCGGCAGTAGCAAGCTGCATGTTGTGGGGAGCGGTAGCGGTTGTGTTAACTGGATGCGGAGGTGGCGAGGCGCACAAGTCCATATCATCATCTACCGTGCTACCCCCAGCTACCTTCACACCTACCTACTACTACTATTGCTACTAATCGAGGCCGAGTGTATTGCGAGCTACGCCTCCCTAAGGCTTTCGGTTTCATGCTACTGTATGGTGATGGCATGTAATATATGAGTGTGTTTGTAGTTATTCACACATATATATATATATATATATATATATATATATATGTGTGACAAAATAACGCATCACTAGCATGTACACCCAAGATTAAGGTGACATGGTTGAATAACGCGCATACAACGCTGCTGCCGTTCTAATAATGATAGTAATAATAATAATAATAATAATAATAATAAAATAATTATTATTATTATTATTAGTACGCGTGGAACGCAGCAGCAGCAGCAGCAAGCGGTAAACTCGGCGGTGTCTTTCTTTCATTCTCTCATTCCTCTACGGGCTGGAATGGCGTCGCCGGTATCGTCATTCGCATTTAGACGACAGCACTAGGTGTCTCGACTAGGTTCGCGGCGTGTCGGGCCAATCTGTTTGGCATTCATGGAGAACTAATAATCTTGATTTACGGACCTAGATGGACCGACCGACCACGATGCCTGGTGGCGAAACCGCGCGCGACGAACAAAACAGGACCAGTGGGACGAGAGAAATGAGCAGAATGCAGCAAAGGTGAAAGGGAGATGGACGAATATACACACACACATATATATATATATATATATATATATATATATATTAGGACAGAGACATGAGCTCGCGTCTGCGTGCAAGTGTGTAAGGGGAGACAGAGAGAGGGAGGTAAACATGGAACATTAAAGACCCTAGTTAGTGACAACAGGCAACACCACAGTAGTAGAAGAAGCAGCAGACGATGAGAAGAAACCCCCCAACGGCTCTACGGTCCCGACGGGTGGCACAGCGCCGTGCCACGGACCAGCTCATTGATATGTTGGATTATTATGAGCGTCGGCCCGAGCGGCGTAACGATTCGAGGCGTCGTACACAGCCCAGTGTCACTCAGCCCAGCGTCACTCAGCCCAGCGGCGTTTGTTCATACCATCATCTTACCAACCTGCTAGGCCTACACTTAGATAGATAGACAAATAAATAGATAGATATCTAACTTGTCAGGAGCTAGTTACAGATGTCTTGAAAGGTGCATTGCAGAGGCTTAACGAACTCTATATAGATGTATATATATATATATATATATATATATATATATATATATATATATATATATATATTTATACATATATATATATATATATATATATATATATATATATATATATACTTTGGCTATAATACTTGCTACTTAGTAACCTGAGTAACACTTATATTATATACATTTACAACTGTATAAATATTTTCCGTCCCTTGTATTAATTATTCACGTTTGTACTATCTTACTATACAGTTGCGAGGTTCGAACGTGTCGCCTCGATCCCGGCAAGTGCTACTCTAATCTGCTCATTCCATGACGCCGATCATGGAAGCGGCATTGCCTTCACACACCGTCATTTGCGGTTATATACCTTTTGGAAAATCAAAACGTGTAACATTTCATAGCAATTAAAATTTTATGGCATTTTACCTAAGCACAAACATTTATGTAAAAGGGACAACAAATCTTGTGAATGACAACCAATTCAGGCATCTTACGCAGCAAAACGTTTTAGTGGCTTGAAGTTATTTTGCATAATAGGTCTATGTCTGCTGTTTTGTTCACTCACCCAGACAAATGTTGGTGTGAAGCTGCTGGTTAGGTAAAGTATGGAAGCTTTCTAGATTTTTAACCAAAATGGCAAATTTGACGCCAGTAAATAGGCCAATATGTTGATACTATTATAGTGCATTCTACACGCCACTTCCGAAAACACGACAATGCCAAACTCAGCTGATACCCTTAAAAACATGTCTTTTTCCTATACATGTTGTCCAATATTTTCAGATCGTTTTCAAATACAAGATTAACGCGCCATTCTAAGTTTCAGGCAATCTATGCATCTGACGAAACACAATACAGCTTCATAAGTGCGCAAAGTATTTGTTTGGAGCACCTTTTACCGATCCTCGTTAGATTTGCTCCCATAAAGTAGTACTAGTGATCGTAATAATAGCAATTTTCGGATGTACATAAACATATTTTATAAGACGGAATTAGAAGTAACAATATTTGCTTCTTAATAATAAAAGAAATGCCAGAAGTGAACTCCTATCCCTTGCTTCATGACTCATTAGGACGAGTCTCGAAGCTTGGACAAGCTCCCTGAGTGGCTAGTCAGGGTTGGGGAGTTGCACCTTGCTGTTAATCTCACGGCTTCAAGGAAAACTAGGCTTAAAATAAAGATACGAAGAGAACTCCTGCATTTTTGAACAGTTATTAATTTATAACACAAGCGAAGAGATTTCCTACACAGAAAACTTAACCAATTGGGAGAAACAGTAAACCCATTAGCGCACAGCGTCCGGTTCACCAGTGTCCAACAGCTGTCAAGTAGAAACATACAATTTGTGTCAGAGTTAGCTACAGGGGCTCCTTGGGAAATTGCAGGCGGTAGACGCCTGCCTAGATTGCCTTTTCCTCCAGAACCTTCCAGTACGCAAGGTATTAAAACCGCTCTGCACTGAGGGGCAACGATCACCGAATCCCTGGCACGTCGCGTCTCATATTTTAGTGCCACGGGAGAATAAACGGCGTTAGTATGCTTTGCCCCTGAAGACTTTAACGTGATTCTAGCAAGACGACGGATTTAAATAACGTAATTTCGTTGTGTCATCAGGAATGGATCTAACTGCTTATGTGTCAAAGTTGTTACCGTATGGGGTACGCCTCACGCTTCTGCACTGAAGAAACCGTAGCGTCCAAGTCTTGCCACCGCTACGGAAGCCTTGTCACGTGGCAAAGGTAATACAAACAACTGCACTGCAATTCTGGTGGTTTGGCTGCGGGGCCATGCCAGAAACGTGGCGCCTTGCCCTTAGTCCAGCACATGGTTGGCGAAAGCACGTCTGAGTCGCCTACGCGCCTTGCCATCCCGTCCAGCATTCGAAGTGCTTATGCCAGAAAACTAACGGGCCTCAACGAGACTTTTGCGCCAAGTCCTACGACGAATGCTAAGGGATTCAGGCTAGTTTTAAGCAGGAATAAAACGGGTGTGCACAAGGACGATCAAGCTCTACAACATTTATTTAGAATTCCACAGGTCAAGTGTAGTCCATTTAGAGTTATACAAGTCAACTGTAGCTGTGGTGGCACGGCCTAGGGGGCCAGTGCGCTATTCATGGTTGTCACCTACCGGGGTGCCGCTGGACTCAAAATAGGCCATAAACCATACCCTTAAGAGTCAGCAGCTATGGCGCCAGAGGGGCTGTTAGAAAAACCGTTGATATTTAAGCCTATTGCTTTAAAGACTCCAAGTATTCAGAGGGCGGAGGATAATCCATAATTAAAAACAACATCAGCACAAAATGCAGCTGTAATACTAAAACCCCCCTTTGTGTTTCAGGAGGTGGCGGGCAGGCGGGGACAACCTTATTCCTAATATCAGATGACGCGAACTTGGAATCATCTGTTTATCTATTCACCCTCAAGTCGACACGATCGAAGGTCTGTCTTAGCCTGCCTCGGGTATACCATTACTGCTTCTGCTGCTACTGCTGCTGCCGCCGGGCAGACAAGGGGTCTGAGCAGGATTAAAGCTTTCCTGTGTCGTATCCCTTTGCATATCTGTTTTTACGGCCATGCCTCCCAAAGACCGGTGGTGCCTGGTGTCACCCGGTGTGCCTCCGTTGCCGCGCATCCTCATATTGCCGTATGCGCATACGTTGAGTGCAAACGTTAGAAAGTGACGAGCCGGTTCACGACACACAGTCTATCTGCTATCACCTAAGTACCACACGACGACAACAACAACGACAAACGACTACGATTTGGACCGCTTCTCTCAGCTAACTACTACAACTGCTACTAACTCTACTAATCGAAAAGTTCACCCGGAGCAGCCGAGCGGAAACAACGACGACGACGACGTGCACACACTCTCCAGCCGACTCTGGCCAATCGGATCCTACATACGAAATGAAGGAAATCCTCCACCGCCTGCACGTAACGCCGCCTCTGATGCCACCAGCCTACCTTTGTAGCCCGTACCTGCCTTTGCAGTACCGCGCGTGTCCTTTGTCACCACTGCCTTCGTCGACCTCCGTCGGCGTCGTCGAAGGTGTTCGATGCGACATGAACGCACGCAGGTGTCGACAGTGTCCGAGCTTTGCTCGTGCACGCCCGTTGAGAATTCACGTCCGCCGTTGACGAATGTGTGGCGAGTTGAACTGCCCTTCTTAATTAATGTTGGCCTGAAAATGACGCATCGTTGGCTGGTGGCCTAGTGGCAAAGATGTCGTAAGTGACCTCTTGTGACGGCCGCCGCTGCTACTGCAACTCCTGCTAGTTGCAACATAGACGCCCACCTATGCGCACCAACGCAAGCGCAACAGCAGAACAACAGCAAGCAATACAAGAATTGAATTAATATATTTATTTATATACATACATTGTATTGAGAATGAATATATATATATATATATCTTCATCCTCAATACACACATACGTACATATACAAGGCCGGCTTATACGCCTCGACCCTTTCTACAACATCTTCATCATTGGTTATATGGCCCTATTTCTGGTTGATTGCCTTTGTCTTATATGCGATTCTGTCTGCTAAACCTTTTTAGATAATACCCGTTCGAACTCAGCATGGCCATCAGAAATCGATCCAGGATTTTATTCTACTGGCAAAACGTTTGTAAGCATATTAAACCGTCACTTTTGTAGATAGGTGTGCTGTGCACGGAACTCACCATGTCATCTTTTAGACTGAGCGTTACTGAACTACGTCGGCTAATGTGCAAAGATCAACACACTAACCAAATTGAAAAGTCTTATATGTTTTTGAACAAGGTTTTTTTATTTATGCTTATATTATATTTACTGGTATACCGATCAGCTACGTAACGAACGGAATGATAGAGTACGGCCTCCCCAACTCGTCTTTGAGAATCCCGTAGTGTGTACACTTATCCTACGGCTGCGGGAATTACGTTTCAAATGAGCCTGTACTGTGCTACGAGAGGCCGGCACTGTGGCGTGGTATACAGTAAGACAGTTTGCCGTGAGGGGGCAATCATGCCAGGTTTTTAAATCAGGTAAAAAAAATCTTGTTCCGTGGAGGGACTGGAGGGGCCCCGTGATCTGTTCCATTCCATTCGTTCTGACAAAAAGTGTAAGCAGAGCCTTTCAGGCTGTGGTGCCAGATTTAGTGCCTAGTCGAGCATTTTCTCGCCTCGTTTCCGAGCCAGGACGTCCCGAAGCAACATTCCTGCAAGTAAAGCTAACTTTGCAGGCGGTGCAACCTTGTTCTTTTTCGGGGGTTTTGAAAAAATGCATTATGCACAAGCAGAGCTGGCGACCGTCAACTCTTAGTATGGAACTCTCACCTACTAAAACCCGTCTTTCTCGGCACACCTTGAAGATTTGTATTTGTGTGGCGCTACTTCGAGGCTATGAGCACAGAGTCTCTTACTTCAGCCTGCTCATGGATCTCTCAATAGGCTTATTCCAGTAGCCGGGGGTGCGTCGAGACCCTGTGGAACCCCTGGTTGCATGCGGCCGCTTAGTAAATTCTCCCTCGGCCACTCCTCTCGACCTCCAATTTGGGCTCTTCGACTTAGTTCTAAACGTGTCTTCTCTCTCATGATGGTGCAACCTGACTTTCTTGAACCGCACCGTGGCGCTGCCTTAAACGAGGTTTTGGTATAAAATAAATTTAAAATACAAACAATAAAAAAATAGTACATAGAAATTGTTTATTTAAACACAATTTAATAAAAATTGTAGAAATAAGACATGCCAGATGTAAACCGTTTAGATACTGCTATAAACTCCAAGAAATGGGTAGTCTGAAAACGAATGACTTTCGAAACCCCGACAACAACTGCATATACCAGCATCTGTTTTTTTTATTTTGGCGGTTTTTACATAGTACTGGTCCAGTTTTGTTGTGGCCTAAGAAAGACGAACATTCCCTTACGATATTCCAAGCTAGAGACAGGGGTATATAAATCAACTGACGATTTACAGAAGCACATACTCGCTGACGAATCATCATTGTAGCAAACGTATGTTTCGAAAAAAAGCCTACATACAAGTGCTTGTAACATACACATGCCTTCTTATTACAAGCATTATTCGAATATTTGCGTTGTGTCGATAGCGATTGATGTTTAACGAAATATCTTTATTCGAATTTGTTTTAGTGCCTTGCCTCATACCGCTTAGCCAATATGCACGTAGTTTTACCGAAACACGATAGATAAAGTCAATATGCACATCATGCACTCCTGAAGATGGAAGGTTCCTTAAAGGCAGGTCGTAAGAAGTACAATTTATTCGAAGTAGTGACATAATCCTACTGAAATACGACAGCTAAACGATCGTACAGGCTAAATACTTACCATAGCCATTGAGCGCCGCCAAAGCCGTCACTCAAAGTGCCTAATTCGGTAACAACTGCTGGCGCAAAATGGCACTATATTGCCAGCTGGATGAACGCAAAATGCAACACATTACGTATAAAATACCGTGCAAACGCTTTAAACAAGACACCATATATGCATATTATTTTTTAATATGCCAAAGAAACCACATCTCATTATTTACTTCCACGCACTTTTTTCTACCAACAACGATGCGTTCTGTATAAAGGCGTGAGATTCAAGCATCAAAGCAACGAGACTAGAACGCATTCCAATTTTTCTTCATTATTTTCGAACGGTATTGAAGACTTGGTTACGTGTTGCAAAGCGTCATTTTACACGCAGAGCTTTCCGCACAGTAGAGACAAGGAGGAACTCACAAGTCGTGTAAAAAAGACCTGGCTGGCTGCACTACTTTCCCTTTCTTCTTCGTGCAAGAGCAGGTGGCAGGTGTCACTTGGTGACTGTTGTTGTGGCTGTTTTTAGATGCTACTCACCGAGTCAACCTGTGCGGTTAGAATGTTCTCCAACAAAAATCGTGTACACGAGCGATGTACAATCACTGACATTGCTTATATAATTTATGGCATGTTTAATTGCCGATTAAACCTGTTCAAAACATGCGTTTACTTTTATCGACTGCTCTTAAAGTTGTACAACGTGATGGAATTCACCTGGTTTTTGGTCTCGACTCGTTGCAACTCGCCATATTCTAACAGTAGCACTCTCCGCTAAAAGTCTGTCATTCAAAAAATGGCAGCTGATATCAGATACGATGTGGTGGTCTTCGTAGCGATCACAAAGAGGAGTTTTCAGAGAGCTCCCTTGCTGCGGTGCGCGCGTGTGTAACCGCATTTTCCAGTTAGTCCTCTAAAAAAAACGAAAAAAGAAGTTTTTGCCGCCGCCGCTGCCGACGCCATTTTGGCAGACTTATTCAAAACTTCTGTAGAGTCCTATGTAGTTTGACGTTCGCACCAAGTGGCTACAATGGACCGTTGCTTAAAGTATAGCTAATTGAATCGCGAATATAAAGCGTGCGTTTAACCCAACAGCGCCTACTTGAATTGCTATTGGTCTAATGGAATCTTTGACAAGCAGCGACGCCCAATCATCACACATAGGCGTCAGGCGATTATCTTGAGAGCGGCGGTCTTCAAGTCGCGTGTTCGATAACTTCGTCGATCGGCTAGCCATATATCAGCCTACCAGCCAGTGTGACTGATACTCTGGCCCTTCAGTAGCCCCCGTTAGTACCCTCAGAAATTTTTGCTCGGTCCACCCTTTCGCGGGAATGTTCTCTTATTCTATGGGTTTGTGTTACTGTGTATCTTTTCGCTCGTATATATATATATATAGATATACTTCAGAGGGGATAAGAAGAAAGAGCCCTTTTATATATATATATATATATATATATATGGAGAGAGTGCAACAGCTCTTTCTTTTTGTCCTCTTCGAACCGTATTTCCACTACTATTTTCGGAGTTCAGTCCGTGTCGCCAACGCTTGAGGATTTTGATCAAATTAATTGCAGCCACCTCTAACCTATTGAATTATGCCCCCCCCCCCGCCCCGTCCAGCCATGTCGTGAGGCAGTCATGATGAGCGGGACGTCGGTGCGGCGGCGAGGTGCAGTGAAGCTGTGCTCTTATAGTTTTTGACATGGCAGGTTCGCCGATGTCGCCATCGCCATTGTCTTCTTCTTGTCGTTTTTGTCGAGATCCTCGTCACACCGGAGTTTCCGGGCGCCCTCAGCCCTCACACGTCAACGGACTCGCAACGGCCTTCCATCGAGAACGACTCGGATCATATCTGCCCTCGAGCAAGTGCGCGAGCTCGCGGACCCCCCGGTCGTTGTATCGAGGCAGAGGCGCCAGGAGGGGAGGGGGGCATGGAGGTGAAGACGGTAGAGTCTGTATGATGTGCGTACGGACGATTAGCAAACGCACTATAGTAGCTGTTAACGCACAGAGAGAAAGATAGGACTAAAAGCCGCCCGCGGGGGACGTGCTCGACGTTGATGGTGATGATGATGATGATGATAGTGAAGTCGTCGACTCCATCATTTTATCATTGTCGTCCTCGTCGCTTCTCCCATCGTGAGGGATCTCGGTGTCGTCGCCCGACCCCGCCGCGGCCGTTACCGCTCGCCGTTGCGGGGGTTTGTAGATGGGGTCATGTTGCAGATGTTGTCTTTGCAGATGTTGTTGCCATGTCATGGTCAATCGGAAACCAAGGACAATGGTTGTTCTAATCGCCAGTTCCGTTTACCCCCCTCCCCACCTCGACAGCCAATAAATTGGAGTCGGTGCGTTTCCTGCGCCACCGCAACTATGGAGGAGGAAAGACACCACCTGTACGTCAGAACGTGGTTGTGAGAGTCTTCGACGCATAGATGCACATCACTCGATACACCCATATATATATATATATATATATATGCATTGCTTTCAAACAATACCTGCTCTAACTTCCGCGAGAAGAAGGAGAGTGATACGCAAGTGACAAGAGGGGGCGGCGAGATTTTAAACATCTAGCCGAGGCTTAGATGGGAAGAAAACGGCTGGTGGTTCCATAGGCACTCACGAACACGCTGAACGACGCCAGCCAAAAGCTGTAGCCACACTCCCTAGCGGGGTAGGCACTGGTTTTCATTGCACCACATGAACGTTTCGGACCTCGACGGTAACACGATGCACGATGGATGCACAGTTGGTTATGTGGCTGTAGTCGGCTTGACCGACGTTGTCTCTTTGTTTGTTTGTCGGCTCATAGCGAGCACCTGTATGAATAAGCCATACAGCATTTTCGCCAAATGCGAAGCCCTATATCGAATACTTTTGAGATACTGGAGATCCCGCCAACGACGACAACAACAGCAACGCATAGCACAACTTTCATAAATGTCCACCGAAATTTAACTCATGAGAGTTGCCACACGGCTACTGTGTGTATCGCTAATATGTATATATATATATATATATATATATATATATATATATATATATATATATATATATATATATGTATATATATATATATATATATATATATATATATATATTCAATTCAGCATTTATTTCACCACAAAATTGGTCGACAGTTGATTCAATTTTCACAAGGTGTCACAATGTGACTTTTTGGTTTACAATATATATTTTACTTTGGAAGATAAGGACGTTCCGCAAATTTCTGGGCACACAAGTATATGATAGCGTCCAACAGTAAACTCTCCGTAAAAGCTACAAACGCATTTTTCAATATTAAAACAGCTTGGCTTCATGCATATGCGATGGTGGTACCCGTGCCAGGCTATTCGGCAGATTAGCGAGCGGTTCCTTTGCATGGCTTCGTTCCATCTACGTGAAGAAAAGGCTGGGCCATCAGTATAATTCTCAGCTACAAATTTTAAATGTTTGCCAATACGATATATATATATATATATATATATATATATCGGGCGTATCGGCAAGTTTAAGTACTTTGGATTTTGCTTCCAGGCCGAAACCACCACGGTTTTGCTTAGAAGCGTCTTTCATCAGCTACACGCAGGCCACATTTCGCGCTAACCACGGTGGCGGCGTGTATTGTTTAAGCTTGGTTCAGGAAAGTGATGTAAACGAGGTTCGGCGGTTTAAAAGAGCCGAAAATGAAGAAACAACGAAACTGCGTGACATTCTTTGTTAAGGACAAAATAACATGCTCTAAAGTGGTGGAAATGGTACGAATTGGTTATGGTGTTCAAGCAGTGTCCTGAAACACTGTGTATACGTGGTATCGTCGATTTTTTGGTTGACTTGAAGAGACCGAAGATAATCTCATATCAGAGGGCCTTCGACGTCAATAACAAAAGAAAACGTTGACGAGTTTGTGACATCGTGCTTACCAATCGCCGAATTATTATCAAAGAGATAGCTGAAGAATTATAGCATTTTACGTTAATCATTTACCAATAATCTTCAGAAGACTGGCAGCAAAGTGCATTTAAAAAAAATCTAATTTTCAGCAGATTAACGCGCGTCAATAATTTGTAGAATTAAACTTTCAGGCGGTAGCAGAAAACCCTGACTTGCTTCAGACAGTGATTACTGGAAACGAGTCAACGGCATGAGGCTGTGACATCAATACTTAAGCCATACTCGCAGTGATGCCTCCAAAAGTTGAGAGTCGATAAATTCCCACAGAGCAGATCCAGCACAAAGGTTACTTTGACTGTTGCTTTTGACTACAAGGCAATCATCGACCACAAATTGTTGCCACCTGGTACTATGGCCAAAAAGAAATATCACTGCGAAATGTTCACAGTACGCATCATGACAACGCACGCATCGTTACTGATTTCTGATTTATTGATGAAAAGTTGTTTTTATTATTCCGAAACTTCCCAACTCACCGGGTCTGACTCCGTGTGACTTGTCCTGTTCTTACAATGAAAAAAAATTGAAGTAACAACCTTTTGAGGCTACGGAGGAAAAAAATAAAGATTTGCAGGAGCAATTCATTTCGATTCCGAAAGATGCGCTGTAAAGAACGTTTCGAAGAGTGGGACAGAGGGTGGCATAAGTGCATTGCAGCAGGCGGGAGCTATTTAAAAAAAAAAACACTTTAAAATATTAAGTAGATTTTTTTAAATAAATATGTGTCAGAGTTTTTGATCCGACCTCTTGCCAAAGCTATTTTACAGACATAAAATGGACTGCACTTACTGAGCTGTACAAGGTGCGTTCGAAGAATTTCATAGTACACAGAGTTAAATTAAATTAATAAAATAGCCCGTACTTAAATTATCCCTACGGGATATTACTTACGATGGAGTACTTAGAACCCCACATTCACGGGATTCTATTCCGTTACTCACGCGTACGATCTAGCACTGATTTTCACCGCCCCTGCGAAAGATCTACTTAAAAGAACAGCGAACGGAGGCTTGGCGGTCAGCTGACATTACCGCTACATGCTAGGCCTCGAATTAATTCTATACAATTTATTAAAACAACTTTATTTACCAACCTGAAGCGTTATGCGTACAATCTAAGCTTACGGCAGGAAGGGCAACCAATAACGCCTATCCTCATGGCTAAATATCTAGGCGTAATCTGGGATAGCGCTGTAAGAGAAATACCTCATGCCTGCTGTGCCACAAACAAACCCGGGAGTGATGTACTAGTAATCAGCAGAAAAGATATCCTAAACAAGCGGAACCCTCAATAGAAAGAAATCTTGCCGGGCCATCCTGGATACTGATAAAGTTAGTACTTCGCGATCTCAAAAAGAATCGTCGTACGGCGTCAAATACGGCTCGCTCACTTACCTATTCATGCAGCTTGTAACGAGTCATGGTGACTCTTCTTCAGCGGTAGATACACCTCATTGGCAAAGCCGACTCCCCGCGGCGCCATACGTGTAATTCAGGAGAGGCTGACGACGTAAGGCACTGTTACGAATACTGTTCCTTGTTGAATACTGAGCGTGAGTTACTATTTCGAAACCTAACACTAGTAAGTGCACTGAGGTGCCAAGCCTTGGTAGAGGCGCTGCTTCTCAAGAATTATGAGCCCTGGTGTAGCGTAAGAAGAGTTCGCAGAATTTGTCTCACAAGTGAAAATAGAGTCAAGCTTACGAAGTGGCAAAGAAAAAGTGGCCTGGTGAAGTAATCTCACAGTATTCTTTATTCTTGTCGCGCTCCGGTCCCACATAGCGCTGTAAAACACGGTCGACTCAGCCACGGAGGCGAGAAGCTTCCTTTTGACCTCCGCCACGCTCCGTGTTCTCGCTGGGATCTTGGCCAGACTGTTGGCGATCTTTTCTGCCTTGGCAGTCACTTTCGCGATGTGCTCATTGCCGGTGAGGGCCTCGTCTAGAGTCACGCTCAGATATCGGGCGAACTGCCTGATCTCGTTGGCCATTTCATTCAGTGCCAGTTGGATCACGGTGTGTTTTCCGTCCTATGAGAAGCATAGATTTACTTTTCTTGGGCGCCAGCTACAGCTCCAGCATCCAGTCGTTTGCTAACTTTGCGAACTTTTTGGCTTCGTGAACGACCGTGCGGCGGTCGTTCACGAAGCCAAAAAGTTAGGAGGCTATAACTCTCAGCAGGTACGAAGAGACATGTTTCTTGCCCATAATATCCAGAATCATTTACCAGCTTAGTAAGTTAAATGCGTTGCGGACGTCCAAAAGGACAAGGCAAAGAAAGCTCTTTGGACTACTGGTTTTTCCATCTTTGCCTTTCGGCCTTCTGTAACACTTGATCGATGACCATTTCCGTTGAGCATTTTTGTCGAAAGCCAAATTGTCGATTCGAGAGTGCTCCCTTCTGCTCCAATTCCGCCGTGAGTATACTGTTTATAAGCATCTTGATTGCCTTCCCCTATGGTGTGTAGGAGGCATATCGGGCTATACGCGCCTAGGTCTGAAGTTTGCCTCCGTCGGCAAGTGTTAGCCGTGGCTTTTTAACTTATTCATGACTATCTCATTCATGACCTTGTAAGGTTTCCCCCATATGTTAATCTCTACTTCTTCACAGAGTTCGCATCATGTTTCTTCTTGCTGCTGTTAATGGCTTTTTCAAAGTCTTTCGTGCAGCCAGAAGGCTTTTTTATTTCTGGCTCGCGTGTTGATCCGCCGTGCTCCGTTGCTCGCCTTTCTGAGATCCGCAATTTTGGCTGTCCACAAGTATGTAAGCGGTGGAAAGCAACGGATGCCAACCGGTAAGAGGTTGGATGACGCTGCGCATGTTTTCCGCAATAGGTTTGCAATGTCACCTGGCAGGACATCTCCGTCGTTCCTAAAAAACGTTTTGCTTCCTTTGCGTATATTTTCGCAGAGCCTATCAAAATCCATTTTGTCAGCTCGGCATACTATTCGGCGGCTATCTTCCCGATGCTGGGTGATAGACCACCGTATCCATACTGTATATATTTATTGTCGCTTAATAAGTCTTCTTTTGAGACCTTTCTGCGTCCCATTTTTTTCATGGTGTCTTCGGTACCGAATGTTAGGTCGGTGAACAAGGGCTGGTCTCCTCGCTCAAGCGTGCGTAGGCCGTCATTGAAGAGTGTCATGCTCAATTGGGCTAGCCATCCTAACAGCTCTTGACCTCTGTCGTTCAAATGTTAGCTTTTCTATTCCACTACAGCTGCATGAAAATCTTCTCCAATAATAATGGCCATATTCCTTGCCATACATCCCCTGATCTTCTCTGAGGTTGTCTAGCAAATCGGTGAATTTTTGCCGTCGCGTGTTTGGCAATATGTAGCAGACGTGTGCCCTTCTTTGCCCTTTTAATTTCTTGTTTGGAGTTGCCCTTGCGATTTCAGGGTTTTCTGAAATCAGTGTCTGTACAAGCGTGGAGTTCGCTGCGTGCTTGAGGTCCATCTAGACGCCATCTTCGGGATCCCATGGCCAAGGCGGGCCTATTGTTTGGCTGCCGCGATTGGCTGAGGTGCGTCCATTGCTTGGTCGCCGCGATCGCCTATCATGTCTCGACTTCTTTCATTGGGGCTGCCTAAAAGTGTGATTTATGAGACCCCGTTGATTCGCATTAGGATCTGGCCGCCAAAATTTCTGCCGCAACTGGAACCGCTTGGTAGATGCCTGACATATTGAAACGCGTGCAATATAGCCTTGCAACTATAACAAACTATGTATGATTGCTGGCGGATGCTCTTTCGATCAGTTCTTTTAAATACGAACAGTGACTGACAGTGACTCTACTAGGGCTCGGCTTAGGGCAACCTCCGCAAAACATGCAAGCGATTGGCTACACGCCCTACCCAGTGCATCGCTAGGAACCTTACTGGATTATGCCACTACAAGAATATGCGTTGGCCTCCGACTTGGTACGCCGCTCGTTCACCCTCACATATGCCGATGCGGGGAGCCGGTGGGCATTAGAGCTCACCACGCTCTATCCTGCGCCCTCAGTGAAGGTCGTCGACCACGTCACGCGGCTATCAACGACACAATAGCAAGGGCCTTGAGGACGGCAGGCTACCCAAGTACGTTGGAACCAACTGGACTAACCAGAAACGACAGCAAGCGTCCCGACGGGATGACTCTCACCCCCTTTGAACGAGGCCGTACCCTCATATGGGATGCCACCGTAACCGACTCACTTTCTCCCTCAATGGTCGGTTTCGGTTCACTTAGAGCTGGTCACGCCGCGACTCAAGCAGAAACGAACAAGATGAACAAATACGCCGAACTGGCAAGAGCCCATAACTTCAGCTGAGTGGCCTTCGAAACCTTGGGACCACCGGGCCCCTTGACTGAGAGAATACTTACTAAATTGGGCAAACGATTAAAGATAACTACTGGGGTCAAGAGAGCCGCACAATTTTTGCGCCAAAGACTTTTCTTTGACGTCCAGCGGGGCAACGCGATCTCAGTTTTGGGATCGCTTGCCGAATGGTGCACACCAGGGCTGTTATAGGCTGAAAGTTAACACGTGCATTTACACAGGATTGTAATATAAATTGATTAATAAAAATGTACATAACTAAAAAATTATGAACTGTTGTTATGAAATTATAAGTCTCAAAACGAACACGAGTGTTTCGTCTTGATAAAGCAAGTCAAAACTCTAGCGGTGTGTCTGCGCTCTCTTCCAGCATGTCCATCAAAAAACCTTAGTTACTTTGCAACTACGAATCGACCACTATCGATTTGATGCCAAAATGTTCTCCATAAATTTGCATTTATCTGAGCGTGTGTGTTTTTAGGCGCAACGACAATATTCTGAAGGTACTGGACGTAAACGCCTGACAAAAACATCAATGAGCAAACATTTAAATGATTTTTGCAAACTTTCCTCAACACGACTACTTTGCAACCCGTAGCCAGCACTGTATATTTTTTAATCCTTGCAATTTTTGTTTTCCTGCAATCGCATATTTTATTGAGTTAGTCACATCGGTATTTTTCATCCTTTCACACAGCAATTTGTAACTTTACTTCTAAACAAGATATTTTCTCCTCCACGCGATTGGGGAATTAATTTTTCGAGGATATTCACTTAAGGTTTGGATCATAAAGTTTGCCACAGCCGACACATATATATGTGATTGTTTTTATTTTTATCCATTTATTGAGTGTTTTCACTCTCTCTCTCTATATATATATATATATATATTTTTTTTTTATGTTTTTTATATAATTATATACTTTATATTATATATACTAAATTACATACCAATATTATATAATCAACGCTGACACACGTTCTGCGCGCAATCTGGATGTCACAGGTTACGGCCGATCTAAATGTCTGTTCTCGTACTATGCATGTTGCTAAAAAATGTTTGGTTTTAGTGAGCAACATTTTAGTCGCTGTAGAAGACCTACACCCGTGTACAATACCGTGTTTGCGATGCAAGCACTGGTCGTTACCAAACTGTTGTACTGCATTGCGGTATGGAGGCCACACCAACAAGTATCTTAGCCAGCTTGGAGGTATGCAAAAGCACTTAGTAAAAACATTTCTCTGAAGACACTTGTAGTGTCCACCATCCGCATGACTGGCCGACGACCGTTACGAGTTCGCCATTCTCTCGCTTAAGCAACACATGTCCTCTTCCTGGCTCGCACCAACGACTACTAACTCATATATTCTTCTTGCTTCGCATGCTTCATTTTTTATCAGAGATTTGCCCGCGTCTTTAGTGACTTCCCGCGTCTTCGATACTGGGGTAGCGGCGTCCTATTTGGCGCAATGTCTTTAGTTTGCTTCGGCATGCCGCCAACCGATGCTGCCTGCGCTGCTTAACGGGCGCTGCTGTCCTACATTCTCCCCCCCTCCCTTCACTAGCTTGTTTTTAATTTGGTCCCATCTTCACCGGGACCGAGCGCATGGCTCGCCAAAAGGATGATACTAGAGATCGTGACGAGGCGGCACCGTTACGACTGCATGCCAGCTGTCTGCCCTACGAAAGTGTCTCTAGAATTAACACATTTTTTAAGGAGGTTGTTTTTAATTCTAGACCATCCTCCGTCCCCTACGGGCTTGGAACTTAACCTGAGGTATATCTTCAATGCACCGAGGGCCGGACATGTTAAGATATCTAGGGCTTCCCCAACAGTCCTTGTGGCAGCATGGCCGCTGACTCTCAGCGGTATGGTTTATCATCTATTCTCAATAAGCATCGCTCAAAGAAAATTCGATCAACAACAGGGATCGAGCCGGCGAAACCCCGGTAGATGACAACCATGACTAGCGCACTAGTCCCCTAGACCACGCCGCCACACGAAAGTGTCTCTGCCGTCTGCTATCCAATTTTCCCGCGCTTGACAGACAAGAGAGTCAGGAAAAGCTCAAACGATCTCCAGATTAGTGTATAAGAGGTCAATCAGTCAACTGAAACGACGAACTTAACGACGTTGCTTGCTTATTGGCCATCGGCTGCTGATCTGGCTGCGTACCCAGATCCCGGCATTCGGTATGGAATTTATTCATAAGAATGAACGTTATCTTATAGGTGGAACAGTGCTTCTATTCGGACTGTTAGTGGGCTACGCCGTTGCGCCCTCTGTCTTCGGCGAGGATTCGGCGAACGACGGCGGCCTGATACGTTTCCTATTCATGGAACTGTACACAATACTGCGATCGCTCACATCGTGAGGTGCGCTGTAAATACATGTAGAGCCAGCAGCTAGGGAACGTCGTCGGCGGCGGGACGCGTGCCATGGTCAAGCATCAACGTCATGCCAAATCAATGAGTCTCATATGAGATGAATTCGAGACGTCCCATTCGTCCGCTCTGCAACACACAGCTCGCAGATCGCCTTTCAGGCGACCAGACAGGCGTGACAGCGGCGATAAAAAGGAAGACCTCGAAAAAAAAACAAGTGTTTCGAAGCGAAACTCCGCGCTATGGAATCGCCTAACAGTTACACGAGTGTCCGTGAGCCGTAACAAGAAAGATGCGTTTCGCACGCTTGCTTTTGGCACTATTCAACTGCAACTGCATGTACAATATTTTAGACCTCAGTCAGGAAGCACTGCATCGGTCAAAAGGAGATTTCTTATCGCAGATCTTACTGATAATGCTGATAATAATAATAATAATAATATTAAACACGGGTACGTGATGCCACAGAAAGTAATTCCTTCGTACGATTGGAGGTCAGAAGAAGAGGGAGGTATGTGATGTTTATTGTGCGCATATATACATAGGTCCGTGTCCAAGCCAGTGTATAGAAGGAAAGGGCCGCGTGGGATATTCTACATAGAAACGTAGATCAGTATATACTCGTATATAACGAACAAATTCATTTAGTTTAAGAATTGAGGGAGACACACGCGTGTATACGGTTTACGACGATTTTGGGTTTATATAAAAAAATTGGCACAGAATAGATCTCTAAGAACTCTCTAATATTGTCCACTATTTCTGCATAATACAAGAGGAACCTCCTATATGATTACCGAGCAAGAAGAGTTTTGGTTCGTTCGTTGTATGTTCAATATAAGAGAGGTTTCGTATTAGATAAACAGTTAAAGTATGTTGATAATATCGTAGATGTACGTCGTTTTACAAAACGTCAAGAGACGCACAGTATGAATAAAATATCTTACATTTATACCAAGGGCTTTAATGATACGAGATAGACATTATTATTATTATTATTATTATTATCGTCCTGGAGGTGCATAAACATAAATGCTTAATTGCTAAGTCTGCCATTAATAAAATCTATACTCCGTAGTGCGCCAGTGATGGTGGCACATCTTCTTTAGTACTCTGAGGTTGCAGTCTTGAAGCATTACTGTCACGCTTAATCGTAGTGCCATTAACTTTAAACGCATATGGCGCCTTATAGTTTACAAGTTCTATAAAACGGTCCTAAACACATTCATGTACTTATATGCTGCGCTAGTGGATTTAATAGCAGCATAGCAATATTGAAACTACGCGTACTTTTTGGAGTTTGAAGTACCTTTACATGCACGATAAGATTGTTTTCAAGGCTTGCAAATCCTATGCATAGGTCATATAGGTGATATGCATATAATAAGTACTTCGCCGTGCTTAACATAATGCGTTAGAGTGTCTCAGCTAAATCTGTACAAACTTTAGCGGGCTACCCTGCGTAGGCGGAATGCGTTAATTCATTTCGGTTTGCGCGAGCAGATAGCCCACTCACAAAAGAACAAAAACACATCATCATCATCATGGACGACCGGCGCCACATGGGCCAGAATATGACCGAAGAGCAGCCCTTATCCAATTGCTTTATGCCGGACATCGACCAGCCGAAATGATCAACATCACTGGAAGTAAAAGCGCAACGGTCTACGACATTGCCCGACTCTATAAATATGCAGATGAGACGGGGCTAGGTGGTGCAACACCTGGAAGGAAGGTTCACAATTGCCAACGAGCAGTGGGGACGCTCAAGGTAATCAAAATGATGCAGAGCTGCGTTTTTAAGGATCCAAGTCTATCGATGCGCCGTTTAGCGACCAAGTTCAATATGAGTGTTCAGTCTATGCGTCGGATTATCATCAAAGAACTGCGCTACAAGTCGGACACCTTCAAAATCAGACCGATGTTGTCTGAGGCCGTGAAAATCAAGAGGATAGTTTACTGCAATCTCATCCTCATGTCTTTGTAACACAAAACGGCGGAACATCTTCGATTCGTCTCTAGCGAAAAAATCTTCACTATTGACCAAAAACATAGACGCAATGCCCCCACACTTTTTTTGACAAACTCGAAACCGTAACAAAGGAAGTGTAAATACGTGTTCTACGAAGGGTGGTTAAACCATAGATTGATAGTTTTCAATGAAAAACATTATGTCTTTCAGCATATTGTTTTCCATTGATGTATGGAAGACATCAATGGAATAGGTTTGAATGTTTGTTGAATAAGAATAAAGAACCTTTGGGGGAAGGCATTGTAGGCTTTGAAAGTAGGATTATTATACGCTGCATGCGTAGATATATCTCTGCAGCTCTTGAACTGCAGAAAACAACTACTATATTACTACTTAAACACACGTTAAAACCGCAGTGCAAAAATGAGCTGCAAAGACTCTACCTTATCAAATTTATTGTGGACACATGCACGCATTTGTGGTGTTTGCTCGTCAAGATGTGCCATTTCTTGAAACCTGGATAAAGGAAGAAAAAGGAGGAAAAGGAAGGAGGAAATTTCCCGCCCACACCAGCAACCTCGTCCAGGATTTGCTGCGGGACAACATGACGGCGATCTGGGACAAGACGATGTGGCCCCTTGGCAGTCCAGACTTGAATCCCCTGGACTCTTATGTACGGGGCGTTGTTGAGCGAGAGTCTTAACAAGTCTCAACATGCAAACACAGAAGCGCCAAGTCGTTCAAGAATCTCAGTTCGCTAACTTTGACGCAGGCCTGGGGGCGCTTTTGCCCCAGGATGGAATGTGTAATTGCTGCTAACGGTGGCATTGAATAAAAATGTTCCTCAGGAGTGTCCCTAACGGCACGTAAAAAATCACCACAATATCTGTTATCATTTAGATATAAACTGCGATAACGCTTTAGCTCAGACCCTGTATGTAGACAACAAACCTGTAGAAATGCGATAGTGCTAGAAAAGTTGGGTTAAGAATAGTCTAGACGTTACTATAAATGGATGATTCTCTTGGGAGGATTTAAACTATCAAATTATACTAGAGTTTATGAGTTGTTTTTCCACTATTTATATTGTCTTGATGAGAAAATAAAAGTCGATCTAACTTACCGGACAAAGTCGTGATTGATACAAAAATCATGACACAGCAAAGGTTCTTGCTTTCCCGGAAGAGATCATATGTTGCACATATATTTTTGCCATCCCCGGCTTAATGGCTTTTTGGCCAAATAGTAGCTAGGAAAAATAAAGCAATTTACGTAGCAGTTGTTTGTTTTGGATAGGCCCCACTTAGGGCAAGCTCATAGCAGACGCCATTAGAACCGCGTTCTCCTCACTGATTTTAAGAACTGGCTCGTTCTTAGAACCACGTTCTCCTCGGTGGTTCTAAGCACTGGCTCGTCCTTAGAACCGCGTTCTTCTCACTGGTTCTAAGAACTGACTCGCTCTCCTCAGTGGCTCTAAGAACTGGGTCGTCCTTAGAACCGCGTGCTCCTTAGTGGTTCTTAGAACTAGCTCGTCTTTAAAACCGCATTCTCCTAAGTGATTCATAAAATCGGCCCGCTTATAGAACCGCGTTTCCCTTACGGGTTCTAATAACTGGCTCCTCCTTAAAACCGCGTTCCCCTTACGGGTTCTAATAACTGGCTCCTCCTTAAAACCGCGTTCTCTTTAGTGGTTATTAGAGCCGGCACGTTCTTAGAACTGGCCCGTTCTTAGAACCGCGTTCTCCTCAGTGGTTCTTAGAATTGGTTCGTTCTTAGAACCCCGTGCACCTAACTGGTGCTAAGAACCGGCTCCTTCGAAGTAATGCCACTTCAAAGTAATGCCAAAGTAATACCGAGCCTGGGGGGGGGGGGTAAGAATCCGGGTTTAGTGGGTTTGCGAGTCTCACACTAGTCACACAGACTGCTAGTGGCGCATGTGCATCATGCATTCCCGAAACCCACCAGAAAAAAAAGAAACAACCTGCTCGTGAATAAAGCCGCGTTCACCTCAGTGGTTCTCAGAGCCGGTTCGTTCTTAGAACCGCGTTTTTCTTACTGGTTCTAAGAACTGGCTCGTCCTTAGAACCGCGTGCACCTCAGTGGTTTTTAGAACCGGGTCGTTCTTAGAACCGCGTTGTCCTCTGTGATTCTTAGAACCGGGCCGTTCTTAGAAACGCGTGCACCTCACTGGTTCGTGGTACTGGCCTGTCCTTAGAACCGCGTGCACCTCACTGGTTCATAGAACTGGCTTGTCCTTAGAACCGCGTGCACCTCACTGGTTCGTAGAACCGACTCGTCCTTAGAACCGCGTATACCTCACTGATTCGTAGAACCGACTCGTCTTTAGAACCGCTTGCGCTTGGTTCTTACAACCGAGTTCTTCATAATGGTTCTTAGAACCAGCTCGTTCTTACAATCGCGTTCTTATTAGTGGTTCTTAGAACCGGCTCGTTCTTAGAACCGCGTTCTCCTCACTGGTTCTTATAAGCGGCTCGTTCTTAAAACCGCGTGCATCTTGGTGGTTCTTAGAATCGGCTCGTTCATAGAACCGCGTGCACCTCACTGGTTCTTAGAACCAGCTTGTTCTTAAAACCGCGTTGTCCTCTGTGATTCTTAGAAGCGCGTGCACCTCACTGGTTCTTGGTACTGGCTCGTCCTTAGAACCGCGTGCACCTCACTGGTTCGTAGGACTGGCTCATCCTAACAACCGCGTGCACCTCACTGGTTCGTAGAACCGACTCGTCCTTACAACCGCGTGCACCTTACTGGTTCGAAAAACCGACTTGTCCTTACACCGCGTGCACCTCACTGGTTCGTAGAACTGGCTCGTCCTTAGAACCGCGTGCACTTTACTGGTTCGTAGAACCGGCTCGTCCTTAGAACCGCGTGCACCGCACTGGTTCTTACAACCGCACTCTTCATAGTGGTTCTTAGAACCAGCTCGTTCTTATAATCGCGTTCTTCTTAGTGGTTTTTAGAACCGGCTCATTCTTAGGACCGCGTTCTTTTCACTCGTTCTTAGAACCGGCTCATTCTTAGGACCGCGTTCTTTTCACTCGTTCTTAGAACCGCGTTCTTTTCACTCGTTCTTAGAACCGCGTTCTCCTCACTGGTTTTTAGAACCGGCTTGTTCTTAAAACCGCGTGCACCTTGGTGGTTCCGCGTTTTCGCGGTAGAACCGCGTTCTCCTTTGTGGTTCTTAAAACCAGCTCGTTCTTATAACTGCGTTCTTCTTACTGGTTTTTAAAACCATCTCGTTCTTAGAACCAGCTCGTTTTTAGAACCGCATGCACCTTACTGGTTTTAGAACCGACTCGTTATTAGAACCTCGTGCACCTTACAGGTTCTTAGAACCTCGTGCACCTTATAGGTTTTTAGAACCGGCTTGCTATTAGGACCGCGTTATTCTTACTGGTTCTAAGAACTGGCTCATTCTTATAATCGCGTGTACCTCACTGGTTCTTAGAACAGGCTCGTCCTTAGATCCGGCTCGTTCTTAGAACCGCGTGCACCTCACTGGTTTTTAGAACCAGCTCGTTCTTAGAACCGCGTTCTTCTTACTGGTTCTACGAACTGACTTGTTCTTAGAACTGCGTTCTCCTTACTGGTTCTAAGAACTGACTCGTTCTTAGAACCGCGTGCACCTCACTGGTTCTTAGAACCAGCTCGTTTCTAGAACCGGCTCGTTCTTAGAATCGCGTTTTCCTTACTGGTTTCTAGAATCAGCTCGTTTCTTGAACCGGCTCGTTATTAAAACCGCTTTATCCTTACTGGTTCATAGAACCAGCTCGTTCTTAGAATTGCGTGCACCCTACTGGTTTTTAAAACTGGCTCGTTCCTAAAACCGCGTGCATCTCACTGGTTATTAGTACCGCGTGCACCTTACTGGTTCTTAGAACCGCGTGCACCTTATTGATTCTTAGACCTGGCTTGTTCTTTGAACCGCGTTCTCCTTACTGGTTCTAAGAACTGGCTCGTTCTTAGAACCGCGTGCACCTCACTGGTTCTTAGAACCAGCTCGTTTCTAGAACCGGCTCGTTCTTAGAATCGCGTTCTCCTTACTGGTTCTTAGAATCAGCTCGTTTTTTGAACCGGCTCGTTATTAAAACCGCTTTATCCTTACTGGTTCATAAAACCAGCTCGTTCTTAGAATTGCGTGCATCCTACTGGTTTTTAAAACTGGCTCGTTCCTAAAACCGCGTGCATCTCACTGGTTATTAGTACCGCGTGCACCTTACTGGTTCTTAGAACCGCGTGCACCTTATTGATTCTTAGACCTGGCTTGTTCTTTGAACCGCGTTCTCCTTACTGGTTCTAAGAACTGGCTTGTTCTTAGAACCGCGTGCACCTCACTGGTTCTTAGAACCAGCTCGTTTCTAGAACCGGCTCGTTCTTAGAATCGCGTTCTCTTTACTGGTTCTTAGAATCAGCTCGTTTCTTGAACCGGCTCGTTATTAAAACCGCTTTATCCTTACTGGTTCATAGAACCAGCTCGTTCTTAGAATTGCGTGCACCCTACTGGTTTTTAAAACTGGCTCGTTCCTAAAACCGCGTGCATCTCACTGGTTATTCGTACCGCGTGCACCTTACTGGTTCTTAGAACCGCGTGCATCTCACTGGTTATTCGTACCGCGTGCACCTTACTGGTTCTTAGAACCGCGTGCACCTTACTGATTCTTAGACCTGGCTTGTTCTTTGAACCGCGTTCTCCTTACTGGTTCTAAGAACTGGCTCGTTCTTAGAACCGCGTGCACCTCACTGGTTCTTAGAATCAGCTCGTTTTTAGAACCGGCTCGTTCTAAGAATCGCGTTCTCCTTACTGGTTCTTAGAATCAGCTCGTTTCTTGAACCGGCTCGTTATTAAAACCGCTTTATCCTTACTGGTTCATAGAACCAGCTCGTTCTTAGAATTGCGTGCACCCTACTGGTTTTTAGAACTGGCTCGTTCCTAAAACCGCGTGCATCTTACTGGTTATTAGTACCGCGTGCACCTTACTGGTTCTTAGAACCGCGTGCACCTTATTGATTCTTAGACCTAGCTTGTTCCTTGAACCGCGTTCTCCTTACTGGTTCTAAGAACTGGCTCGTTCTTTGAACCGCGTGCACCTCACTGGTTCTTAGAACCAGCTCGTTTTTAGAACCGGCTCGTTCTTAGAATCGCGTTTTCCTTACTGGTTCTTAGAATCAGCTCGTTTCTTGAACCGGCTCATTATTAAAACCGCTTTATCCTTACTGGTTCATAGAACCAGCTCGTTCTTAGATTTGCGTGCACCCTACTGGTTTTTAGAACTGGCTCGTTCCTAAAACCGCGTGCATCTCAATGGTTATTAGTACCGCGTGCACCTCACTGGTTCTTAGAACCGCGTGCACCTTATTGATTCTTAGACCTGGCTTGTTCTTTGAACCGCGTTCTCTTACTGGTTCTAAGATTTGGCTCTCTCAGAACCCGTGATCACACGTTCGCGCGGAGACAATTGTCCACTCCAAAGTGCTAACATAGAGAAATTATATAAATAAAAGTATTTTACAATTGTCATTTAGAACTGGCTCGTTCTTAGAACCGCGTGCACCGCGCTGGTTCTTAGAACCAGCTCGTTCTCAAAACCGCGTGCATCTTACTGGTTCTTAGAATCGGCTCGTTCTCAGAACCGCGTGTACCTTGCTGGCCCTTAGAACCGGCTTGTTTATAGGACCGCGTTCTTCTTACTGGTTCTGAAAACTGGCTTATTTTTAGAACCCCATGCACCTCACTGGCTCTTATAACTAGCTCGTTCTTAAAACCGCGTTCTCCTTACTGGTTCTAAAAATTGGCTTGTTCTTAGAACCGCGTTCTAAAAGCTGGCTCGTTCTTAAAACCGCGTTCTAAAAACTGGCTTGTTTTTACAACCGCGTGCACCTCACTGGTTCTTAGAACCGGCTCGTTCTTGGAACCGTGTTCTCCTTACTGGTTCTAAAAACTGGCTCGTTCTTGGAACCGCGTTCTCCTTACTGGTTCTGAGAACTGGCTCGTTCTTAGAACCGCGTGTACCTCACTGGTTTTTAGAACCGGCTCGTTCTTAGAACCGCGTTCTCCTTACAAGTTCTATGAACGGGCTCGTTCTTGGAACCGCGTTCTCCTTACTGGTTCTGAGAACTGGCTTATTCTTAAAAGCGCGTGCACCTCACTGGTTATTAGAACCAGCTCGTTCTCAGAACCGCGTTCTCCATACTGGTTCTAAGAACTGACTCGTTCTTAGAACCGCGTGCACATCAATGGTTCTTAGAACCAGCTCATTCTTAGCACGGGCTCGTTCTTGGAACTGCCTTCTCCTTGCTGGTTCTGAGAACCGGCTCATTCTTAAAAGCGCGTGCACCTCACTGGTTCTTAGAACCAGCTCTTTCTTAGAACCGCGTTCTCCTTACTGGTTCTAAGAACTGGCGTTCTTAGAACCGCGTGCACATCAATGATTCTTAGAACCAGCTCGTTCATAGCACCGGCTCGTTCTTGGAACCGTGTTCTCCTTACTGGTTCTAAGAACTGGCTCGATCTTGGAACCGCGTTTGCAACAGCCGCGTTCTTCTTAGTGGTTCTTAGAAACGGCTCGTTCTTAGAGCCGCGTTCTCCTTAGAGGTTCTTAGAAACGGCTCGTTTTAACAGCCGCGTTCTCTTCGGTGGTTCTTAGAACCGGCTCGTTCTTACAACCGCGTTCTTATTAGTGGTTCTTAGAACTTGCTCGTTCATACAACCGCGTTCTCCTTAGGGGTTCTTAGAAACGGCTCGTTTTACCAACCGCGTTCTCCTTAGTGGTTCTTAGAACCTGCTCGTTTATACAACTGCGATCTCTTTAGTGGTTCTTAGAAACGGCTCGTTTTAATAACCACGTTTTCCTTAATGGTTCGTAGAACCGGCTCATCCTTAGAACCGCGTGCCTCCTAGTGGTTCTTAAAAACGGCTTGTTCTTAGAGCCGCGTTCTCCTTAGTGGTTCTTAGAACCGGCTCGTTCTTACAACCGCGCTCTTGTTAGTGGTTCTTAGAATCGGCTCGTTCTTAGAACCGCGTTCTTCTTAGTGGTTCTTAGAAACGGCTCGTTCTTACAACCGCACTCTCCTTAGTGGCTCTTATAGCCAGCTTGTTATTACAACCGCGTTCTCCTTAGTGGTTCGTAGAACCGGCTCGTTCTTAAAGCCGCGTTCTCCTTACTGGTTCTTAGAACTGACTCGTTCATACAACCGCGTTCTCCTTAGTGGTTCTTAGAAACTGCTCGTTCTTACAATCGCGTTCTTCTTGAAGGTTCTTAGAAACGGCTCGTTCTTAGAGCCGCGTTCTCCTTACTGGTTCTTATAACCGGCTCGTTCTACAACCGCGTTCTCCTTAGTGGTTCGTAGAACCGGCTCGTTCTTAAAGCCGCGTTCTTCTTACTGGTTCTTAGAACCGGCTCGTTCTTACAACCGCGTTCTCCTTAGTGGTTCTTAGAACCGGCCTGTTCTTACAATCGCGTTCTCCTTAGTAGTTCTTAGAACCGGCACGTTCTTAGAACCGCGTTCTCCTTACTGGTTCGTAGAACTGGCTCGTCCTTAGAACCGCGTTCTCCTCACTGGTGCGTAGAACCGGCTCGTCTTTAGAACCGCGTTTTTCTTAGTGGTTCTTAGAACCGGCTCGTTCTTACAACTGCGTTCTCCCTAGTGGTTCTTAGAACCGGCCTGTTGTTACAACCGCGTTCTCCCTAGTGGTTTTTAGAAACGGCTCGTTCTTACAATCGCGTTCTCCTTAGTGGTTCTTAGAACTGGCCCGTTCTTACAAGCGCGTTCTCCTTAGTGGTTCTTAGAACCGGCTCGTTGTTACAACCGCGTTCTCCTCACTGGTTCGTAGAACCGGCTCGTTCTTAGAACCGCGTTCTCCTCACTGGTTCGTAGAACTGGCTCGTCCTTAGAACCGCGTTCTCCTCACTGGTTCGTAGAACCGGCTCGTCTTTAAAACCGCGTTTTTCTTAGTGGTTCTTAGAACCGGCTCGTTCTTACAACCGCGTTCTCCTTACTGGTTCGTAGAGCCGGCTCGTTCTTACAACCGCGTTCTCCTTACTGGTTCTTACAACCGGCTCGTTCTTGCAATCGCGATCTCCTTAGTGGTTCTTAGAACTAGTTTGTTTTAACAACCGCGTTCTCCTTAGTGGTTCTTAGAACTGGCTCGTTCTTAGAACCGCGTTCTCCTTAGTGGTTCTTAGAACCAGCTCGACCTTAAAACCGCGTTCTCCGTAGTGGTTCTTATAACCGGCTCGTTCTAACAACCGCGTTTTCCCTAGTGGTTTTTAGAACCGGCTCGTTCTTACTACCGCGTTCTCCTTATTGGTTTTTAGAACCGGCTCGTTCTTACAACCGCGTTCTCTTTACTGGTTCTTAGAACCGGCTCGATCTTACAACCGTGTTCTCCTTACTGTTTCTTTGAACCGGCTCGTTTTTACAACCGCGTTCTCCTTATTGGTTTTTAGAACCGGCTCGTTCTGACAACCGCGTTCTCCTTACTGGTTCTTAGAACCGGCTCGATCTTACAACCGTGTTCTCCTTACTGTTTCTTACAACCGGCTCGTTTTTACAACCGCGTTCTCCTTAGTGGTTCTTAGAACTGGCTCGTTCTGACAACCGCGTTCTCCTTACTGGTTCTTAGAACCGGCTCGATCTTACAACCGTGTTCTCCTTACTGTTTCTTATAACCGGCTCGTTTTTACAACCGCGTTCTTCTTAGTGGTTCTTAGAACTGGCTCGTTCTGACAACCGCGTTCTCCTTACTGGTTCTTAGAACCGGCTCGATCTTACAACCGTGTTCTCCTTACTGTTTCTTACAACCGGCTCGTTTTTACAACCGCGTTCTCCTTAGTGGTTCTTAGAACTGGCTCGTTCTGACAACCGCGTTCTCCTTACTGTTTCTTAGAACCGGCTCGTTTTTACAACCGCGTTCTCCTTAGTGGTTCTTAGAACTGGCTCGATCTTACAATCGCGTTCTTCTTAGTGGTTTTTAAAACCGGCTCATTCTTACAACCGCGTTCTCTTTAGTGGTTCTTAGAAACATCTCGTTCTTAGAGCCGCGTTCTCCTTACTGGTTTTTAGAGCCGGCTCGTTCTTACAATCGCGTTCTTGATAGTGGTTCTTAGAAACAGCTCGTTCTTACAATCGCGTTCTTGTAAGTGGTTCTTAGAACCCGCTTGTTTATAGAACCGCGTTCTCCTTAATGGTTCTTAGAAGCGGCTCGTTCTTAAAACCGTGTTCTCCTTACTGGTTCTTAGAACCGACTCGTTCATACAACCTCGTTCTCCTTAGTGGTTCTTAGAAACGGCCCGTTCTTATAACCGCGTTCTCCTTTGTGGTTCTTAGAACCGACTCGTTCTTACAGCCGCGTTCTCCTTAGTATTTCATAAAACTGGCTCGTTCTTAGAACCGCGTTCTCCACACTGGTTCGTAGAACCGGCTCGTTCTTAGAACCGCGTTCTTCTTAGTGGTTCTTAGAAACGGCTCGTTCTTACAACCGCGTTCTCCTTAGTAGTTCTTAGAAACGGCTCGTTCTTGCAACCGCGTTGTCCTTAGTGGTTCTTAGAGGCGGCTCGTTCTTAGAAGCGGCTCGTTCTTAAAACCGACTCGTTCTTACAACCGACTCGTTCTTACAATCGCGTTCTTCTAAGTGGTTTTTAGAAACGGCTCGTTTTCAGAACCGCATTCTCTTTAGTAGTTACTAGAACCGGCTCGTTCTTACAACCGCGTTCTCCTTAGTGGTTCTTAGAACCGGCTCGTTCTTACAACCGCGTTCTCCTTAGTGGTTCTTAGAACCGCCTCGTTCTTAAACCGCGTTCTCCTTAGTGGTTCTTAGAACCGGCTCGTTCTTACAACCGCGTTCTCCTTAGTGGTTCTTAGAACCGCCTCGTTCTTAAACCGCGTTCTCCTTAGTGGTTCTTAGAACCGGCTCGTTTTTACAACCGTGTTCTCCTTAGTGGTTCTTAGAAACGGCTCGTTCTTAGAATTGCGTTCTTCTTAGTGGTTCTTAGCACCGGCTCGTTCTTACTACCGCGTTCTCCTAAGTGGTTCTTAGAACCGGCTCGTTCTTACCACCGCGTCCTCCTTAGTGGTTTTTAGAACCGGCTCGTTCTTACAACCGCGTTCTCCTTAGTGGTTCATAAAACTGGCTCGTTCTTAGAACCGCGTTCTCCACACTGGTTCGTAGAACCGGCTCGTCCTTAGAACCGCGTGCTCCTCACTGGTTCGTAAATCCGGCTCGTTCTTAAAACCGCGTTCTTCTTAGTGATTCTTAGAAACGGCTCGTTCTTACAACCGCGTTCTCCTTAGTAGTTCTTAGAAACGGCTCGTTCTTGCAACCGCGTTGTCCTTAGAGCTTCTTAGAAGCGGCTCGTTCTTAGAACCGGCTCGTTCTTACAATCGCGTTCTTCTTAGTGGTTTTTAGAAATGGCTCGTTTTCAGAACCGCGTTCTCCTTAGTAGTTCTTAGAACCGGCTCGTTCTTACAACCGCGTTCTCCTTAGCGGTTCTTAGAAACGGCTCGTTTTACCAACCGCGTTCTCCTTAGTGGTTCTTAGAACCTGCTCGTTTATACAACTGCGTTCTCTTTAGTGGTTCTTAGAAACGGCTCGTTTTTACAACCGCGTTTTCCTTAGTAGTTTTTAGAACCGGCTCGTTCTTACAACCGCGTTTTCCTTAGTGGTTCTTAGAACCGGCTCGTTCTTACAACCGCGTTCTCCTTAGTGGTTCTTAGAAACGGCTCGTTTTTAAAACCGCGTTCTCCTTACTGGTTCTTAGAACCGACTCGTTCATACAACCGCGTTGTCCTTAGTGGTTCTTAGAGACTGCTCGTTCTTACAATCGCGTTCTCCTTAAAGGTTCTTAGAAACGGGTCGTTCTTAGAGCCGCGTTCTCCTTACTGGTTCTTATAACCGGCTCGCTCTTACAACCGCGTTCTCCCTAGTGGTTCGTAGCACCGGCTCGTTCTTAAAGCCGCGTTCTTCTTACTGGTTCTTAGAACCGGCTCGTTCTTACAATCGCGTTCTTCCTAGTGGTTTTCAGAACCGACGCGTTCTTACAACCGCGTTCTTCTTAGTGGTTCTTAGAACCGGCCTGTTCTTACAATCGCGTTCTCCTTAGTGGTTCTTAGAACCGGCACGTTCTTAGAACCGCGTTCTCCTCACTGATTCGTAGAACTGGCTCGTCCTTAGAACCGCGTTCTCCTCACTGGTTCGTAGAACCGGCTCGTCTTTAGAACCGCGTTTTTCTTAGTGGTTCTTAGAACCGGCTCGTTCTTACAATCGCGTTCTTGATAGTCGTTCTTAGAACCGGCTTGTTTATAGAACCGCGTTCTCCTTAATGGTTCTTAGAAGCGGCTCGTTCTTAGAACCGTGTTCTCCTTACTGGTTCTTAGAACCGACTCGTTCATACAACCGCGTTCTCCTTAGTGGTTCTTAGAAACGGCTCGTTCTTACAACCGCGTTCTCCTTACTGGTTCTTAGAAACGGCTCGTTTTACCAACCGCGTTCTCGTTAGTGGTTCTTAGAACCTGCTCGTTTATACAACTGCGTTCTCTTTAGTGGTTCTTAGAAACGGCTCGTTTTTACAACCGCGTTTTCCTTAGTGGTTCTTAGAACCGGCTCGTTGTTACAATTGCGTTCTTGATAGTGGTTCTTAGAAACAGCTCGTTCTTACAATCGCGTTCTTGTAAGTGGTTCTTAGAACCGGCTTGTTTATAGAACCGCGTTCTCCTTAATGGTTCTTAGAAGCGGCTCGTTCTTAAAACCGTGTTCTCCTTACTGATTCTTAGAACCGACTCGTTCATACAACCGCGTTCTCCTTTGTGGTTCTTGGAACCGGCTCGTTCTTACAACCGCGTTCTCCTTAGTGGTTCTTGGAAACGGCTCATTCTTACAACCGCGTTCTCCTTAGTAGTTCGTAGAAACGGCTCGTTCTTGCAGCCGCGTTGTCCTTAGTGGTTCTTAGAACCGCCTCGTTCTTAAACCGCGTTCTCCTTCGTGGCTCTTAGAACCGGCTCGTTCTTACAACCGTGTTCTCCTTAGTGGTTCTTAGAAACGGCTCGTTCTTAGAATTGCGTTCTTCTTAGTGGTTCTTAGAACCGGCTCGTTCTTACTACCGCGTCCTCCTAAGTGGTTCTTAGAACCGGCTCGTTCTTACCACCGCGTCCTCCTTAGTGGTTTTTAGAACCGGCTCGTTCTTACAACCGCGTTCTCCTTAGTGGTTCATAAAACTGGCTCGTTCTTCGAACCGCGTTCTCCACACTGGTTCGTAGAACCGGCTCGTCCTTAGAACCGCGTGCTCCTCACTGGTTCGTAAATCCGGCTCGTTCTTAAAACCGCGTTCTTCTTAGTGATTCTTAGAAACGGCTCGTTCTTACAACCGCGTTCTCCTTAGTAGTTCTTAGAAACGGCTCGTTCTTGCAACCGCGTTGTCCTTAGTGCTTCTTAGAAGCGGCTCGTTCTTACAATCGCGTTCTTCTTAGTGGTTTTTAGAAATGGCTCGTTTTCAGAACCGCGTTCTCCTTAGTAGTTCTTAGAACCGGCTCGTTCTTACAACCGCGTTCTCCTTAGCGGTTCTTAGAAACGGCTCGTTTTACCAACCGCGTTCTCCTTAGTGGTTCTTAGAACCTGCTCGTTTATACAACTGCGTTCTCTTTAGTGGTTCTAAGAAACGGCTCGTTTTTACAACCGCGTTTTCCTTAGTGGTTCTTAGAACCGGCTCGTTTTTACAACCGCGTTTTCCTTAGTGGTTCTTAGAACCGGCTCGTTCTTACAACCGCGTTCTCCTTAGTGATTCTTAGAAACGGCTCGTTTTTAAAACCGCGTTCTCCTTACTGGTTCTTAGAACCTACTCGTTCATACAACCGCGTTGTCCTTAGTGGTTCTTAGAGACTGCTCGTTCTTACAATCGCGTTCTCCTTAAAGGTTCTTAGAAACGGCTCGTTCTTAGAGCCGCGTTCTCCTTACTGGTTCTTATAACCGGCTCGCTCTTACAACCGCGTTCTCCCTAGTGGTTCGTAGAACCGGCTCGTTCTTAAAGCCGCGTTCTTCTTACTGGTTCTTAGAACCGGCTCGTTCTTACAATCGCGTTCTTCCTAGTGGTTTTCAGAACCGACGCGTTCTTACAACCGCGTTCTTCTTAGTGGTTCTTAGAACCGGCCTGTTCTTACAATCGCGTTCTCCTTAGTGGTTCTTAGAACCGGCACGTTCTTAGAACCGCGTTCTCCTCACTGATTCGTAGAACTAGCTCGTCCTTAGAACCGCGTTCTCCTCACTGGTTCGTAGAACCGGCTCGTCTTTAGAACCGCGTTCTCCTCACTGGTTCGTAGAACCGGCTCGTCTTTAGAACCGCGTTTTTCTTAGTGGTTCTTAGAACCGGCTCGTTCTTACAATCGCGTTCTTGATAGTCGTTCTTAGAACCGGCTTGTTTATAGAACCGCGTTCTCCATAATGGTTCTTAGAAGCGACTCGTTCATACAACCGCGTTCTCCTTAGTGGTTCTTAGAAACGGCTCGTTCTTACAACCGCGTTCTCCTTACTGGTTCTTAGAAACGGCTCGTTTTACCAACCGCGTTCTCGTTAGTGGTTCTTAGAACCTGCTCGTTTATACAACTGCGTTCTCTTTAGTGGTTCTTAGAAACGGCTCGTTTTTACAACCGCGTTTTCCTTAGTGGTTCTTAGAACCGGCTCGTTGTTACAATTGCGTTCTTGATAGTGGTTCTTAGAAACAGCTCGTTCTTACAATCGCGTTCTTGTAAGTGTTTCTTAGAACCGGCTTGTTTATAGAACCGCGTTCTCCTTAATGGTTCTTAGAAGCGGCTCGTTCTTAAAACCGTGTTCTCCTTACTGATTCTTAGAACCGACTCGTTCATACAACCGCGTTCTCCTTAGTGGTTCTTAGAAACGGCTCGTTCTTACAACCGCGTTCTCCTTACTGGTTCTTAGAACCGGCCCGTTCTTATAACCGCGTTCTCCTTTGTGGTTCTTAGAACCGGCTCGTTCTTACAACCGCGTTCTCCTTAGTGGTTCTTGGAAATGGCTCATTCTTACAACCGCGTTCTCCTTAGTAGTTTGTAGAAACGGCTCGTTCTTGCAACCGCGTTGTCCTTAGTGGTTCTTAGAACCGCCTCGTTCTTAAACCGCGTTCTCCTTTGTGGTTCTTAGAACCGGCTCGTTCTTACAACCGTGTTCTCCTTAGTGGTTCTTAGAACTGGCCCGTTCTTACAAGCGCGTTCTCCTTAGTGGTTCTTAGAACCGGCTCGTTGTTACAACCGCGTTCTCCTCACTGGTTCGTAGAACCGGCTCGTTTTTAGAACCGCGTTCTCCTCACTGGTTCGTAGAACTGGCTCGTCCTTAGAACCGCGTTCTCCTCACTGGTTCGTAGAACCGGCTCGTCTTTAAAACCGCGTTTTTCTTAGTCGTTCTTAGAACCGGCTCGTTCTTACAACCGCGTTCTCCTTACTGGTTCTTAGAGCCGGCTCGTTCTTACAACCGCGTTCTCCTTACTGGTTCTTACAACCGGCTCGTTCTTGCAATCGCGATCTCCTTAGTGGTTCTTAGAACTAGTTTGTTTTTACAACCGCGTTCTCCTTAGTGGTTCTTAGAACTGGCTCGTTCTTAGAACCGCGTTCTCCTTAGTGGTTCTTAGAACCAGCTCGACCTTAAAACCGCGTTCTCCGTAGTGGTTCTTATAACCGGCTCGTTCTAACAACCGCGTTTTCCCTAGTGGTTTTTAGAACCGGCTCGTTCTTACTACCGCGTTCTCCTTATTGGTTCTTAGAACCGGCTCGTTCTTACAACCGCGTTCTCTTTACAGGTTCTTAGAACCGGCTCGATCTTACAACCGTGTTCTCCTTACTGTTTCTTTAAACCGGCTCGTTTTTACAACCGCGTTCTCCTTATTGGTTTTTAGAACCGGCTCGTTCTGACAACCGCGTTCTCCTTACTGGTTCTTAGAACCGGCTCGATCTTACAACCGTGTTCTCCTTACTGTTTCTTACAACCGGCTCGTTTTTACAACCGCGTTCTCCTTAGTGGTTCTTAGAACTGGCTCGTTCTGACAACCGCGTTCTCCTTACTGGTTCTTAGAACCGGCTCGATCTTACAACCGTGTTCTCCTTACTGTTTCTTATAACCGGCTCGTTTTTACAACCGCGTTCTCCTTAGTGGTTCTTAGAACTGGCTCGTTCTGACAACCGCGTTCTCCTTACTGGTTCTTAGAACCGGCTCGATCTTACAACCGTGTTCTCCTTACTGTTTCTTACAACCGGCTCGTTTTTACAACCGCGTTCTCCTTAGTGGTTCTTAGAACTGGCTCGTTCTGACAACCGCGTTCTCCTTACTGTTTCTTAGAACCGGCTCGTTTTTACAACCGCGTTCTCCTTAGTGGTTCTTAGAACTGGCTCGATCTTACAGTCGCGTTCTTCTTAGTGGTTTTTAAAACCGGCTCATTCTTACAACCGCGTTCTCTTTAGTGGTTCTTAGAAACATCTCGTTCTTAGAGCCGCGTTCTCCTTACTGGTTTTTAGAGCCGGCTCGTTCTTACAATCGCGTTCTTGATAGTGGTTCTTAGAAACAGCTCGTTCTTACAATCGCGTTCTTGTAAGTGGTTCTTAGAACCCGCTTGTTTATAGAACCGCGTTCTCCTTAATGGTTCTTAGAAGCGGCTCGTTCTTAAAACCGTGTTCTCCTTACTGGTTCTTAGAACCGACTCGTTCATACAACCTCGTTCTCCTTAGTGGTTCTTAGAAACGGCTCGTTCTTACAACCGCGTTCTCCCTACTGGTTCTTAGAACCGGCCCGTTCTTATAACCGCGTTCTCCTTTGTGGTTCTTAGAACCGACTCGTTCTTACAGCCGCGTTCTCCTTAGTATTTCATAAAACTGGCTCGTTCTTAGAACCGCGTTCTCCACACTGGTTCGTAGAACCGGCTCGTTCTTAGAACCGCCTTCTTCTTAGTGGTTCTTAGAAACGGCTCGTTCTTACAACCGCGTTCTCCTTAGTAGTTCTTAGAAACGGCTCGTTCTTGCAACCGCGTTGTCCTTAGTGGTTCTTAGAGGCGGCTCGTTCTTAGAAGCGGCTCGTTCTTAAAACCGACTCGTTCTTACAACCGACTCGTTCTTACAATCGCGTTCTTCTAAGTGGTTTTTAGAAACGGCTCGTTTTCAGAACCGCGTTCTCTTTAGTAGTTACTAGAACCGGCTCGTTCTTACAACCGCGTTCTCCTTAGTGGTTCTTAGAACCGGCTCGTTTTTACAACCGCGTTCTCCTTAGTGGTTCTAAGAACCGCCTCGTTCTTAAACCGCGTTCTCCTTAGTGGTTCTTAGAACCGGCTCGTTCTTACAACCGCGTTCTCCTTAGTGGTTCTTAGAACCGCCTCGTTCTTAAACCGCGTTCTCCTTAGTGGTTCTTAGAACCGGCTCGTTTTTACAACCGTGTTCTCCTTAGTGGTTCTTAGAAACGGCTCGTTCTTAGAATTGCGTTCTTCTTAGTGGTTCTTAGCACCGGCTCGTTCTTACTACCGCGTCCTCCTAAGTGGTTCTTAGAACCGGCTCGTTCTTACCACCGCGTCCTCCTTAGTGGTTTTTAGAACCGGCTCGTTCTTACAACCGCGTTCTCCTTAGTGGTTCATAAAACTGGCTCGTTCTTAGAACCGCGTTCTCCTTAGTGGTTCATAAAACTGGCTCGTTCTTAGAACCGCGTTCTCCACACTGGTTCGTAGAACCGGCTCGTCCTTAGAACCGCGTGCTCCTCACTGGTTCGTAAATCCGGCTCGTTCTTAAAACCGCGTTCTTCTTAGTGATTCTTAGAAACGGCTCGTTCTTACAACCGCGTTCTCCTTAGTAGTTCTTAGAAACGGCTCGTTCTTGCAACCGCGTTGTCCTTAGTGCTTCTTAGAAGCGGCTCGTTCTTAGAACCGGCTCGTTCTTACAATCGCGTTCTTCTTAGTGGTTTTTAGAAATGGCTCGTTTTCAGAACCGCGTTCTCCTTAGTAGTTCTTAGAACCGGCTCGTTCTTACAACCGCGTTCTCCTTAGTGGTTCTTAGAAACGGCTCGTTTTACCAACCGCGTTCTCCTTAGTGGTTCTTAGAACCTGCTCGTTTATACAACTGCGTTCTCTTTAGTGGTTCTTAGAAACGGCTCGTTTTTACAACCGCGTTTTCCTTAGTGGTTTTTAGAACCGGCTCGTTCTTACAACCGCGTTTTCCTTAGTGGTTCTTAGAACCGGCTCGTTCTTACAACCGCGTTCTCCTTAGTGGTTCTTAGAAACGGCTCGTTTTTAAAACCGCGTTCTCCTTACTGGTTCTTAGAACCGACTCGTTCATACAACCGCGTTGTCCTTAGTGGTTCTTAGAGACTACTCGTTCTTACAATCGCGTTCTCCTTAAAGGTTCTTAGAAACGGGTCGTTCTTAAGACCGCGTTCTCCTTACTGGTTCTTATAATCGGCTCGCTCTTACAACCGCGTTCTCCCTAGTGGTTCGTAGCACCGGCTCGTTCTTAAAGCCGCGTTCTTCTTACTGGTTCTTAGAACCGGCTCGTTCTTACAATCGCGTTCTTTCTAGTGGTTTTCAGAACCGACGCGTTCTTACAACCGCGTTCTTCTTAGTGGTTCTTAGAACCGGCCTGTTCTTACAATCGCGTTCTACTTAGTGGTTCTTAGAACCGGCACGTTCTTAAAACCGCGTTCTCCTCACTGATTCGTAGAACTGGCTCGTCCTTAGAACCGCGTTCTCCTCACTGGTTCGTAGAACCGGCTCGTCTTTAGAACCGCGTTTTTCTTAGTGGTTCTTAGAACCGGCTCGTTCTTACAATCGCGTTCTTGATAGTCGTTCTTAGAACCGGCTTGTTTATAGAACCGCGTTCTCCTTAATGGTTCTTAGAAGCGGCTCGTTCTTAGAACCGTGTTCTCCTTACTGGTTCTTAGAACCGACTCGTTCATACAACCGCGTTCTCCTTAGTGGTTCTTAGAAACGGCTCGTTCTTACAACCGCGTTCTCCTTACTGGTTCTTAGAAAGGGCTCGTTTTACCAACCGCGTTCTCGTTAGTGGTTCTTAGAACCTGCTCGTTTATACAACTGCGTTCTCTTTAGTGGTTCTTAGAAACGGCTCGTTTTTACAACCGCGTTTTCCTTAGTGGTTCTTAGAACCGGCTCGTTGTTACAATTGCGTTCTTGATAGTGGTTCTTAGAAACAGCTCGTTCTTACAATCGCGTTCTTGTAAGTGGTTCTTAGAACCGGCTTGTTTATATAACCGCGTTCTCCTTAATGGTTCTTAGAAGCGGCTCGTTCTTAAAACCGTGTTCTCCTTACTGATTCTTAGAACCGACTCGTTCATACAACCGCGTTCTCCTTAGTGGTTCTTAAAAACGGCTCGTTCTTACAACCGCGTTCTCCTTACTGGTTCTTAGAACCGGCCCGTTCTTATAACCGCGTTCTCCTTTGTGGTTCTTAGAACCGGCTCGTTCTTACAACCGCGTTCTCCTTAGTGGTTCTTGGAAACGGCTCATTCTTACAACCGCGTTCTCCTTAGTAGTTCGTAGAAACGGCTCGTTCTTGCGGCCGCGTTGTCCTTAGTGGTTCTTAGAACCGCCTCGTTCTTAAACCGCGTTCTCCTTCGTGGCTCTTAGAACCGGCTCGTTCTTACAACCGTGTTCTCCTTAGTGGTTCTTAGAAACGGCTCGTTCTTAGAATTGCGTTCTTCTTAGTGGTTCTTAGAACCGGCTCGTTCTTACTACCGCGTCCTCCTAAGTGGTTCTTAGAACCGGCTCGTTCTTACCACCGCGTCCTCCTTAGTGGTTTTTAGAACCGGCTCGTTCTTACAACCGCGTTCTCCTTAGTGGTTCATAAAACTGGCTCGTTCTTAGAACCGCGTTCTCCACACTGGTTCGTAGAACCGGCTCGTCCTTAGAACCGCGTGCTCCTCACTGGTTCGTAAATCCGGCTCGTTCTTAAAACCGCGTTCTTCTTAGTGATTCTTAGAAACGGCTCGTTCTTACAACCGCGTTCTCCTTAGTAGTTCTTAGAAACGGCTCGTTCTTGCAACCGCGTTGTCCTTAGTGCTTCTTAGAAGCGGCTCGTTCTTACAATCGCGTTCTTCTTAGTGGTTTTTAGAAATGGCTCGTTTTCAGAACCGCGTTCTCCTTAGTAGTTCTTAGAACCGGCTCGTTCTTACAACCGCGTTCTCCTTAGCGGTTCTTAGAAACGGCTCGTTTTACCAACCGCGTTCTCCTTAGTGGTTCTTAGAACCTGCTCGTTTATACAACTGCGTTCTCTTTAGTGGTTCTAAGAAACGGCTCGTTTTTACAACCGCGTTTTCCTTAGTGGTTCTTAGAACCGGCTCGTTCTTACAACCGCGTTTTCCTTAGTGGTTCTTAGAACCGGCTCGTTCTTACAACCGCGTTCTCCTTAGTGGTTCTTAGAAACGGCTCGTTTTTAAAACCGCGTTCTCCTTACTGGTTCTTAAAACCTACTCGTTCATACAACCGCGTTGTCCTTAGTGGTTCTTAGAGACTGCTCGTTCTTACAATCGCGTTCTCCTTAAAGGTTCTTAGAAACGGCTCGTTCTTAGAGCCGCGTTCTCTTTACTGGTTCTTATAACCGGCTCGCTCTTACAACCGCGTTCTCCCTAGTGGTTCGTAGAACCGGCTCGTTCTTAAAGCCGCGTTCTTCTTACTGGTTCTTAGAACCGGCTCGTTCTTACAATCGCGTTCTTCCTAGTGGTTTTCAGAACCGACGCGTTCTTACAACCGCGTTCTTCTTAGTGGTTCTTAGAACCGGCCTGTTCTTACAATCGCGTTCTCCTTAGTGGTTCTTAGAACCGGCACGTTCTTAGAACCGCGTTCTCCTCACTGATTCGTAGAACTGGCTCGTCCTTAGAACCGCGTTCTCCTCACTGGTTCGTAGAACCGGCTCGTCTTTAGAACCGCGTTTTTCTTAGTGGTTCTTAGAACCGGCTCGTTCTTACAATCGCGTTCTTGATAGTCGTTCTTAGAACCGGCTTGTTTATAGAACCGCGTTCTCCTTAATGGTTCTTAGAAGCGGCTCGTTCTTAGAACCGTGTTCTCCTTAATGGTTCTTAGAAGCGACTCGTTCATACAACCGCGTTCTCCTTAGTGGTTCTTAGAAACGGCTCGTTCTTACAACCGCGTTCTCCTTACTGGTTCTTAGAAACGGCTCGTTTTACCAACCGCGTTCTCGTTAGTGGTTCTTAGAACCTGCTCGTTTATACAACTGCGTTCTCTTTAGTAGTTCTTAGAAACGGCTCGTTTTTACAACCGCGTTTTCCTTAGTGGTTCTTAGAACCGGCTCGTTGTTACAATTGCGTTCTTGATAGTGGTTCTTAGAAACAGCTCGTTCTTACAATCGCGTTCTTGTAAGTGTTTCTTAGAACCGGCTTGTTTATAGAACCGCGTTCTCCTTAATGGTTCTTAGAAGCGGCTCGTTCTTAAAACCGTGTTCTCCTTACTGATTCTTAGAACCGACTCGTTCATACAACCGCGTTCTCCTTAGTGGTTCCTAGAAACGGCTCGTTCTTACAACCGCGTTCTCCTTACTGGTTCTTAGAACCGGCCCGTTCTTATAACCGCGTTCTCCTTTGTGGTTCTTAGAACCGGCTCGTTCTTACAACCGCGTTCTCCTTAGTGGTTCTTGGAAATGGCTCATTCTTACAACCGCGTTCTCCTTAGTAGTTCGTAGAAACGGCTCGTTCTTGCAACCGCGTTGTCCTTAGTGGTTCTTAGAACCGCCTCGTTCTTAAACCGCGTTCTCCTTCGTGGTTCTTAGAACCGGCTCGTTCTTACAAACGTGTTCTCCTTAGTGGTTCTTAGAAACGGCTCGTTGTTAGAATTGCGTTCCTCTTAGTGGTTCTTAGAACCGGCTCGTTCTTACTACCGCGTCCTCCTAAGTGGTTCTTAGAACCGGCTCGTTCTTACTACAGCGTCCTCCTTAGTGGTTTTTAGAACCGACTCGTTCTTACAATCGCGTTCTTCTAAATGGTTTTTAGAAACGGCTCGTTTTCAGAACCGCATTCTCCTTAGTAGTTATTAGAACCGGCTCGTTCTTACAACCGCGTTCTCCTTAGTGGTTCTTGGAACCGGCTCGTTCTTACAACCGCGTTCCCCTTAGTGGTTCTTAGAACCGCCTCGTTCTTAAACCGCGTTCTCCTTAGTGGTTCTTAGAACCGGCTCGTTCTTACAACCGCGTTCTCCTTAGTGGTTCTTAGAACCGCCTCGTTCTTAAACCGCGTTCTCCTTCGTGGTTCTTAGAACCGGCTCGTTCTTACAACCGTGTTCTCCTTAGTGGTTCTTAGAAACGGCTCGTTCTTACAATTGCGTTCTTCTTAGTGGTTCTTAGAACCGGCTCGTTCTTACTACCGCGTCCTCCTAAGTGGTTCTTAGAACCGGCTCGTTCTTACTACCGCGTCCTCCTTAGTGGTTTTTAGAACCGGCTCGTTCTTACAACCGCGTTCTCCTTAGTGGTTCATAAAACTGGCTCGTTCTTATAACCGCGTTCTCCACACTGGTTCATAGAACCGGCTCGCCCTTAGAACCGCGTTCTCCTCACTGGCTCGTAAATCCGGCTCGTTCTTAGAACCGCGTTCTTCTTACTGGTTCTTAGAAACGGCTCGTTTTTACAACCGCGTTCTCCTTAGTAGTTCTTAGAAACGGCTCGTTCTTGCAACCGCGTTGTCCTTAGTGGTTCTTAGAAGCGGCTCGTTCTTAGAATCGGCTCGTTCTACAATCGCGTTCTTCTAAGTGGTTTTTAGAAACGGCTCGTTTTCAGAACCGCGTTCTCCTTAGTGGTTCTTAGAAACGGCTCGTTTTACCAACCGCGTTCTCGTTAGTGGTTCTTAGAACCTGCTCGTTTATACAACTGCGTTCTCTTTAGTGGTTCTTAGAAACGGCTCGTTTTTACAACCGCGTTTTCCTTAGTGGTTCTTAGAACCGGCTCGTTCTTACAACCGCGTTTTCCTTAGTGGTTCTTAGAACCGGCTCATTCATACAACTGCGTTCTCCTTAGTGGTTCTTAGAAACGGCTCGTTCTTAAAACCGCGTTCTCCGTACTGGTTCTTAGAACCGACTCGTTCATACAACCGCGTTGTCCTTAGTGGTTCTTAGAAACTGCTCGTTCTTACAATCGCGTTCTTCTTAAAGGTTCTTAGAAACGGCTCGTTCTTAGAGCCGCGTTCTCCTTACTGGTTCTTATAACCGGTCTGTTCTTACAACCGCGTTCTCCCTAGTGGTTCGTAGAACCGGCTCGTTCTTAAAGCCGCGTTCTTCTTACTGGTTCTTACAACCGGCTCGTTCTTAAAGCCGCGTTCTTCTTACTGGTTCTTAGAACCGGCTCGTTCTTACAATCGCGTTCTTCCTAGTGGTTTTTAGAACCGACTCGTTCTTACAACCGCGTTCTCCTTAGTGATTTTTAGAACCGGCCTGTTCTTACAATCGCGTTCTCCTTAGTGGTTCTTAGAACCGGCACGTTCTTAGAACCGCGTTCTTCTCACTGATTTGCAGAACTGGCTCGTCCTTAGAATCGCGTTCTCCTCACTGGTTTGTAGAACCGGCTCGTCTTTAAAACCGCGTTTTTCTTAGTGGTTCTTAGAACCGACTCGTTCTTACAATCGCGTTCTTGATAGTGGTTCTTAGAACCGGCTTGTTTATAGAATCGCGTTCTCTTTAATGATTTTTAGAAGCGGCTCGTTCTTAGAACCGTGTTCTCCTTACTGGTTCTTAGAACCGACTCGTTCATACAACCGCGTTCTCCTTAGTGGTTTTTAGAAACGGCTCGTTCTTACAACCGCGTTCTTCTTACTGGTTCTTAGAAACGGCTCGTTTTACCAACCGCGTTCTCGTTAGTAGTTCTTAGAACCTGCTCGTTTATACAACTGCGTTCTCTTTAGTGGTTCTTAGAAACGGCTCGTTTTTACAACCGCGTTTTCCTTAGTGGTTCTTAGAACCGACTCGTTCTTACAACCGCGTTTTCCTTAGTGGTTCTTAGAAACGGCTCGTTCATAAAACCGCGTTGTCCTTACTGGTTCTTAGAACCGACTCGTTCATACAACCGCGTTGTCCTTAGTGGTTCTAAGAAACTACTCGTTCTTACAATCGCGTTCTTCTTAAAGTTTCTTAGAAACGGCTCGTTCTTAGAGCCGCGTTCTCCTTACTGGTTCTTATAACCGGCTCGTTCTTACAACCGCGTTCTCCCTAGTGGTTCGTAGAACCGGCTCGTTCTTAAAGCCGCGTTCTTCTTACTGGTTCTTAGAACCGCCTCGTTCTTACAATCGCGTTCTTCCTAGTGGTTTTTAGAACCGACTCGTTCTTACAACCGCGTTCTCCTTAGTGGTTCTTAGAATCGGCACGTTCTTAGAACCGCGTTCTCCTCACTGGTTCGTAGAACTGGCTCGTCCTTAGAACCGCGTTCTCCTCACTGTTTCATAAAACCGGCTCGTCTTTAGAACCGCGTTTTTCTTAGTGGTTCTTAAAACCGGCTTGTTCTTACAATCGCGTCATTGATAGTGGTTCTTAGAACCGGCTTGTTTATAGAACCGCGTTCTCCTTAATGGTTCTTAGAAGCGGCTCGTTCTTAGAACCGTGTTCTCTTTACTGGTTGTTAGAACCGACTCGTTCATACAACCGCGTTCTCCTTAGTGGTTCTTTGAAACGGCTCGTTCTTACAACCGCGTTCTCCTTACTGGTTCTTAGAACCGGCCCGTTTTTACAACCGCGTTCTCCTTTGTGGTTCTTAGAACCGGCTCGTTCTTACAACCGCGTTCTCCTTAGTGGTTCATAAAACTGGCTCGTTCTTAGAACCGCGTTCTCCACACTGGTTAGTAGAACCGGCTCGCCCTTAGAACCGCGTTCTCCTCACTGGTTCGTAAATCCGGCTCGTTCTTAGAACCGCGTTCTTCTTAGTGGTTCTTAGAAACGGCTCGTTCTTACAAGCGCGTTATCCTTAGTAGTTCTTAGAAACGGCTCGTTCTTGCAACCGCGTTGTCTTTAGTGGTTCTTAGAAACGGCTCGTTCTTAAAACCGGCTCGTTCTTACAATCGCGTTCTTCTTAGTGGTTTTTAGAAACGGCTCGTTTTCAGAACCGCGTTCTCCTTAGTAGTTCTTACAATCGGCTCGTTCTTACAACTGCGTTCTCCTTAGTGTTTCTTAGAAACGGCTCGTTTTTATAACCGCGTTCTCCTCACTGGCTCGTAAATCCGGCACGTTCTTAGAACCGCGTTTTTCTCAGTGGTTCTTAGAAACGGCTCGTTCTTACAACCGCGTTCTTCTTAGTAGTTCTTAGAAACGGCTCGTTCTTGCAACCGCGTTGTTCTTAGTGGTTCTTAAAAACAGCTCGTTCTTGCAACCGCGTTGTCTTTAGTGGTTCTTAGAAGCGGCTCGTTCTTAAAACCGGCTCGTTCTTACAATCGCGTTCTTCTTAGTGGTTTTTAGAAAAGGCTTGTTTTCGGAACCGCGTTCTCCTTAGTATTTCTTAGAATTGGCTCGTTCTTACAATCGCGTTCTTGATAGTGGTTCTTAGAACCGGCTCTTTCATAGAACCGCGTTCTCCTTAATGGTTCTTAGAAGCGCCTCGTTCTTAGAACCGTGTTCTCCTTACTGGTTTTTAGAACCGACTCGTTCATACAACCGCGTTCTCCTTAGTGGTTCTTTGAAACGGCTCGTTCTTACAACCGCGTTCTCCTTACTGGTTCTTAGAACCGGCCCGTTTTTACAACCGCGTTCTCCTTTGTGGTTCTTAGAACCGGCTCGTTCTTACAACCGCGTTCTCCTTAGTGGTTCATAAAACTGGCTCGTTCTTAGAACCGCGTTCTCCATACTGGTTCGTAGAACCGGCTCGCCCTTAGAACCGCGTTCTCCTCACTGGTTCGTAATTCCGGCTCGTTCTTAGAACCGCGTTCTTCTTAGTGATTCTTAGAAACGGCTCGTTCTTACAACCGCGTTATCCTTAGTAGTTCTTAGAAACGGCTCGTTCTTGCAACCGCGTTGTCTTTAGTGGTTCTTAGAAGCGGCTCGTTCTTAGAAGCGGCTCGTTCTTAGAACCGGCTCGTTCTTACAATCGCGTTCTTCTTAGTGGTTTTTAGAAACGGCTCGTTTTCAGAACCGCGTTCTCCTTAGTAGTTCTTAGGATCGGCTCGTTCTTACAACCGCGTTCTCCTTAGTGGTTCTTAGAAACGGCTCGTTTTTATAACCGCGTTCTCCTCACTGGCTCGTAAATCCGGCACGTTCTTAAAACCGCGTTCTTCTTAGTGGTTCTTAGAAACAGCTCGTTCTTACAACCGCGTTCTGTTTAGTAGTTCTTAGAAACGGCTCGTTCTTGCAACCGCGTTGTTCTTAGTGGTTCTTAGAAACGGCTCGCTCTTGCAACCGCGTTGTCTTTAGTGGTTCTTAGAAGCGGCTTGTTCTGAGAAGCGGCTCGTTCTTAGAACCGGCTCGTTCTTACAATCGCGTTCTTCTTAGTGGTTTTTAGAAAAGGCTCGGTTTCGGAACCGCGTTCTCCTTAGTAGTTCTTAAAATTGGCTCGTTCTTACAACTGCGTTCTCCTTAGTGGTTCATAGAAACGGCTCGTTTTTATAACCGCGTTCTCCTTACTGGTTCTTAGAACCAACTCGTTCTTACACCGCGTTCTCCTTAGTGGTTCTTGGAACCGGCTCGTTCTTACAACCGCGTTCTTCTTAGTGGTTTCTAGAAACGGCTCGTTCTTAGAACCGCGTTCTCCCTTCTGGTTCGTAGAACCGGCTCGTTCTTACAACCGTGTTCTCCTTAGTGGTTCTTAAAAACGGCTCGTTCTTAGAATTGCGTTTATCTTAGTGGTTCTTACAACCGGCTCGTTTTTACTACCACGTCCTCCTTAGTGGTTCTTAGAACCGGCTCGTTCTTACTACCGCGTCCTCCTTAGTGGTTTTTAGAACCGGCTCATTTTTACAACCGCGTTCGTCTTACTGGTTCTTAGAACCGGCTCGTTCTTACAACCGCGTTCTCCTTAGTGGTTCATAAAACTGGCTCGTTCTTAGAACCGCGTTCTCCACACTGGTTCGTAGAACCGGCTTGTTCTTACAACCGCGTTCTCCTTAGTGGTTCATAAAACTGGCTCGTTCTTAGAACCGCGTTCTCCACACTGGTTCGTAGAACCGGCTTGTTCTTACAACCGCGTTCTCCTTAGTAGTTCATAAAACTGGCTCGTTCTTAGAACCGCGTTCTCCACACTGGTTCGTAGAACCGGCTCGCCCTTAGAACCGCGTTCTTCTCACTGGTTCGTATTTCCGGCTCGTTCTTAGAACCGCGTTCTTCTTAGTGGTTCTTAGAAACGGCTCGTTCTTATAACCGCGTTCTCCTTAGTAGTTCTTAGAAACGGCTCGTTCTTGCAACCGCGTTGTCCTTAGTGGTTCTTAGAAGCGGCTCGTTCTTAGAAGCGGCTCGTTCTTAGAACCGGCTCGTTCTTCTTAGTGGTTTTTAGAAACGGCTCGTTTTCAGAACCGCGTTCTCCTTAGTAGTTCTTAGAACCGGCTCGTTCCTACAACCGCGTTCTCCTTAGTGGTTCTTAGAAACGGCTCGTTTTACCAACCGGGTTCTCCTTAGTGGTTTTTAGAACCTGCTCGTTTATACAACTGCGTTCTCTTTAGTGGTTCTTAGAAACGGCTCGTTTTTACAACCGCGTTCTCCTAAGTGGCTCTTAGAACCGACTCGTTCATACAACCGCGTTCTCCTTAGTGGCTCTTAGAACCGACTCGTTCATACAACCGCGTTCTTCTTAGTGGTTCTTAGAAACTGCTCGTTCTTACAATCGCGTTCTTCTTAAAGGTTCTTAGAAACGGCTCGTTCTTAGAGCCGTGTTCTCTTTACTGGGTTTATAACCGGCTCGTTCTTACAACCGCGTTCTCCTTAGTGGTTCGTAGAACCGGCTCGTTCTTAAAGCCGCGTTCTTCTTACTGATTCTTAGAACCGGCTTGTTCTTACAATCGCGTTCTTCCTATTGGTTCTTAGAACCGACTCGTTCTTACAACCGCGTTCTTCTTAGTGGTTCGTAGAACTGGCTCGTCCTTAGAACCGCGTTCTCCTCACTGGTTCGTAGAACCGGCTCGTCTTTAGAACCGCGTTTTTCTTAGTGGTTCGTAGAACCGGCCCGTTCTTACAAGCGCGTTCTCCTTAGTGGTTCTTAGAACCGGCTCGTTGTTACAACCGCGTTCTCCTTTGTGGTTCTTAGAACCGGCTCGTTCTTACAACCGCGTTCTCCTTAGTGGTTCATAAAACTGGCTTGTTCTTAGAACCGCGTTCTCCATACTGGTTCGTAGAACCGGCTCGCCCTTAGAACCGCGTTCTCCTCACTGGTTCGTAATTCCGGCTCGTTCTTAGAACCGCGTTCTTCTTAGTGATTCTTAGAAACGGCTCGTTCTTACAACCGCGTTATCCTTAGTAGTTCTTAGAAACGGCTCGTTCTTGCAACCGCGTTGTCTTTAGTGGTTCTTAGAAGCGGCTCGTTCTTAGAAGCGGCTCGTTCTTAGAACCGGCTCGTTCTTACAATCGCGTTCTTCTTAGTGGTTTTTAGAAACGGCTCGTTTTCAGAACCGCGTTCTCCTTAGTAGTTCTTAGGATCGGCTCGTTCTTACAACCGCGTTCTCCTTAGTGGTTCTTAGAAACGGCTCGTTTTTATAACCGCGTTCTCCTCACTGGCTCGTAAATCCGGCACGTTCTTAAAACCGCGTTCTTCTTAGTGGTTCTTAGAAACAGCTCGTTCTTACAACCGCGTTCTGTTTAGTAGTTCTTAGAAACGGCTCGTTCTTGCAACCGCGTTGTTCTTAGTGGTTCTTAGAAACGGCTCGCTCTTGCAACCGCGTTGTCTTTAGTGGTTCTTAGAAGCGGCTTGTTCTGAGAAGCGGCTCGTTCTTAGAACCGGCTCGTTCTTACAATCGCGTTCTTCTTAGTGGTTTTTAGAAAAGGCTCGTTTTCGGAACCGCGTTCTCCTTAGTAGTTCTTAAAATTGGCTCGTTCTTACAACTGCGTTCTCCTTAGTGGTTCATAGAAACGGCTCGTTTTTATAACCGCGTTCTCCTTACTGGTTCTTAGAACCAACTCGTTCTTACACCGCGTTCTCCTTAGTGGTTCTTGGAACCGGCTCGTTCTTACAACCGCGTTCTTCTTAGTGGTTTCTAGAAACGGCTCGTTCTTAGAACCGCGTTCTCCCTTCTGGTTCGTAGAACCGGCTCGTTCTTACAACCGTGTTCTCCTTAGTGGTTCTTAAAAACGGCTCGTTCTTAGAATTGCGTTTATCTTAGTGGTTCTTACAACCGGCTCGTTTTTACTACCACGTCCTCGTTAGTGGTTCTTAGAACCGGCTCGTTCTTACTACCGCGTCCTCCTTAGTGGTTTTTAGAACCGGCTCATTTTTACAACCGCGTTCGTCTTACTGGTTCTTAGAACCGGCTCGTTCTTACAACCGCGTTCTCCTTAGTGGTTCATAAAACTGGCTCGTTCTTAGAACCGCGTTCTCCACACTGGTTCGTAGAACCGGCTTGTTCTTACAACCGCGTTCTCCTTAGTGGTTCATAAAACTGGCTCGTTCTTAGAACCGCGTTCTCCACACTGGTTCGTAGAACCGGCTTGTTCTTACAACCGCGTTCTCCTTAGTAGTTCATAAAACTGGCTCGTTCTTAGAACCGCGTTCTCCACACTGGTTCGTAGAACCGGCTCGCCCTTAGAACCGCGTTCTTCTCACTGGTTCGTATTTCCGGCTCGTTCTTAGAACCGCGTTCTTCTTAGTGGTTCTTAGAAACGGCTCGTTCTTATAACCGCGTTCTCCTTAGTAGTTCTTAGAAACGGCTCGTTCTTGCAACCGCGTTGTCCTTAGTGGTTCTTAGAAGCGGCTCGTTCTTAGAAGCGGCTCGTTCTTAGAACCGGCTCGTTCTTCTTAGTGGTTTTTAGAAACGGCTCGTTTTCAGAACCGCGTTCTCCTTAGTAGTTCTTAGAACCGGCTCGTTCCTACAACCGCGTTCTCCTTAGTGGTTCTTAGAAACGGCTCGTTTTACCAACCGGGTTCTCCTTAGTGGTTTTTAGAACCTGCTCGTTTATACAACTGCGTTCTCTTTAGTGGTTCTTAGAAACGGCTCGTTTTTACAACCGCGTTCTCCTAAGTGGCTCTTAGAACCGACTCGTTCATACAACCGCGTTCTCCTTAGTGGCTCTTAGAACCGACTCGTTCATACAACCGCGTTCTTCTTAGTGGTTCTTAGAAACTGCTCGTTCTTACAATCGCGTTCTTCTTAAAGGTTCTTAGAAACGGCTCGTTCTTAGAGCCGTGTTCTCTTTACTGGGTTTATAACCGGCTCGTTCTTACAACCGCGTTCTCCTTAGTGGTTCGTAGAACCGGCTCGTTCTTAAAGCCGCGTTCTTCTTACTGATTCTTATAACCGGCTTGTTCTTACAATCGCGTCCTTCCTATTGGTTCTTAGAACCGACTCGTTCTTACAACCGCGTTCTTCTTAGTGGTTCGTAGAACTGGCTCGTCCTTAGAACCGCGTTCTCCTCACTGGTTCGTAGAACCGGCTCGTCTTTAGAACCGCGTTTTTCTTAGTGGTTCGTAGAACCGGCCCGTTCTTACAAGCGCGTTCTCCTTAGTGGTTCTTAGAACCGGCTCGTTGTTACAACCGCGTTCTCCTCACTGGTTCGTAGAACCGGCTCGTTCTTAGAACCGCGTTCTCCTCACTGGTTCGTAGAATTGGCTCGTTCTTACAACCGCGTTCTCCTTACTGGTTCTTAGAACCGACTCGTTCTTGCAATCGCGATCTCCTTAGTGGTTCTTAGAACTAGCTTGTTTTTACAACCGCGTTCTCCTTAGTGGTTCTTAGAACTGGCTCGTTCTTAGAACCGCGTTCTCCTTAGTGGTTCTTAGAACCAGCTCGATCTTACAACCGCGTTCTCCTCAGTGGTTCTAAGAAACGGCTCGTTCTTACAACCGCGTTCTCCTTAGTGGTTTACAGAACCGGCTCGTTCTTAAAACCGCGTTCTCCTTACTGGTTCTTAGAACCGGCTCGTTCTTGCAATCGCGATCTCCTTAGTGGTTCTTAGAACTAGCTTGTTTTTACAACCGCGTTCTCCTTAGTGGTTCTTAGAACTGGCTCGTTCTTAGAACCGCGTTTCCCTTAGTAGTTCTTAGAACCGTCTCGTTCTTACAACCGCGTTCTCCTTAGTGGTTCTAAGAAACGGCTCGTTCTTAAAACCGCGTTCTCCGTAGTGGTTCTTAGAACCGGCTCGTTCTTACAACCGCGTTCTCTCTAGTGGTTTTTAGAACCGGCTCGTTCTTACAACCGCGTTCTCCTTATTGGTTCTTAGAACTGGCTCGTTCTTACAACCACGTTCTCCTTACTGGTTCTTAGAACCGGCTCGATCTTACAACCGTGTTCTCTTTACTGTTTCTTAGAACCGGCTCGTTTTTACAGCCGCGTTCTTCTTATTGGTTCTTAGAACCGGCTCGTTCTGACAACCGCGTTCTCCTTACTGGTTCTTAGAACCGGCTCGATCTTACAACCGTGTTCTCCTTACTGTTTCTTAGAACCGGCTCGTTTTTACAACCGCGTTCTCCTTAGTGGTTCTTAGAACTGGCTCGATCTTACAATCGCGTTCTTTTTAGTGGTTCTTAAAACCGGCTCATTCTTAGAGCCGCGTTCTTCTTAGTGGTTCTTAGAACCGGCTCGTTCTTACAACCGCGTTCTCCTTAGTGGTTCTTAGAACCGGCTCGTTCTTATAACCGCGTTCTCCTTAGTGGTTCTTAGAACCGGCTTGTTCTTACAACCGCGTTCTCCTCACTGATTTGTAGAACCGGCTCGTTCTTATAGCCGCGTTCCCATTAGTGGTTCTTAAAACCGGCTCGTTCTTACAACCGCGTTCTCCTCACTGATTTGTAGAACCGGCTCGTTCTTATAGCCGCGTTCTCCTTAGTGGTTCTTAGAACCGGCTCGTTCTTACAACGTCGATTTTCTTCGTGGTTCTTAGAACCGGCTTGTCCTTAGAACCGCGTTCTCCGCACTGGTTCGTAGAATTGGCTCGTTCTTAAAACCGCGTTCTCCTTACTGGTTCTTAGAACCGGCTCGTTCTTGCAATCGCGATCTCCTTAGTGGTTCTTAGAACTAGCTTGTTTTTACAACCGCGTTCTCCTTAGTGGTTCTTAGAACTGGCTCGTTCTTAGAACCGCGTTTCCCTTAGTAGTTCTTAGAACCGTCTCGTTCTTACAACCGCGTTCTCCTTAGTGGTTCTAAGAAACGGCTCGTTCTTAAAACCGCGTTCTCCGTAGTGGTTCTTAGAACCGGCTCGTTCTTACAACCGCGTTCTCTCCAGTGGTTTTTAGAACCGGCTCGTTCTTACAACCGCGTTCTCCTTATTGGTTCTTAGAACTGGCTCGTTCTTACAACCACGTTCTCCTTACTGGTTCTTAGAACCGGCTCGATCTTACAACCGTGTTCTCTTTACTGTTTCTTAGAACCGGCTCGTTTTTACAGCCGCGTTCTTCTTATTGGTTCTTAGAACCGGCTCGTTCTGACAACCGCGTTCTCCTTACTGGTTCTTAGAACCGGCTCGATCTTACAACCGTGTTCTCCTTACTGTTTCTTAGAACCGGCTCGTTTTTACAACCGCGTTCTCCTTAGTGGTTCTTAGAACTGGCTCGATCTTACAATCGCGTTCTTCTTAGTGGTTCTTAAAACCGGCTCATTCTTAGAGCCGCGTTCTTCTTAGTGGTTCTTAGAACCGGCTCGTTCTTACAACCGCGTTCTCCTTAGTGGTTCTTAGAACCGGCTCGTTCTTATAACCGCGTTCTCCTTAGTGGTTCTTAGAACCGGCTTGTTCTTACAACCGCGTTCTCCTCACTGGTTTGTAGAACCGGCTCGTTCTTATAGCCGCGTTCCCATTAGTGGTTCTTAAAACCGGCTCGTTCTTACAACCGCGTTCTCCTCACTGATTTGTAGAACCGGCTCGTTCTTATAGCCGCGTTCTCCTTAGTGGTTCTTAGAACCGGCTCGTTCTTACAACGCCGATTTTCTTCGTGGTTCTTAGAACCGGCTTGTCCTTAGAACCGCGTTCTCCTCACTGGTTCGTAGAATTGGCTCGTTCTTACAACCGCGTTCTCCTTACTGGTTCTTAGAACCGGCTCGTTCTTGCAATCGCGATCTCCTTAGTGGTTCTTAGAACTAGCTTGTTTTTACAACCGCGTTCTCCTTAGTGGTTCTTAGAACTGGCTCGTTCTTAGAACCGCGTTCTCCTTAGTGGTTCTTAGAACCAGCTCGATCTTACAACCGCGTTCTCCTCAGTGGTTCTAAGAAACGGCTCGTTCTTACAACCGCGTTCTCCTTAGTGGTTTACAGAACCGGCTCGTTCTTAAAACCGCGTTCTCCTTACTGGTTCTTAGAACCGGCTCGTTCTTGCAATCGCGATCTCCTTAGTGGTTCTTAGAACTAGCTTGTTTTTACAACCGCGTTCTCCTTAGTGGTTCTTAGAACTGGCTCGTTCTTAGAACCGCGTTTCCCTTAGTAGTTCTTAGAACCGTCTCGTTCTTACAACCGCGTTCTCCTTAGTGGTTCTAAGAAACGGCTCGTTCTTAAAACCGCGTTCTCCGTAGTGGTTCTTAGAACCGGCTCGTTCTTACAACCGCGTTCTCTCTAGTGGTTTTTAGAACCGGCTCGTTCTTACAACCGCGTTCTCCTTATTGGTTCTTAGAACTGGCTCGTTCTTACAACCACGTTCTCCTTACTGGTTCTTAGAACCGGCTCGATCTCACAACCGTGTTCTCTTTACTGTTTCTTAGAACCGGCTCGTTTTTACAGCCGCGTTCTTCTTATTGGTTCTTAGAACCGGCTCGTTCTGACAACCGCGTTCTCCTTACTGGTTCTTAGAACCGGCTCGATCTTACAACCGTGTTCTCCTTACTGTTTCTTAGAACCGGCTCGTTTTTACAACCGCGTTCTCCTTAGTGGTTCTTAGAACTGGCTCGATCTTACAATCGCGTTCTTCTTAGTGGTTCTTAAAACCGGCTCATTCTTAGAGCCGCGTTCTTCTTAGTGGTTCTTAGAACCGGCTCGTTCTTACAACCGCGTTCTCCTTAGTGGTTTTTAGAACCGGCTCGTTCTTATAACCGCGTTCTCCTTAGTGGTTCTTAGAACCGGCTTGTTCTTACAACCGCGTTCTCCTCACTGATTTGTAGAACCAGCTCGTTCTTATAGCCGCGTTCCCATTAGTGGTTCTTAAAACCGGCTCGTTCTTACAACCGCGTTCTCCTCACTGATTTGTAGAACCGGCTCGTTCTTATAGCCGCGTTCTCCTTAGTGGTTCTTAGAACCGGCTCGTTCTTACAACGCCGATTTTCTTCGTGGTTCTTAGAACCGGCTTGTCCTTAGAACCGCGTTCTCCTTAGTGGTTCTTAGAAACAACTCGTTCTTAGAACCGCGTTCTCCTCACTGGTTTGAAGAACTGGCTCGTTCTTAGAACCGCGTTCTCCTCACTGGTTCAAAGAACTGGCTTGTTCTTAGAACCGCGTTCTCCTTAGTGGTTCTTAGAAACGGCTCCTTCTTAGAACCGCGTTCTCCTTACTGGATCTTAGAACCGGCTCGTTCTTACAATCGTGTTCTTCTTAGAGGTTCTTAGAACCGGCTCGTTCTTACAACTGCGTTCTCCTTACTGGTTTTTAAAACCGGCTCGTTCTTACAACCGCGTTCTCCTTACTGGTTCTTAGAACCGGCTCGTTCTTAGAACCGCGTTTTCCTTACTGGTTCATACAACCGGCTCGTTCTTACAACCGCGTTCTCCTTACTGGATCTTACACCCGGCTCGTTCTTACAACCGCGTTCTCCTTACTGGTTCTTAGAACCGGCTCGTTCTTACAATCGCGTTTTTCTTAGTGGTTCTTAAAACCGGCTCGTTCTTACAACCGCGTTCCCCTTACTGGTTCTTAGAACCGGCTTGTTCTTACAATCGCGTTCTTCTTAGTGGTTCTTAAAACCGACTCATTCTTAGAACCGCGTTCTCCTGAGTGGTTCTTAGAACCGGCTCGTTCTTAGAACCACGTTCTCCTTAGTGGTTCTTAGAAACGGCTCGTTCTTATAACCGCGTTCTCTTTAGTGGTTCTTAGAACCGGCTCGTTCTTACAACCGCGTTCTCCTTAGTAGTTCTTAAAAACGGCTCGTTCTCACAGCCGGGTTTTCCTAAGTGGTTCTTAGAAGCGGCTTGTTCTTATAACCGCGTTCTCCTTAGTGGTTCTTAGAACCGGCTCGTTCTTACAACCGCGTTCTCTTTAGTAGTTCTTAGAAACGGCTCGTTCTCACAACCGGGTTTTCCTAAGTGGTTCTTAGAAGCGGCTTGTTCTCACAACCGCGTTCCCCTTACTGGTTCTTAGAACCGGCTCGTTCTTAGAACCGCGTTTTCTTTACTGGTTCATAGAACCGGCTTGTTCTTACAACGGCGTTCTCCTTACTAGATCTTACACCCGGCTCGTTCTTACAACCTCGTTCCCCTTACTGGTTCTTAGAACCGGCTTGTTCTTACAATCGCGTTCTTCTTAGTGGTTCTTAAAACCGGCTCGTTCTTACAACCGCGTTCTCCTTACTGGTTCTTAGAACCGGCTTGTTCTTACAACCGCGTTCTCCTTAGTAGTTCTTAAAACTGGCTTGTTCTTAGAGCCGCGTTCTCCTTACTGGTTCCTAGAACCGGCTCGTTCATACAATCGCGTTCTTCTTAGTGGTTCTTAGACCCGGCTCATTCTTAGAACCGCGTTCTCCTTAGTGGTTCTTAGAACCGGCTCGTTCTTAGAACCGCGTTCTCCTTAGTGGTTTACAGAACCGGCTCGTTCCTAAAACCGCGTTCTCTGTAGTGGTTCTTAGAACCGGCTCGTTCTTACAACCGCGTTCTCCTTATTGGTTCTTAGAACTGGCTCGTTCTTACAACCGCGTTCTCCTTAGTGGTTCTTAGAACTGGCTCGATCTTACAATCGCGTTCTTCTTAGTGGTTCTTAAAACCGGCTCATTCTTAGAGCCGCGTTCTTCTTAGTGGTTCTTAGAACCGGCTCGTTCTTACAACCGCGTTCTCCTTAGTGGTTTTTAGAACCGGCTCGTTCTTATAACCGCGTTCTCCTTAGTGGTTCTTAGAACCGGCTTGTTCTTACAACCGCGTTCTCCTCACTGATTTGTAGAACCAGCTCGTTCTTATAGCCGCGTTCCCATTAGTGGTTCTTAAAACCGGCTCGTTCTTACAACCGCGTTCTCCTCACTGATTTGTAGAACCGGCTCGTTCTTATAGCCGCGTTCTCCTTAGTGGTTCTTAGAACCGGCTCGTTCTTACAACGCCGATTTTCTTCGTGGTTCTTAGAACCGGCTTGTCCTTAGAACCGCGTTCTCCTTAGTGGTTCTTAGAAACAACTCGTTCTTAGAACCGCGTTCTCCTCACTGGTTTGAAGAACTGGCTCGTTCTTAGAACCGCGTTCTCCTCACTGGTTCAAAGAACTGGCTTGTTCTTAGAACCGCGTTCTCCTTAGTGGTTCTTAGAAACGGCTCCTTCTTAGAACCGCGTTCTCCTTACTGGATCTTAGAACCGGCTCGTTCTTACAATCGTGTTCTTCTTAGTGGTTCTTAGAACCGGCTCGTTCTTACAACTGCGTTCTCCTTACTGGTTTTTAAAACCGGCTCGTTCTTACAACCGCGTTCTCCTTACTGGTTCTTAGAACCGGCTCGTTCTTAGAACCGCGTTTTCCTTACTGGTTCATACAACCGGCTCGTTCTTACAACCGCGTTCTCCTTACTGGATCTTACACCCGGCTCGTTCTTACAACCGCGTTCTCCTTACTGGTTCTTAGAACCGGCTCGTTCTTACAATCGCGTTTTTCTTAGTGGTTCTTAAAACCGGCTCGTTCTTACAACCGCGTTCCCCTTACTGGTTCTTAGAACCGGCTTGTTCTTACAATCGCGTTCTTCTTAGTGGTTCTTAAAACCGACTCATTCTTAGAACCGCGTTCTCCTGAGTGGTTCTTAGAACCGGCTCGTTCTTAGAACCACGTTCTCCTTAGTGGTTCTTAGAAACGGCTCGTTCTTATAACCGCGTTCTCTTTAGTGGTTCTTAGAACCGGCTCGTTCTTACAACCGCGTTCTCCTTAGTAGTTCTTAAAAACGGCTCGTTCTCACAGCCGGGTTTTCCTAAGTGGTTCTTAGAAGCGGCTTGTTCTTATAACCGCGTTCTCCTTAGTGGTTCTTAGAACCGGCTCGTTCTTACAACCGCGTTCTCTTTAGTAGTTCTTAGAAACGGCTCGTTCTCACAACCGGGTTTTCCTAAGTGGTTCTTAGAAGCGGCTTGTTCTCACAACCGCGTTCCCCTTACTGGTTCTTAGAACCGGCTCGTTCTTAGAACCGCGTTTTCTTTACTGGTTCATAGAACCGGCTTGTTCTTACAACGGCGTTCTCCTTACTAGATCTTACACCCGGCTCGTTCTTACAACCTCGTTCCCCTTACTGGTTCTTAGAACCGGCTTGTTCTTACAATCGCGTTCTTCTTAGTGGTTCTTAAAACCGGCTCGTTCTTACAACCGCGTTCTCCTTACTGGTTCTTAGAACCGGCTTGTTCTTACAACCGCGTTCTCCTTAGTAGTTCTTAAAACTGGCTTGTTCTTAGAGCCGCGTTCTCCTTACTGGTTCCTAGAACCGGCTCGTTCATACAATCGCGTTCTTCTTAGTGGTTCTTAGACCCGGCTCATTCTTAGAACCGCGTTCTCCTTAGTGGTTCTTAGAACCGGCTCGTTCTTAGAACCGCGTTCTCCTTAGTGGTTTACAGAACCGGCTCGTTCCTAAAACCGCGTTCTCTGTAGTGGTTCTTAGAACCGGCTCGTTCTTACAACCGCGTTCTCCTTATTGGTTCTTAGAACTGGCTCGTTCTTACAACCGCGTTCTCCTTACTGGTTCTTAGAACCGGCTCGATCTTACAACCGTGTTCTCCTTACTGTTTCTTAGAACCGGCTTGCTTTTACAACCGCGTTCTCCTTATTGGTTCTTAGAACCGGCTCGTTCTGACAACCGCGTTCTCCTTACTGGTTCTTACAACCGGCTCGATCTTACAACCGTGTTCTTCTTACTGTTTCTTAGAACCGGCTCGTTTTTACAACCGCGTTCTCCTTAGTGGTTCTTAGAACTGGCTCGATCTTACAATCGCGTTCTTCTTAGTGGTTCTTAAAACCGGCTCATTCTTAGAGCCGCGTTCTCCTTAGTGGTTCTTAGAACCGGCTCGTTCTTACAATCGCGTTTTTCTTAGTGGTTCTTAAAACCGGCTCGTTCTTACAACCTCGTTCCCCTTACTGGTTCTTAGAACCGGCTTGTTCTTACAATCGCGTTCTCCTCACTGATTTGTAGAACCGGCTCGTTCTTATAGCCGCGTTCTCCTTAGTGGTTCTTAGAACCGGCTCGTTCTTACAACGCCGATCTTCTTAGTGGTTCTTAGAACCGGCTTGTCCTTAGAACCGCGTTCTCCTTAGTGGTTCTTAGAAAAAACTCGTTTTTAGAACCGCGTTCTCCTCACTAGTTCGAAGAACTGGCCCGTTCTTAGAACCGCGTTCTCCTCACTGGTTCAAAGAACTGGCTTGTTCTTAGAACCGCGTTCTCCTTAGTGGTTCTTAGAAACGGCTCCTTCTTAGAACCGCGTTCTCCTTACTGGATCTTACACCGGCTCGTTCCTACGATCGTGTTCTTCTTAGTGGTTCTTAGAACCGGCTCGTTCTTACAACCGCGTTCTCCTTACTGGTTCTTAAAACCGGCTCGTTCTAACAACCGCGTTCTCCTTACTGGTTCTTAGAACCGGCTCGTTCTTAACACCGCGTTTTCCTTACTGGTTCAAACAACCGGCTCGTTCTTACAACCGCGTTTCCCTTACTGGATCTTACACCCGGCTCGTTCTTACAACCGCGTTCTCCTTACTGGTTCTTAGAACCGGTTCGTTCTTACAATCGCGTTTTTCTTAGTGGGTCTTAAAGCCGGCTCGTTCTTACAACCGCGTTCTCCTTACTGGTTCTTAGAACCGGCTTGTTCTTACAATCGCGTTCATCTTAGTGGTTCTTAGAACCGGCTCATTCTTAGAACCGCGTTCTCCTTAGCGGTCCTTAGAACCGGCTCGTTCTTAGAACCACGTTCTCCTTAGTGGTTCTTAGAAACGGCTCGTTCTTATAACCGCGTTCTCCTTACTGGTTCTTATAATCAACTCGTTCTTACACCGCGTTCTCTTTAGTGGTTCTTGAAACCGGCTCGTTCTTACAACCGCGTTCTCCTTAGTGGTTCTTAAAACCGCCTCGTTTTTAAACCGCGTTCTCCTTAGTGGTTCTTGGAACCGGCTCGTTCTTAGAACCGCGTTCTATTTCGTAGTTCTTAGAAACGGCTCGTTCTCACAACCGGGTTTTCCTAAGTGGTTCTTAGAAGCGGCTTGTTCTCACAACCGCGTTCTCCCTTCTGGTTCTTAGAACCGGCTCGTTTTTACTACTGCGTTCTCCTTACTAGTTCTTAGAGCCGGCTCGTTTTTACAACCGCGTTCTTCTTAGTGGTTCTTAAAACCGCCTCATTTTTAAGCCGCGTTCTCCTTACTAGTTCTTAGAGCCGGCTCGTTCTTACAACCGCGTTCTCCTTAGTGGTTCTTAGAACCGGCTCGTTCTTAGAATTGCGTTCTTCTTAGTGGTTCTTAGAACCGGCTCGCTCTTACAACTGCGTTCTCCTTAGTAATTCTTAAAACCGGCTCGTTCTTACAACCGCGTTCTCTTTAGTGGTTCTTAGAACCGGCTCGTTCTTAAAATTGCGTTCTTCTTAGTGCTTCTTAGAACCGGCTCGTTCTTACAACCGCGATCTCCTTAGTGGTTCTTAGAACCGGCTCGTTCTTACAACCGCGTTCTCCTTAGTGGCTCTTAGAATCGACTCGTTCTTACAACCGCGTTCTTCTTAGTGGCTCTTAAAACCGACTCGTTCTTACAACCGCGTTCTCCTTAGTGGTTCTTAGAAATGGCTCGTTTATAGAACCGCGTTTATCTTACAGGTTCTTAGAACCGGCTCGTTCTTACAATCGCGTTCTTCTTAGTGGTTCTTAGAAATGGCTCGTTCTTACAACCGCGTTCCCCTTACTGGTTCTTAGAACCGGCTCGTTCTTAGAACCGCGTTTTTCTTACTGGTTCATAGAACCGGCTCGTTCTTACAACCGCGTTCTCCTTACTAGATATTACACCCGGCTTGTTCTTACAACCGCGTTCTCCTTACTGGTTCTTACAACCGGCTCGTTCTTACAATCGTGTTCTTCTTAGTGGTTCTTAAAACCGGCTCGTTCTTACAACCGCGTTCTCCTTACTGGTTCTTAGAACCGGCTTGTTCTTACAACCGCGTTCTCCTTAGTAGTTCTTAGAACTGGCTTGTTCTTAGAGCCGCGTTCCCCTTACTGGTTCTTAGAACCGGCTCGTTCATACAATCGCGTTCTTCTTAGTGGTTCTTAGAACCGCGTTCTCCTTAGTGGTTCTTAGAACCGCGTTCTCCTTAGTGGTTCTTAAAACCGACTCGTTCTTAGAACCACGTTCTTTTTAGTGGTTCTTAGAAACGGCTCGTTCTTATAACCGCGTTCTCCTTACTGGTTCTTAGAATCAACTCGTTCTTACACCGCGTTCTCTTTAGTGGTTCTTGGAACCGGCTCGTTCTTACAACCGCGTTCTCTTTAGTGGTTCTTAAAACCGCCTCGTTTTTAAACCGCGTTCTCCTTAGTGGTTCTTAGAACCGGCTCGTTCTTACAACCGCGTTCTTCTTAGTGGTTCTTAGAACCGGTTCGTTCTTACAACCGCGTTCCCCTTACTGGTTCTCAGAACCGGCTCGTCGTTACAACCGCGTTCTCCTTAGTAGTTCTTAGAAACGGCTCGTTCTCATAACCGGGTTTTCCGAAGTGGTTCTTAGAAGCGACTCGTTCTTACAACTGCGTTCTCCTTAGTGGTTCTTAGAAACGGCTCGCTCTTATAACCGCGTTCTCCTTACTGGTTCTTAAAACCGCCTAATGTTTAAACCGCGTTCTCCTTAGTGGTTCTTAGAACCGGCTTGTTCTTACAACCGCGATCTCCCTTCTGGTTCTTAGAACCGGCTCGTTCTTACTACTGCGTTCTCCTTACTAGTTCTCAGAGCCGGCTCGTTTTTACAACCGCGTTCTCCTTAGTGGTTCTTAAAACCGCCTCATTTTTAAGCCGCGTTCTCCTTACTAGTTCTTAGAGCCGGCTCGTTCTTACAACCGCGTTCTCCTTAGTGGTTCTTAGAACCGGCTCGTTCTTAGAATTGCGTTCTTCTTAGTGGTTCTTAGAACCGGCTCGTTCTTACAACCGCGTTCTCCTTAGTGGCTCTTAGAACCGGCTCGTTCTTACAACCGCGTTCTCCTTAGTGATTTTTAGAATCGACTCGTTCTTACAACCGCGTTCTCCTTAGTGGCTCTTAGAACCGACTCGTTCTTACAACCGCGTTCTCCTTAGTGGTTCTTAGAAGTGGCTCGTTTATAAAACCGCGTTCTTCTTACATGTTCTTAGAACCGGCTCGTTCTTACAATCGCGTTCTCCTTAGTGGTTCTTAGAAATGGCTCGTTTATAGAACCGCGTTCTTCTTAGTGGTTTCTAGAAAGGGCTCGTTCTTACAATCGCGTTCTTGTCAGTGGTTCTTAGAACCGGCTTGTTCTTACAATCACGTTCTCCTTAGTGGTCCTTAGAACCAACTCGTTTTTACAACCGCGTTCTCCTTAGTAGTTCTTAGAACCGGCTCGTTCTTAGAATCGCGTTTTCCTTAGTGGTTCTTAGAAACGGCTCGTTCTTAGAACCGCGTTCCCCTTACCGGTTCTTAGAACCGGCTCGTTCTTACAATCGCGTTCTTCTTAGTGGTTCTTAGAACCGGCTCGTTCTTACAACCGCGTTTTCTTTACTGGTTCTTAGAACCGGCTCGTTCTTACAATCGCGTTCTTCTTAGTGGTTCTTAGAACCGGCTTGTTCTTACAACCGCGTTTCCCTTACTGGTTCTTAGAACCGGCTCGTTGCTACAGCTGCGTTCTCCTTAGTGGTTCTTAGAGCCGGCTCGTTCTTACAGCCGCGTTCTCCTTAGTGGTTCTTAGAACCGGCTAGTTCTTAGAACCGCGTTCTTCTTAGTGGTTCTTAGAACCGGCTCGTTCTTACAACTGCGTTCTCCTTCCTGGTTCTTAGAACCGGCTCGTTCTTAAAACCGCGTTCTTCTTAGTGGTTTTTAGAACCGGCTCGTTCTTACAACCGCGTTCTCCTTAGTGGTTCTTAGAACGGGCTCGTTCTTACAACCGCGTTCTCCTTAGTGGTTCTCAGAAACGGCTCGTTCTTAGAACCGCGTTCTCCTTACTGGTTCTTAGAACAGACTCGTTCTTACAACCGCGTTCTCCTTAGTGGTTCTTGGAACCGGCTCGTTCTTACAACCACGTTCTCCTTAGTGGTTTCTAGAAACGGCTCGTTCTTACAACCGCGTTCTCCTTACTGGTTCTTAGAACCGGTTCGTTCTTACAATCACGTTCTTCTTAGTGGGTCTTAAAGCCGGCTCGTTCTTACAACCGCGTTCTCCTTACTGGTTCTTAGAACCGGCTTGTTCTTACAATCGCGTTCTTCTTAGTGGTTCTTAGAACCGGCTCATTCTTAGAACCGCGTTCTCCTTAGTGGTCCTTAGAACCGGCTCGTTCTTAGAACCACGTTCTCCTTAGTGGTTCTTAGAAACGGCTCGTTCTTATAACCGCGTTCACCTTACTGGTTCTTAGAATCAACTCGTTCTTACACCGCGTTCTCTTTAGTGGTTCATGAAACCGACTCGTTCTTACAACCGCGTTCTCCTTAGTGGTTCTTAAAACCGCCTCGTTTTTAAACCGCGTTCTCCTTAGTGGTTCTTGGAACCGGCTCGTTCTTACAACCGCGTTCTCCTTCGTAGTTCTTAGAAACGGCTCGTTCTCACAACCGGGTTTTCCTAAGTGGTTCTTAGAAGCGGCTTGTTCATACAACCGCGTTCTCCCTTCTGGTTCTA